>OZ020612.1:33906406-34351147 GCA_963971575.1 Liopterus haemorrhoidalis | reverse complement strand
ATTAACCTGCTAATAATAAACCTGCGTGACATATAGCTTATCTTAGACGAAGAGCGAGACGATCACGAAGACGGCAGTCGAGATTAACACATCGTGACTCGGCACCTGGTTCAACAACTGCGGCTGTGACTGAAACAGTGTCGCCTGGACATATTCCAGCCGAAACCAGGATTGAGGAAATGTTTTCGGAACGAAATCTCCGAAACGATTTCTTCGAAGCTATCTCGTCTCGCCCTGAACGTACCCCAATAAGACACAGTAAGTTCAAAGTCAAAGCCGAACACCTCGCTCTACTTAATGAACTTACTGACGAGCAAATCTCTCTCTCGAGCAGTCTCTGGGGACATCAACTGAGCCTGTATACGCCGCGGCCTTAGTACTGACACCCAAGAGCCCGCCGTAAATAAATCCATTAAGACAAGAGGCGTATACAGCAATTAGAAACTAAAATGACGTGGTGCCGCCAAGAAGTGTCTAAAATTCAGTGTGCTACTGATGCATTGCGTAAGGGCGGACCTTTCGGTTACAAAACCCGACGCATACTTAGCCAATTGCGGCGCAAACATCACACACTGAATGTGTCTATCTTGGCACTTTTAAAACCAGAAATCTGTAGACAAGTTGCGCGCACTTACTTTAGCACGGAAGAAATTGATCACTCGGGTGAGGGACAGTCGAAGAAAACTCTACCTTTCTTTCATCTCCCACTCGTTTGTTTCAATCCAGGGCTAAATCTTCCGACACGTCTTTAGGTGTTGATGTTACAGAAACTTTTTGGAGAGAGATTTATGAAAAAGGACTTGATTGTGCAAGACACTCCAGCCTTGAGCACTTTGAGGAGTACTGCAATGAACGCCTTGCAGATCCTCAAGCGTTTTCCTCTATTACGGTCGACGAAGTGACTCGTGTCATAAGCCGTACTCGTAATTTCGCAGCACCAGGAATGGATGGCATCATCGCCTCTGGTGGAAATCCTTCCGTCCGTGCATCGCCACTTAGCACGGATTTTCACACGTTTTGTTCGTGGGGAAGAACCCATTCCTGAATGGCTTGCAGAGGGACGCACTGTGCTTATCCCCAAGAACGGCGATTTGAACAACCCGAAAAAACTATCGTCCTATCACCTGTCTCAACACGATATATAAGATCTTTACGAGCGTGTTGAATGAGCGGGTGCTGAGCTCCATTGCCCCTGTTTGGAATGACATCTATGAACAGAGGGGATCGAAAAGGGGTCTAGCAGGTTGCAAGGAAAATCTCCTTATAGACAGGTCTGTCTGTCATGACGCTGTCACCTACAAGCGCAACCTGTCGATGGCCTGGGTGGACTATCAAAAAGCATTTGATACCACACCGCATTCACTTATTGTGACACTTTTGCGGATTTTACGGGTCCATCCGGAAGTTGTGAGATGTATAGAACAGCTTATGCCCCTGTGGAAGACAAAGTTCGCTGTTCCGACTGTGGACGGAACTGCCTTCACAAACTGGGTGCATTTCAGAGCGCGGGGTTTTCAGGGAGACTCCCTCAGCCCGCTTTTATTCTGCATCTCACTACTTCCCTTATCGATCGAGCTCAGAAGCGGCAGCGGATACATGGGTAGGTCCTCCGACAAGGCGAGAGCATAAGATCACGCATCTGTTTTATATAGATGATCAAACTCTACGCCTCAAACGAGAAAAACCTGACAGCTGCACTAGAGCTTGATGCTCAGTACTCTGCCGCTATAGGAATGAAATTCGGGTTGGATAAATGCGCCGTTTTTTCATGTGCGCAGAGGAAAAGGTATGAGCGACGGCAATGATGTTCACCTGGTCGACGGAAGCATCGTAAAACATCTTGATGCCGAAGGGTCTTATACATTTCTGGGTGTCCGTGAGAGGGGCGTCCAGGATGTACTCCATGTTCGTCAGACCCTTCGCAGCAAGTATTTAGCGCGCCTTCGACAGATATGGAGATCCTGTCTGTCAGGCAAGAACAAGGTAGAAGCTACAAATATACTTGCTGTTCCAGTCCTTTCATATACATTTGGTGTTATGAAATGGAAAGTCGATGATCTCAAGATTCTTGACAGGAAGACCAGAAAAATTATGAATATCAACCGCAGTCTTCATCCGAACTCCTCTGTGCAACGCATATACCTCCCTCGTCATCTCGGAGGTCGGCGATTATTAAGCTTGGAGTGTTTGCACGATCGAGTCGTCCTGGGTACAGCAAACCAAGTGCTGAGAAGTCAGGATCCCTTATTGAAGTTCGTTACTCTCACGAACTGCTCTTCGAGTTTTTTTACTTCTTTTTGAGACAGAAATATGGTATTGACACAATACCTGTCTACCTTACGCTCCCACTGACATTGAAGCAGTGGTGGAAAATTCCAGATGTCGTATTTACTGGAATTATGCATTTTCTACCACTAAGCTTCTCTCAGCCAATAAACCGGACATCGTCCTGCTGGATTTCGAGACAAAAGACATTTTTGTCATCGAATTATCCTGTCCAGCTGAGAAAAATATCAATCTCAAAGAGGACGAGAAGAGAACCAAGTACCTGGACCTCTTGTCCGAGCTAAGAAAAATGTACCCGGGTTATTCTGTAAAGCTCGTAGTCTTGATTTTGGTGTATTGGGTGGGCCTTAAAGCTGTTTTTAAGAGGGAAATCGAGATCATTCCCGTCTGCAGACCATCTGCTACCTCTCTGGTCTGCAGATTGCAAAAAGCAGTGCTGCTCGGATCGCTTCGCATTGTGCGGACGCTGGATCTGGTGTGAGCCCATCGGTCGCATATCGCCAGGGTTTGGGATGCGACCGATTGCTGGGAAAAAGCTCTCTCGACCTTCTCGTGAAGGTTAGAGAAGAGCGTCTCGTCTGTGCCGAACACGTTGCGGGCAAACCTGAACGGTACTGGCGAGACTACAAACCCCTTCAATAATAATAATAATAATAATAATAATAATAATAATAATAATAATAATAATAATAATAAGATACCTAGCGGGCTAGGCGACTTAGCCTGTGACTATATTGAGACAGTACTCAACTGACAGTCAAAATTGACGACAAAAATGACACTACTAATTTGCTACCACAGAATTATTTCTGTATAATTATAAGTACTTACCGTTACATCCTTCAGTGGCAAAAATAAATCTGTCAGGATAATCAAAATGTGTTATACTTAAAACATCTGCAGGAACATAAGAATCGTTGTTTTTAAGTAATTTCCGCGGCTGCTTATCGCCAGGGTTTGGGATGCAGTCGTGTGTATTTAGCTCCACTAGTCTCTAGTATGACGCGGCTCAAAAGGTTGCTGAAGTTTGAGATTAGTGGACGCTTGTCAAGACCTGACAAACCCCATAATAATAATAATAAGAAGTTTGAGATTAGCGGACGCTTGTCAAGCTCTGACAAACCCCAATCATAATAAAGGCGGCTTGTCCATCTCTTGCAGCGTCGAGCTACGTGTCTCGACATAATGCTGCTCTCCGCGTGCTCTACTATCATCTTAGACATGCCTATGGTATTGACCAAATACCGGTTATACCGTACGTCCCTTCTGACATAGAATCGGCGGTGGAAAATTCCAAGTGCCGAATTTATTGGAATTACTCCTTCCCCACCTCGAGGTTACTGACAGCCACTAAGTCGGACATAACCCTCCTGGATATCGAGACCAAACAGATGTTTGTGATCGAATTCTCAAGTCCAGCTGAGAAGAATATCTCTCTCAAGGAGGGAGGAAAAGAGGTCCAAGTATATGGACCTCTTGTCCGAGCTTAGAAAGCTGTATCCCGGGTATAAAGTTAAGCTTGTAGTCCTGATAGTTGGTGTTTTGGGTGGTATGAAAGCCTCCTATCGAAGGGAAATCGCGTCCATTCCCGTCTGCAGATCATCTGCCAACTCTTTGATCTGCAGGATGCAGAAAGCAGTGCTGCTCGGGGTCACTCCGCATTGTGCGGGCACTGGATCTAGCGTAATTTCCGCGGCTGCATATCGCCAGGGTTTGGGATGCAGTCGTGTGTATTTAGCTCCACTAGTCTCTAGTATGACCGGCTCAAAAGGTTGCTGAAGTTTGAGATTAGTGGACGCTTGTCAAGACCTGACAAACCCCATAATAATAATAATAATAATTATAAAAGTAAAAATTATATGCTTATGTTGTTACCTTAAGGCTGCATATAACCCCCAGAGGCTACCTGTTTCTTATACAAAACTAACAATCTGAAATAAAATTAGTATCAATCTATAGGTACATCAAATTTTGCACCGAATTTTTATCTATCTAATAGGATATTTTTAGTTGTAAAAACATTTATTGTAAAAATATTATCGATCAATAACTTAATAATTGACATCAGCAACATTGTTCAATAATTGTTCAGGGAGGTATTGTGATCATACCGATTTTGACATTTTGAGATTTCGATGAATCTCCACTAATTGAGGTCCCTACATAACGTTTTGACTATTAGCATGATGTCTGTCGGTCTGTCTGTCTGTCTGTCTGTCTGTCTGTCTGTCTGTGTACACGTCCAGAGCAAATTCGGCTAAAAGGATTTTTATGAAACTTCATATTTAAGCTTTTTGCATTAATGGCACGAGTTTACCAATTTTTGGTAAAAATCGGTTGACTAGAAATGGGATTTTAAGATTTTTAAGAATATTTCTCAACAGAAATTATATTTCGAAAAAAATTATTTAACACAAGTTACTATAAAAGTAATAACCAACAACTTTTATTTGAGACATTTTTTGACAAAACGAAAAAGTATTGAAAAATTTTTCGAAATTTTTTTCAAGTATCTATTTTTCATACTTATATGTAACGCTTCCATGGTCACGATAAATAATATCTCTAATAATATTTTCTAATGTTAGAAAATACTGGGCCAAGTTATTTCTACTCTGCTCCTAGAATGTATTTTATACAAGTCTTTGTGATGGCGGTCGGTCCTGTTGTGGCCACAGCCGATTTTTTAGATGTTTATACGAGTTTCCCATAACTTTTATATTTATATAGTTTTGTGTAGAAATGTTCAAATAATACGCCTACATTTTTTTCGACTTGACTACTTACAATTTAGAACCCTCGTCGAAAAATATTATACTTGATGATAATGGAATGCCACTTGGTACACAAACTCTTCACAAAAATTAAGTCATTTTTACCCGTAACACCTTATGAGAACCACTGCAGATTCAAGATGGCGGCAAATATAGACTACTAAGTACAATAACTATAAGTAGTTTTCATAATGGAACAAATAGCTACAAACTTATTTGTAGAATGAAGCTTTAGCAACAAATTTCCGCATCGTACGCAAATATGCGTCGAATGGTTTACAAGAGGCGTCTATAATGCAATTCGCTGCAAATTTTGATATATAGATTGTTATTAATTTTATTTCTGGTTATTAGTTTTGTATGAGGAACTACTGAGAATTATAGGGTTGTGCGCCGCCTTAATGCAATTTCTTGAATGTTAATGCAATACGCCGGTCTCTCTTAGCAGCTAATTTATCTATAACTTTATCAGTAAAGTTCAGTATTGTTGATATGATTTTTTTTTTCTATTGACAGTACTGAAAGATTAGACGATCTTCACACGTCGAGTTTATGAGAAAAGTTTTTATCCGTTTTAGAGTGGAAAAACAACGTTCATCTTAAGCAGTAACCATGAGTGTTGTAACAAAAATTTGTAACAATTTCTTTGTCTCCGCCATCGATTCGTCCAAATTATTTAAAATTAAAAATTTTAGGAAGAGCACAGCGCCACATATATTTCTGCATTCTTGAATATATTATAGAAAGTTCTGTTTTAAGACGTTCCATATTTAAAATTGGATAAGATTCACAAATTAAATTTAATACTATGTTTGGAAATTTATTAAAATAGTCCACAAATTTTTCTGATTAAAGTAGATATGCAGCTACCAGGTGATTTGTAAAGGCAAAACGTTCTTTTGCAATATTTATAATTACATATGTCACAAACTTCTAAAGAAGCAACACGGAGATCAACTTTTTTCAACTACTTTTGGGGTGCCTTGTTGTTTTATTTGTAGGAGCAGTATTTAAATTTAACGTTTCGTTGACCTATAGTATCTATTTTACCTCGTACAGTATTAATACGTTCTTTAACATACTCGTAACTCGTTGTATTTCTGAGAAATAAATTTTTCTTTTTTGCAAATAGTTAAAGAACATATCCACGTGCGGCATAATATTATGAAAAACAGTCGACTAAAAAATAAAGATCGAATCCTGTAAAATATGTACGTCAAATACCTGAAGCTTTATTAGATGTTTGTGTATTATATTCTTCTGAAAGTCGAATAATCAAAAAAAAAGGTCCACATCTTGTCCAAGCCTCAATTTTTGGAAAAATAGAACGACTGTAGTTACCAGCAAAGTAAAACTTACGTAAACATTAATTGACAAGCAGGGGCCTTAAGGGGTTCCTGTGGTAGTACAGATAGACCGCGCATAACTACAGTTTTCGCTGAAGAAAAGTCAAAGCTCTGGTTAGAAACTCGTCGTTGTAAATACTTTATAAATATATTATTTGAGAATTTTTCTTGTCCACCTACATGCCACCTGTTAGATCAGTGTCACATACAGTATCTGTTTTCTAATCCATGATTTTTTTTTTCGATCTGCTTTACGTGATATTTTCATCTTTATGATCATAGATGCTACTTTTATTGTTAACAAATGATTATTATTTATTTTATTAATCAATTATTGGTTAGCATTATTATTAAACAGCATTACTGTAAATAATAATTAAAGTCTGTCAATAATTAGTAATTTCATATTAATTTTACTACGTGAGAAAAACAATAAAATTTTTTACATAGTATTTTTTCACATAAAATTAATAAACAATAAGGTTAAAATGTGGATTGTACGCTATTGTTGAAATTACCTGTACGATAACACCTTATGTGTACTATCTTAAATAACTAATGACCCATATAAGTTTTAACCATAGCAATTATAGTCACAATAAACCGACACGTGTTAAATTATCACTATTGTTATAACAAGACCACCGCAACCTATTTTCAAGTCTGAACTATTAATTTTAAAATTTCAAATTTTTCTATGGTTATGTTTACAAAAACAAGAACCATTTACACAGCCAAATTATTCTGAAATCAGTTTATTTTTATTTTGTTTAAATCATTTACTTAACTTATATAGTGCGTTCGAAGGTGAGTATGCAGTACAGGGCATATGGAGTAGTTCTTTTTCATACTCTCTAATGGGTTTACAGAATGACGCTATCCTTTTCTTGCTAGTCGACGTTGCCAGCTCTAAAACACGCTGATCTGTGAAGACGCAGTATTCTACAAATGACCATTTGTTTTTGTTGAGTGTTATTTTGAGTTTTATAAGAGTTGATTTTTGTAAATAATACGAATTTTTCATATTATTATAATTGACACATTTGACACTTTTACAACATTTGGCAACACCGCTCCCATTTGCCATAAGAGCTATACTGCAAACTCACCTTCGAACGCACTATAGGTGCATGCATTAGAAAACCTTGGAATCTTTCTGTGAAAAAAATTGTGAGCGGTTAAAATGAACTCGGTTTTAATGTTTTTAAGTTTAATGATTTTATGTAGTTGCTTTATTTGTTTTAAGCGGAACTGGATTTTCAAATCTAGTAACTTTATACGATTGATTGTTGCTTTCGACCCAGGGCTTCGAACCGTTATTTTTTTCGTTTCGGTTCAACTAAAAGAAATAAATATCAGTTCGGTTTCGGTTTTCGTTCCGGCAAAAATTAAGTTTTTTTTTTCGGTTTTCGGTTCAGTTCCGAGTGATAAATTTTTAAATGTTTTTATTTGTATTAGAAATTTATTTTCTACTATAATTTAGAAGAAAATTTTATTCCTTATTTTGTAATAATCATACCAAGGCCGATGCCAGGGTGGGGGTTCTGGGCGTTCCCCCCGAAAAATAGAAGCGCATTTTTTATTTATTTATCAGTTAAAAAAAAACGATTTTTTTCTGCTCATTTCATGTATTTTATATTCACTTCCATAAACAGTATCTGAACCGAAATAAACCGATATTTTTTTCAGTTCAGCTCCGGTTTTCGTTCCGACAAAAATAACGGTTTTTTTCGGTTTTTGGTTCAGTTCCGGTTCGAAGCCCTGTTTAGATCATTTTGTTTAACAAAAGCCCACTTCATCGTTAAAAAATGATCTATTGACAACTTAAGAAAATTTAAAATCCATTTAGTTCCGCTTAAACGTTTGTAATAGCCTATATAAAGCATATATTTTAATTAAAACTACTAACAAACCAATCACAAGCCTAGAAAAAACGTGAAATTTCAAATTTGTGTTTTAAATAGTTTATGATTATGGGAAGATATATGTGGGTAATTGTTGCTTTTACAACTTGGGCTATAATTTTAAAAACTTTAAATAGATTTAGACAACGACGATGTAGTTTGTAAATTGTTTTCTAAAACTACTTTCGTGCAGAAAGTGGAGTTATATTTCTTAATTTCTGGTTAATGTACACTAATTTAACTGGTAAATCGACATATTTGAACGCTGTTGTGTGTTTTAAAAAGATTAGAATTTTTTTAAATATTAAAGAACGTAAACAATCTGAAACAAACATGGACAAGTCAAAATCGACTTTAAATAAAAACGGAACATAAATTTTAATATATTTCGGTATTTCGGGTTTCTAGTAAACTAAAACGTCAACATAATTTTTGTCCGAATGTTGAATGTCTTGGCAAAAGCGTATTAGGATATGGCAGGTACGATACGTGCCATGCACGCCTTGTTTTGGAGAATGATTCTGTTTCCTTGCTTTTCTTTTTGCCTTGGGTGCCATTTTACCTTGGTACACCCCTGTGTCTTGGACATTTTTTGTTGTAATCACCTCAAAAAGAACAATATTTAGAAAATCATTTATCGTTTGTTAATTCAAGTAGTAGTCACTTAAAATATCGAATACCTAGAAGGAGCAAAGATTATCCACAAAATATTTCCATCAGGAGCGGTTTTGAACGCACAAATATGTTGAATATTTCACCCCAAACTTGGTTTTATGCTGCATCTTTTTGTTAATAGTTCTTCTCCAGGTGTTTCCGTTCTCTTCTTTTAGGGCATACCTAATCTATTTCCATTACTTTTCTTTTATTATTAGACTTATTTCTTCCCGTGACTATCCATAGCATTCATTTAATACCCTACAAGGAATTTTTAAAAAAATATTATGTAAACCTCTATGTTTACATTTTTATAAAAAAAAAAAAAAATTGACGAAACCCAACTTTTGTTCGTTCCTTTTCAGTTTTAGGATTTTGTAGATAAAAAAAAAGTAATCCTTAGACCGTCACTCATGTGTATGTCTGTGTGTATGGTAGTTATTTCAGCCAAATGGCTGAACTTAGAAAGTTGAAACTTGATGATACTACATTTATAATTCTTTGATTCGCAAATAGGAAATATATCGACAAGTATAAACGTACATTTAAGTACGAATTTTTCGATTTTCATATTTTAAATTTTATGTACGGTATCGAAGTAATGAAAGCTCTTGATACGTAGATAAAATGACCGATGAAATGTAATTTTAAAAAAAATATATCTTTTTATTACAAAATCTAAAACCCAGAGAGGCAATGCACATTGAAGTGAATCAGAATAGTTCAATAAGAATTTTGGGCCTATTAAATAATCTTCGATAATATTTGTTATTTTTTAGGGCAGTTGAAAATGTAAATTTTTGTTTAAAAATGTATTATGGGGCACGTAAAACGTAGATTAAAGAACGAATAACATTTTTTTAATAATAATAATTTTTTTTCAGTTTTCATATTCGCATCAAAAGTTTATCAGATCAATTCTGTAAAAATTACTATGCAGTAACGTTACTACAACATAAAATATTATAAAAAGTATAATAATGACTTTCATTCATGATAGTAAGTGACCTTGCTCATAGAGACAAATTTAGTTACTATGGTCATAGTAACTGAGTTATAGAATTGGTCTGATTGTCTCAGACATTTAGTATTTAGCCCTCTGTCGGCATACCTACTTGGAGTACACAGGAAATTCTGCAATGTACGAAAATTCCAGCTTCAAATAATTTTTTTATTACTGATGTTGAGCTCTTCTTTTTAAACCTCGACATCAATAAGTTGAGTTAAGTATTCGTCTGTATATGTTTATCTTATCTTATTATTTGAAATTTTAATTCTCTTAAAATAAGTTAATATCTAAAATTCAGAATTCAGTTTTAAATTGTCTATTTTGTGGAGAAGTTTGGTGCCTGTAGATTTAGCGTGTACGTAAATCCTGTGCTGTCTCTGAAGCTTGTTTTAAAGTACAGATGTTTTTAAAACATGCCCATTATTTCCTTCATAATTCTTCTCAATAAACTGCATATAAACAGCGCGGAAAACAACTTCTAACAACATTTGACAAGTAGTGATGCTCACACTTCCATCTATGTTTTGATTTATAACTATTCGCACATTGCAAAGGTAGCAGAGTTATTTATAAGACATAAATCACACGGCATGTATAATTTTCAGAGTGTTCTTCTCGTCTGAGATCTTAGAAAACGTCGAGTTAAGCTTAAGATTCTTCTTTTTGTTTCATAGCTAGAGTTGATAATTGTAGGTTGCGCTGTGGAATGTCGGCTTCATTTATTAAAATTACTGATAATTGCTCTGTGACACGGAATATAATACTAAAAATACGCACTCACGTGCAGCAAGATGAACATATGGAGAAGAGATGGGGAATTTTTCTACAGTCCGTTATTTCAAATTGCAAATATTTGAATTTTATTATTTTGCTAAAGCGTGAAGCATCAACGACGCAATTTTTATAAGAAAACCTGTTTACGATAATATGTAGATAATTATAATTATTATGTTGTATCTTTAAAAAACCTTTTACAACGTCTTAGTTACTTGCAAATGAATACTTATTATTCGCTTATTGTTTAAAAATTAATAATTTTTGTAAAAATATTATGACGGCAATTATAAAATTTACAATCTGTCAGTATTGCCATATCTGTCTTTTCAGATATAAAAAACCAAATCACAAGGAAAATTTGGTGTGCAGATTAGATTAAAAAGGTAACCGGTTGCTCTATTATAGAAACCACAAGAGAGGCAGAACATCGAACATCGAAAGTTTTAACGAGATTTTATTGGGTAGATTGCAGATTTTAAAAGTGGCCATATATGCTTGGAAGCTCTGTATAGTACGCCTAAAAAGTGGTACGGCACAACAAATCTATCTATCTATCTATATATATATATATATATATATATATAAAGTTAGAGGCTCTATTTGTACCTCCATTTTTTTTACCATTTAGACCAGTGTTTCCCAATCGCTGGTCCGCGAAATTTTTATTATCCTATGCAACTATTCGCCTAATAAGTTATAACCCACTTAATTTTGAGATAAAAATCTCAGTCCTTAATCTGTTAATTGCTTAAGTAATATTTTTTTTTTAGTTTATTAGTTTCTTTTTTCACTAATTATATGTGAATTTTTTTGTTGTTTTTTTTTGTGTTTTTAATCAGTGCAATAAAAAATATAAAACTTTTGCGATTCACATTACTTTCTAAACTTGCCGGTCCGCGAATTTTTTCAAGGTCGCTTGCCGGTCCGCTATGAAAAAAGGTTGGAAAACGCTGATTTAGACCATTATGGTCTAAATCAGCGTTGACCATTTTTAAACTTTTTGTCTGTCTGTTTGTCTAGGCATAACTCAAAAACATCTGGTCGATTTTGATGAAATTTTGTATATATGATAGGATACGTTTTATGGACGTATCTCGCTTAATGAATTACCGATTCAACGCACTATTTCGTAAATCTAATATTAAACAACCAATGTCCATCTGTATGTCTGTTTGTATGTTTCTCTCTTATGCAAGACCTAATTGAGGTTACTCTTTAAGTGCATACCTCAGTTAACGAATTCCCGCTTTAACAAAATATTTGTAAATCTGCTATTAAACAACAAATATCCTTATGTCCGTTAGTCTATTCCTCCCTTATGTAAGACCCAAGTGAGGGTACTTTTTATGGATGTACCCCGTTTAACGAAACCTTCTTTAACGAAGGTATTCATAAATCTTTTGTTTAAAAACCAACATGTTTGTTTACATTTCATTGAAACGCTTTATAGCGACGATAATCTATATATATAAATGTGAAAGTCTGTCTGTATATAGGGGCATTACGTCAAAATAGCTGTACCAAAATTCACGATATTTTTAACACACCTTAAGGTCAATCTGGACAAATTATAGGTTATATATCATATTAGAATTTTGATTTAAAGGAGCAGTTTTGAGTAACCACATGGGAACCACAAGGGAAGAAACGTTGTACTTTGTACCTAGTACAAAAAAGTTCTTTAGACATTCTAACAGACCAATTCTGTAACTCAGTTACTATGAAAATAGTAACTAAATCTGTCCCTATGAGCAAGGTCAGTTACTATCATGAATGAAAGTCATTATACTTTTTATAATATTTTATCTTGTAGTAACGTTACTACAGTGTAACTTTTTACAGAATTGATCTGTATGAGTTATTAAAAGACATAATTATTTATTTTAGAATCAACTTAACTAAACTTAACTAACTTAACGAACTTGTCCGATGCGAATACCGGGTACTCTGCTAGTTATCAACAAAAATGCATGTTTTATTTTGAATGAATTCATTAAGGGTGCCATGAACATCTCAGATTAAAGAGTATGCCATATACTAATGAAAAAATAAACTATAAAATACTCGAGCAAAAAATTGTCCAGACTGTTTGAGATGTTTTATAAAATATACAACTAATTTTATTCGTCGATTTGTAAACACTGATATACTTTTACAACTACATAACTGAAACAAAACAAAAGTATAGTAGATACTCAGCCAGTCACGTAACTAGGCATTGGGGCAATTGCCAAGGGCGCTAGTATTTCAAGGGCGGGGAAAGCCGCATTTCATATACCTTTTTGCCCCCCCCCAACTATAAAAGGGGCGCAAAGCTATATATTTGCCAAGGGCGCCAGAATCCTAGTGACGCCTCTGTACTCAGCCATCAAAAAAGACAATATTATTGCCGAAATCTTTACTATTTTTACCGACCTATATAGAGAGGGAGATATTGTAATCATACGAATTTTGACAGACAAGTTGGAATCAACTGTTTTTAGCCTGATGTTCGCCTGTCGGTCTTTGGACTCTGGACACATGTAGAGCAAATTCCGTTGAATGGATTTTTATCGATTCAATCAATTCTTGGTACAGATCCGTCCACCGGACTGGATTTTTTCAGTTTACTGATATCACTTTTACATGTTTCACGAATGTTTCGTACCAGAGAAATATTTCGAAAAAATTTATTTAAACAAAATTGCTATACAGATCAATATTATCCGTATAGAATTTTTTTTGGGAAAATAGAGTAAATAGATACAAAAGTTGTTAAATATTAACAACTTTTACAGGCTATTCCAAAGGATTAGGCGGAACTAACTGAAATTTTCATTTTTGTAAATTGTCATTAGCTATTTTTTTATATATTGAAGTTGGCTTTTCCTGAATAAAATGATCAAAAACTTCAATCAATCTGTAAAAATTACTAGATTTGAAAATCTAGTTCTGCCTAATCGTTTAGAATAGACTTTATTTGATACATTTTTTGATACGACTTAATAAATTTTTATAACTTTTCATATTTTTGCGATATTTTTACAAATTATCTATTTAACATATATGTGGGTATGTTTCCATGACAGTAAATAATAAATTATTTACTGTTATGGTACTTACGTATAATACTAATGTAGCACGTTATTATTTTTTTCAATAATAATTTTTGTTAGAAACTGTATTGTTTAAGAACTTTGTGGTGACGGTCGGTCTGTGGTGGCCACAGCTAATAATATAAATTATGACTATTTTTATATCATATACAACTAATAATTTAAATAACATCACAAATAGTAAACAACAATATACTGAAGACCTTAAAAAAAGGTCCTCATCTCTAAATTTCTAAGGTTTTAATTACTTTTACATTCATTTGGCATTTGGCGCCCTTTTCAGTCTCACATCAGCGCCCCCCTTCCAACGGCGCCCGCATGCACCGCATGCCTTGCATGCCCGCTTTCGCCGGCTCTGCGAATGGACTTTTTCGACTTGCAACATAGATCTTTCCCATGTTAAATTTTGCATTGCATATTTTAACTCTACTATGAGTTTTAGACAAAAACTTAATTAACAAAAATTGTTCAGTATTTTAGTCCCAATACATTCTGCCTAGTTGAGAATAAAAAAATCCCAATTTGTTTGAAAAAAGGCACACAATATTTTTTGTATCTGAAAATAACAGTTGCCATGTACAAATGAAAATCAAACGTCAAACAAAATTTATTTTTAGGTTAAACATAAATTTACAAAATAAAATAATATTACATCAAATTAAATTTTCAAATTTATTATTTCCATAGCTAAACAAAAACCTAATCTATTGTAGAAATTACTGTTTAAATTTCTAATAGTCCGCGGATATATGTTATTACAAATATTAATTATGTTTTGCTTTAAATCGTCTATGGAGGCGATGTTATTGAAATTACAGTCTGTTCCAAACGGTTAAGCGGAACTAAATAGGAATTTCGTTCTTTTAGGTTGTCACGAGAAGGCACCTTGCTTGGGTTATTTCATTTTTCACGTTGAAATGTCAAAATTTAAAATTTCAACAATGAAACCATGGAAACGAATGACATATATCATTTTTTTTTAGGTATTTTAATGACAAAAAAATAAATAAATGGGAGATTTGTATTAAGAATGACACAAAAAATCATAATATAAAGAAAATGACATTTTAAAATGATATTAACCTTAACCAAAAAATGTTTATTGTAAGTATGATTTACAAAACTTAAACAAAACGGTCGAAAAGTATGATTTAAACGATGAAAGTAACTAGATTTCCAAATCTAGTTCCGCCTAACCGTTTGAAACACACTGTATACATTTTATTTTTTATGAAATATACACGGAGAAAAAATTACAAGGATTTAAATCTGGTGACCTTGGAGGCGAAAGTATTTCACCTCCTCTACCAATCCACTTATTTGGAACTGTAAAATTGTAATATTCTTTTACTTCGGTACCATAATGCGCTGGACAACCGTCATGTTAAAACCAATTATTATCTTCACCTGCAATTTCAACTATCTCGTTTGCAATTTCTTTTCGTAGCAAATCTAAATACAATGCTGAACTTAGATTTCCTTCAACAAAGACGGGTCCTACAATTTTATTTTTCAAAATGACTGCCTAAACATTTACTTTGTGCATGGCAGCTGTTATTTTCAGATATAAATACAAAAAATATTGTGTGCCTTTTTTCAAACAAATTGGGATTTTTTTATTCAAAATTAGGCATAATGTGTTGGGACTAAAATACTGAACAATTTTTATTAATAAAATTTTTGTCTAAAACTCATAGTAGAGATAGAATATGCAATGGGAAATTTAACATGGGAAAGCTCTCTGTTGCAAGTCGAAAAAGGACATACGGTATAATAGTAACTAGCGTCTAATAGCGAACGTTCTATCTACGTCTCTATCTCTGACTACAAAAGTTTAACTTACAGAACCAAAAGCAAGATGGTTCAAGTTCATGGCAAAAGTGCTGGCGAGTAATTATTAAATGATAAGCTGAAATCGGCTGGATAAGGGGAAGTTTATTAAATAGACAACTTCTGGCAATATTGATGTTATAATAATGCTTTTTGTTTAATGCCTCACACCTCTTATTGGCTCAGATACGCTACATGGAAATATGTTTTAACTAGAGCTCAGCAGAAAAATAGTACTAGTTACATTTTCATACTTTTTCACAACACGTACATTTATAGCAGTTAAACAGTCTAAAATTAACAATTGTGTTTCTGTAAATTCTCCGACTCCAACTCCAACTCTGACTCCAACCAGATTTTGTTAACTCAGTTATATACATTTTTCAGTGTCACTTAAGTGTTTCCGTGGCTCCGTGGTAAAACGGTTGTCTAGGGAGCACAGGGACTTGGGTTCGAATCCCCTCACCTCTTTCGGATTTTTATCTTCCGAAATTATACAGTCAGTTCTGGGGTTGACTCAGCCTCTAATATTTAATACTTAAAATGTGTATCTGTTTATACAAGGATACTAGGATGCTTTATCTAATTTAAATCTATTACGAAGAAATACAGAACCAAGTATCGCATAACTTTCCAACCGTAACAAAAGCCATACAAGATGGTATATCTATTTCTCGAGAAAACTAGACGATATTTTCAAATTATTTAGCTGCCTTATCCAAGGAATTTGAGAGCAGATTTCAGGATTTACGTTGTATCAGGAATTGTATCTAGGTGTTAGAATCCTATTATTTATTTATTTAGTATCACTTATACTACATTTCCGCTGAGCCCATCAATTATTTAAAATTAAATTGTTTCACATATAATTAATAATTTTTGTTTTTCTAGGTAAGTGTCTACGTGGTTCTTCTTTGATTTGGTTACTACATTAGATGACAGACCTGTGAATTTTCTGAAACCGTAAGTTGTAGTACTTAATTTTTTTTTAGTAAATATGATATGCCATTAAAATTCTAAGACTTGCTATATTTTATTCTCCTTTATTTACCAATACTTTTTCCAATATTAAGCTCATATTTGACTTTCATGTGCCACATAATAGAAACCTTTCGGCGTTCAACAATTAGTTAAAAATAATGAATTTCAAAAGTACGGATTTTTATGCTTAAGGGGAGAAACAACAGTATAGTTTCTTATACCAAACTAACAGTCTGAAATAAAATTAGTAACAATCTATACATTAAAATTTACAGATAATGTTTATGTATCAAATACGATGTTTTTAATTGTAAAAAAAAAAACATTTATGTAATTGTAAATAACGAAACTGCATTGTACACGCCATAGTACGATGCGACAAATTGTAGTAAAAGCTTCATTTTAACATGTTTCTAGCTATTTTGTGCACCTTGAATCTCGTCACGGTTCTCAATATAATTTAATTTTAGTAAAGGACACGGGTATCAAGTAGCATTCCATTATTATCAGTATTTTTCAGCGAAGCTTGTGAACATTAAACGATCATGCCGAGAAAAATGTTAACATATTATTTTAGCATTTCTACACAAAACCATATAAATCAAAAAATATTTATTTTTTTGAAACTCATAAATGTATTTATAATGTCACAGAAAATTGTTTGATATATATATTAATAAGTTATTTAGCGATAACATGTTAACAACAATTTTTTCTACAATTCTACTTTTTCTACTTTCATATAATGGTTGGGCTAAACATTTGAAACAAATTGGAGTAACGTATACTGATGAAACCATAATAGTGTCCTCCGAATTTTTGATGGGGTAAATTTGAAAGATATCAAATTTTTTGTAAAGAATTTATGTTAAATTTAATTTAGGGTATTAAATGTGCCTTAGTGCCTCATCCATTAGAAACCATAGGTACAGTACCTCGGGTCTACGCAAACAGCATTAACAAAAAGAAACAGCCATTGGAAAGAAAAACAAAAATAAAGATAAAAATATTTTATATTTTCATCCACATAAATTCTAAATACAAAATGTTAATAATAAGAAGAGATCATCCGTTTTAATGAATATGTACGTTTTGAGGTCCACATATGTCGATAGGATTGTTTGTGGAATGATGTCAAACCGCATGCGGTACTTGATAGTTTTACATGCGACCCTACATGAATTATTATATTAGTAAAATCTAACCTTTACTGTGGCCAATAAAAAAGTATTCTACGCAACGTGCTCAAGTGACGTTATTATACTATCGATTTCGGCGAAACAGTTGATCTGTTTATGAGTACCTTAATTTTTTGTCGGTCCCAACTTACACATAATTAATAAGTTATTATTATTTTGGAAATTATTTTGGGGTTTGTCAGGTCTTTTAATTGCAAACTGCAACGACCTTTAATAATAATAATAATATATTTATTTAGCTAAAAATGCTAGTAATAACAATTTCAAATATAAATCTCATTATACAATTGTTCTATAAAAAATAAATGTTAATACTTACAAAATAATACAATATAAGTATACAAAAAATAGAGAAAAAAGTAATCTATAGTCTATCTCAGAAAAAGCGATAGTAATAAATCTTTTTGTCAGGCAGTTACCAGAGGCGTGCACATTTTAAACACGTTTAAATTGGTTTTGTGTATTTCTATATTACTATTTATCATTTTATTAAACGCACGCCTGTGACCATATTTATCATATCATTAAACGCTCGCCTGTGACCATATTTTTCTTCAAAATTTTAGGGTAAAATTTTTATGATCTATTGTGTTTAACCCTAGTTCGTGATCCCATATAAGATGGGCGGCCCACTCGGTTATTTCTTAACAATATTTCGTTTCGAACTATTCATATTTTGTGTGCCGCTTCTGTGTGAAAAAACAACTTTTTACAAATAATAAATTTTATTACTATCGCTCTTTCTGAGATAGACTATACATATACATTAATTTTATTTTTCTTTTAAATAGTGCAATATTCATACAGTGTTTAATATCACTGTCCAGTTCGTTATATTTTATAATACCTTTAATAAATATCGAATTATATGTTACATTTTTCTTTTTACACTCAATATAAAAGTTGTTTTTGTTACGCGTGTTATTGTTATGAATTTCATTGCACTCAGTTAAAATATTTTCAAAATATGATGGCATCAAGCCCAATTTAAATTTTTGCAAAAAAACAAGAGTTTGGTATTCAATTCGATCTCTAATATTTAACCAGTTTAATGTTGTCAACATATCATCTACTTTAGTACGTCTGTTACAATATAGTCGCATTGCTCGATTTTGTAGTTTCTGTAATCCATTAAGGTCAGTCTGGTTACTTAAATACAAAACAGTCGCACAAAAATAAAAATTGATGTGAAGTGTGAATTTTCACACATTGCAGGATTTTGCAGGTATATAATAAGTGAAGGCGGCTTGCTGAGTGTGTAGGACAAATTTTGCTTTGTAGTAACCACGGCAAAATCAACGATCTTTTTAAAATAATTTATCGTCTGTTAATCTCAGAGCTTTAAAAACAAATTTTATGTTTTTAAAGCTCTAATATCATTATTTAGGTTTCTAAATAAGTGCAGTATTTTTTTTATATAACAAGGTTCATTAAGATTTTGAAAATTGCGCCTATGGCTTTCATTGGTTGTCTTAAATCATACGCTCCGCCCCTCTGGTTTCGTATAAATGACACATAGAATGAAAATATAATTCCAATTGGTTATTAAATTTACGCTCTTGAAAATTAAATTCAAAATTTGCTAAAATATAACTAGAATTTTAACAAATTAATTTAAACAAAATAAAAATTAAAAAAAAAAAAACAAAAAAAAATTTACTCCACAAGCCAGGAACGAACCTGCGTGGTGTATAACAAATCTGTGTAGTTGGCGCGCAACATAGTCTCTAGACCATCACACGCTTAACAACTCAGCGTGTTATATGAGTATAAGCTATATGCATCGTCAACCAAAAAACACAAAAACTGCGTTATTTTCCGAAAACATAATCTGATCAAAAATTACTGTTGTACTATTCCGGTTCACACCAATGTACATTACTTAGAATTTTTTCAGATTTTTAGTTTAAACCATCTGGGCTACAGGGTATGGGACAAAAATTTTTTTGCACAATTTTGGCAAAAATAGCGTCAAAATAATTTATTTTGCAAAAATAAAATTTTGATCGTTAATCCGCGTACTAAGGGCTTTAATTTGATACCCTACTCAGAATTAAAAAAAAAAAAAATTTTTTTCAATGAGCACATATTTGTTTATATTTTTAATGGGATATATTTTTTAAATGTTTTAGTATTTTTCCTATGTGCGGGTCAAAGAGTTGTATAAGCATGCCAAATTTCAACTCTCTAGGTTTAGCCGTTTGGCTACAATTTTTACCGAACAGACAGACAGACAGACAGACAGACAGACAGACGACAAAATGACGGTATAAGGGTTTTTTGGTCATACCTACAAAACCCTAAAAATGAGGTAATATTATAGTGTTAAAAACTAATTTTCGGGAATATAAAGATAAATCAGTTCCTATTCTCTACAATAGAGACAATTCATTTGCTATCTTTTTACAAATATAGTCCACATGCCCCTTAAATTTTAGCTTCTTGTCAACTATAATTCCTAAGTATTTTATCTCGTGTACAACATCTATTACGTCTTAATTTTTATTTTCAATTGACTATCTCTAAACACACTAAATAAATTATTATTGCACATTACCATGGCTTTAGTCTGTTTTATATTTAGTTTTAATTTGTTGCCACAAAACCAACCATTTAATGCATTTAAGTCCATGTTTATTAGGTCAATCACATTTTGTAAATCATCACCACTGTGATAAATGATTGTATCATCTGCGAATAGATGAAACTTACAAAATTTAAAAATATATGATATGTCATTTAAATATAAGACAAATAGAAGTGGACCGAGTATACTGCCTTGTGGTACTCCTATATTAACGTCTTTCTCTTTTAAAAACACTTGGCCACATTTCACTCCCTGTTTTCTGTTAGTTCAATAATCCACGAACCATTTTAACACTTTACCGCGTATTCCATACTTCTATAGTTTCTCAATTAATTACCTGCGGTTCACAGTTTCAAAAGCACATTTTAAGTCTAAAAAACAAAACAAACTACCAAACAACAAAAAAAAACTTTTGAGTTTTTATATTATTATTGTTTCTTTTTTTTTATGCCGCTCTTTTAATCACACTATTTGCGTAAACTGACCCTCTTCAAAAAAACTTTGTCCACCGCTGGTCTAGTGGTAAGAGTGCGTAGGATGAAATCTTTAATGCGGGGTCTTGGGTGTCAAATTGGTGGGCCGCGCCGCCTATATGGAAAACAATTATTAAACTTATATAGGATATAAATATACGAGTATTATAAATAAAAAAAGTAAAAAAAAAAACGTTTTCTTACATTTCCTTTTTTTAAATTTAAGAGGGCCCTTCGGAAAGTTTAGCCTCTGCTTAAGGGTAAGCAATGTTAAAGTCTGATCTATATTATACTTTTCTACGCAGCACTAACGATTTTTTGCGTAATATTGACTAAAAAATTTAATGTGAAATAAACAAACTTTCAATGCTATCCCATATACTACCCAACTTTTCAAACTAGATTCAGTCAGATTTTTGACTGACGTACCAAACTTTGTCAGGAATACCAACTTTACGTTTATTTGTATGCTTTATTGTTCTACTTTTTCTGATGGGCTAATGTTTAATATAATTAAATACAGACTAGCATAATTCAACGATATTTATAAGTTGGTTGTTATAACCAAACTTTTATCTGTCACTTCAAATTGTTAAGTTGGAAATGAAAAGTAACAAAGGACAAAAGAAGTTGTATGCCTATTTCTTTCGCTTTAACTTCAGAAATAAGTTTACAAGTTTGGATGACGTCAGAAGTTTGATAATGTATTGAAAAGTATAACGTAAAACAGTGTGCAGCCCACAGGAGCATTTGTATCGAAAATGACGCATGAACTAATTTGATACCACTGACTTCAACGAAAAATTATAATCAAAAGTTTCTTAATTTGAATGCGATTACAGCACATAATATTGTTTCATACTAAACACTAATAAAATCCTAAAATGTGTGAAAATTCACACTTTATATCAAATTTTTTATGATAACATAAGGTCATACAACTTATTCACTTTGTAAAACTCCAACGTCAAACGATGGTAATGTTACATGTTACAAGGTATGTAACCAGGATGACCAGATTTCAGTTGAGGTAAACCCTAAGATTGAAAGAAAAATTGGAAACACAGTATATTTTATTCAATTTTGCTCACCACAAAAATACAAGTGATGAGCAAAATACATAAGGTCTTTCTCACCTCAAAATATAGGTGATGAGCAAAAAAAGGTCCTCAACTTCAAACTCCAAACCCGGAGATTTTATAGCAAAACCCGGAGCCCTGAGACTCTGGCCAGAAGCTCGGAGACTCCGGGTGAAAACCTGAGACCTGGTCACCCTGTATGTAACATAAAACATATATTCCAAAACGTATTTCGACCTTAGAAGATTACAGCGCTGTTAAAGTTAACAAGTTGTGTTCAGAATAACATGGTAAGTTTTAAAAAATATTAGTTTAATCTCAAATTATGTACCTTTTCTTTCCATTACATCAACGTTTTTAGTCAACATTTCTCCTAAGTGTGCATAAAATTATATTTTGATGGAGAAATATTTTTGTTGCTTTTTGAAATTAGAACATTCCTTATTAAGGTGTCGTAATTTTCTTGTGCAAATATCGCACCTACATTTCACCGAGACAGCCTTATTAAACTAGGAACATTCTACTAGGTCATAATTACTTACGTTACAAATTTATGTAAATTAAATTTAATTTAAATATGAACATAACACAGTTTACCACTCCACATGCATTATAAATTAGCATTAATACTATAAAACTATAATCAAATTTATAGCGATATAAAATTATTGCATAATTAACAGCCAATATAAGGTGTGTACCAGTTACAGAACAGATGAAGGTTAGATAGGAACAGGACTATATAATTTTAATCATAGTTCTACGTAGTACCACGTCTGTCTCTTTTAGGGTGACTGTAAATATTCGACCGTAAAAAATCGAGACACAACCAAAAAAACTCAGGAATTTTTTTATTATTACATCAGATTATTAGTATCAGTAAGTGAAGACGACAAATAGAGACCCGCATGCTGAATGTTTGAGACAATATTTTTTGCTACAATCCCTTCAAAATTAGCAATATTTTGAAAATCATTTATCGTCCGCTAATCTATGTGCTATATATTATAGGTACCTAAATCTCTTCACTAGAGCATAGGGCTTTCACAAATATTCGCTATCTGTCTATTATGTGCGAGATGTTTCACCTGTTACCAAGTTTTCCCATATTTCCTCAATTCCTGCTGAATTGTTCTTTTCCAAGTGGTTTGGCATCTGGCCCTTTTACGACTGCCTTGAGGGTTCCAGTTGAGAGATATCTTGGATATATCATTGGGCTCTTTTCTAAGAGCGTGGCCTATCCAATTCCATTTCCTAATTTTGATCTCAGTCTTAATTTTCTGCTAACAGTCCAGCTTCCAAAAATCTTCTTTCCTGCTTCTGTCAAACCAAGAAATATGCATGATTCTTCTTAGGCATTTGTTTGAAAATACTTTTTAAAACTTTGTCTCGTAACCTGCCAAGTTTTGCAGTCATACAGGAGAACAGATTTTACATTGGTGTTGTAGATGCGTAGCTTTGTATGACGTGATATTCTATTGGAATTCCAGACATCCTTAAGCATGCCGAAGGCATGCTGTGCTTTTGGCATTCTTTTCTGCTTGTTACGTCATTTGAAGTACCTCCATTTTTGTGACGATGCTACCCAAATTACAGAAATCATTTACTTCTTCAAGTTCTTCGCCATCTATGTAAAATCTGATTTCGTTTGTATTTCCAGTGCTCTAGGTCTTTGTGGTTTGGATGTTAATGGATAGACCGACATAGATTAAGGACTATCTATGTACGTGTATTAAGAACTTTTATTTAATAGCCTACGTGAAATTAAAAAAGAAATTCTTTATTAAAAAGAAAATGTACCTATTACCGACCTCCAACATATATATGGGAGGTATTGTGATCATACCGATTTTGACATTTCGAGATTTCGATGGATCTCCACCAATTGAGGTCCCTACATAACATTTTGACTATTTTTAGCATGATGTCTGTCGGTTTGTCTGTCCGTCCGTCTGTCTGTCTGTCTGTGTACACGTGCAGCTCAAATTAGGCTGAAAGGATATTTCACAACAGAAAAATATTTCGAAAAAATTTATTGCACAGAAGTTGCTATAAAAGTAATAACTAACAACTTTTATTTGAGACATTTTTTGATAAAACGAAAAAATTTGAATTTTATTTAAAAAATTTTTCGAAATTTTTTCTAATTCTCAATTTTTTCATATTTATATGTAACGTTTCCATGGTCATGATAAATAATATCTCTGTTAGAAAATATTAGGCCAAGTTATTTCTACTCTGCTGCTAGAATGTAGGTATTTTACACAAGTACTTTATGATGGCGGTCGGTCCTGTGGTGGCCACAATTGTTTTTTTTTTTTTTTATTTAATACAAAAAAATATATATTTTTCGAAAAATCTAAAATTTCTGTTGAGCTCTTCCGGTGCATATTTTTCATATTTTTCAATTTTTTAGACCAAACCCTCTGAAAATAGGATATAGGACATAATATTTTGACACAATTTTGGCAAATTAGCTTGAAAATATTTTTTATTCAAAAATAAAATTATGCTCATTTATTCATGCACCAAATCCATATCCATACTACAATTTGTACTACACAGCATTTGAACATACCTGCAGAACCCTAAGAAAGATACATAATGATATTTATTTTTCTTTGTTCACTTTTCTTTAAACTTCCTATACACATGCACGTTATTCTAGTAAATGAACAGTGGCGTAATTTTGCCCACCCTCCGCCAACTTCATTTGGAGATCCGATGGTCTCTAAATGCCAACGACTCACGCGGTTACGGGCGTAGCGCGGCCATACTCTTGCCACTTAAAAATTAATCATTATCATCCAGCTTTGTCCATCATCAGGTGTTAGATTGCTTCTAAAAAAAAGAATAGAGCGTCAATAAAACGATTCCAACTAATCCATCAATATACCATTGACTTAAAGTCAATGATGTTACTCCAGAGAAGAGGTCGGCAAAGTACGGCCCGTGGGATATATCCGGCCCGCAACCTGAATATCACGGCCCAAAACACGCATGCTCGATATTGTGATAGGAAGCACTAAATTGTTCCTCAGTTTTCCAAAATAATTTCTCAGAAAAAAGAATTTCATTCTTTTCATTGAATAATGTATACATGAGTATTATATATTTATGATTTTCTCAATAAAAATTCTTTAACAAGTTTTTTGTTTTTTTTTTTACTTACATAATAGTCTATATTATTCTCTCAGCTCACAAAGCCTCCTAAAATTCACTATCAGGAGAATCCTTCACATAAATAGTTTGCGAACCCCTGTAGAGTCTTTAGTCTTGGTTTTGAGAACTTCAAGCATTTATTTCTAGATATGTCGTTAATCAACGACATGTTTTCTTTAGCCGTCCTCTACTCTTGCTGCCTTGTACTATAGTTTGGTAGGCATTTTCCAGATGTTTACTATCTCTGTGTTCTCTCTACAGATAACTATCACTTTCTCTATTCTTGCTTTTTCACCTTGCTTTTTTTTTGTTTGCATTTACCTTGTGGTCTTTATAGGTAACTTACTACCAATATTCCAATATTACTATCTTGCAAATATTTTTCTACCAATATTCACAAGATTTTTGTTAGTAGATCTCTCCATCTTTTCTTACTATTACTGACAAATGTACAAATTTACTTTTTTGATTTTGTCATACTCTTCTTCATCTTCGTCACGTGCTTTATCCATTGCAAACAACCATCGTTTATTATTTTCTTGAATACGACTACAATGATCGTATTTCATTTTCAATTTATCATTCATTTGGTGTTGTTTTGTTTTTACTGACTATGACGTGTTATTGGCCTCGTTTCCTTAAGATCCATATTTTAGTGCCATAGTTTAAGACTTGTGATCTTGGTATTTCTAGTAGAGTATTGTTTTGAAGAGTGGGTAAGTTAATTAGTTACCTAAAGTATGCCTATGATTTCCTGTTTAAACAGATTTACCTTGTTTATCTTATGGTACTCAGATATTTGAAGGTAAAAACTATTTATTATCTTTATTTCTCTTAAGAAATTCTCTTGATTCAGTCTGCCTCCATTCGCCTTTCGTCTTCCAGCAGCTGACGTCATATTTCTTCTTCTTGAAACGTCCTAAATCATCAGAACAAATGTTCATATATCTACGTCATCTTTGGATTAGTGGGAATTCTCTGCGAAAAAATATTTTCATTCGTCTGTTGTTGCCCGAAGGTAGTGATATAATTACTGGTCTATCTGATCGGTGATTCTTTACAGGCATGTGTATCTGCGAGAGGGTTGTTATTATTGTCAAGTTGGCATGCCTGAAGACTCATTTGTATCAATTATTTACAACTTAGAATAGTTTATTTATGACAACAGCCGCAGACAACGCACAACTGCAGGGTTTCTTACTCCAAATTATTTTCATTTTTATCTTTTGCTTCATTAAAAATATATTTTTAATTATATTTTCAGTATTACAACGGCCTATTATAAATTATAAATTTTTTGTGGCAAATCTTAATTTCCATGTAATTTTATTTTAATTATCTTTAATTATCAGGTAATAACAGGGATAATGACACAGAAATAGCATAATGACTTACACCACACTTTGCCTAATTGTTTCAGGAGTGTAATTACATATACACTTACATTACAGACACATATACACACATACTCGCCCACAACATGAGATTTTATGTTTTAGGATTTTTATGAACAAGGAACACATTAAAAATAAAACTACCTGCCTAACGTAAAATAATACTTCTGAGTAATTAAATACACTTTTATTAACAGAAAAATATGCAGCACGAAGCAGATTTAAATTCAAAATTTTCATCTACTGTAAAGCTTTCCCGGGAACCAAGAGGACATAAACAGTGCCATGGCAAGACAATATGGCGTCTGGTGTGGGAAATTGATTAGCGCTTTCTGGCATTGTTGCCATACGTACGGTAATTACTGCACGCGTACGGTAAAAGGACTATTATAGGTCATTTCTTTGGTTTAAGCCAGCGATATTCAAACTATGTTCTATGGAACACTGGGGTTCCACATAAGGTCCTCAAGGGTTCCACGGAGTCTCAGGGTTTCGGGCCAGAGTCTCAGGGCTCCGGGTTTTGTTATAAAATCTCCGGTTTTGTAGTTTAGAGTTTCGTAATTTTAAGTTTTCACGAAAACAGAGCTGGGCTAGGTTATTTCAAGTTTCAGGCTAGCATTTATTATTAAGTAACATTTATTATAAAAAAAAATATATATAAAATACAAATTTAAATTTTTGGAAGGCGTAAAAATTTAGGAATTCATTTGTATTAAGAATGACAAAAAATCAAAATTTAATGAAAATGTTATAATGAAACATTTTTATAATGATATTCATCTTAACCAAAAAATGTTTATTGTAAGAATGATTTATAAACCTTAAACAAAATGGCCAAAAGCTCGAACCAATCGATAAAAGATAGTAGATTTTAAAATATAATTCCGTTTAAACGTTTGGAATGGCTTTTAGTACGGTATATGGGCCAAATCTCAATACAATACAATAAAATACGGTAATTTTATTTAATTGAATTTAATCCACAATTTTATAAATTGAATTTAAAAACTGAGCCGGTTAATTAAATTATTTTTATGAATATGCGTAGCATTTTATAGTTTTATGTAAATAAATTAAAGAAGGCAAAATTTTAATAAACCCATTCTTTTCATTTAAATGTATTTCAGCCACAGAATACAGTTTCTCGTATTTTTCGTACTGCACATTCCACTTTGGCTTCATTATTATTATCACTATTGACGATAGTTTTTAAGGCCGGAACGGAACACATAATAGATAACGAATGGTGAATATTACCAGAGTATATGTTTGCAACAGATCAAATTAATTCTGAAAATTATATTGAATATATTTGGGTACATATTAGAGTATTTGAATGTTAGTATTGTATTTTCGTTTCTATCATATGGCAACATTAATTATATGATACTTTTGATCTGTCAACTACAATAAAATATCCGCCGTGGCATCCCCGTTTCTTTGGCACCTGTTCCGGGGGCACCGCTCGCACACATCATTGGACTTTTCTTTGCTGTCTTTTAATGATGAAGATTTTTTTGTTCGTTTTACGTTATTGTGCTCTTAGCTCAAAATTGATTAAGCCTCAAGTTTACTTCAAATGATAATAATAATAATAATAATAACGTCCCTTCTGACATAAAGTCGGTGGTGGAAAATTCCAAGTGCCGTATTTATTGGAATTACTCCTTCCTCACCTTGAGGTTACTGACAGCCACTAAGCCGGACATAACCCTCCTGGATATCGAGACCAAACAGTTGTTTGTGATCGAATTCTCAAGTCCAGCTGAGAAGAATATCTCTCTCAAGGAGGAGGAAAGAGATCCAAGTATATGGATCTCTTGTCCGAGCTTAGAAAGCTGTATCCCGGGTATAAGTTAAGCTTGTAGTCCTGATAGTTGGTGTTTTGGGTGGTATAAAAGCCTCCTATCGAAGGGAAATCGAGTCCATTCCCACCTGCAGATCTTCTGCCAACTCTTTGATCTGCAGGATGCAGAAAGCAGTGCTGCTGGGGTCACTCCGCATTGTGCGGGCACTGGATCTGGCGTAATTTTCCGCGGCTGCATATCGCCAGGGTTTGGGATGCAGTCGTGTGTATTTAGCTCCACTAGTCTCTAGTATGACGCAGCTCAAAAGGTTGCTGAAGTTTGAGATTAGTGGACGCTTGTCAAGACCTGACAAACCCCATAATAATAATTATAATGTACTTTGGAGGTGAAGACCTTTTTTTATCATCATTTTGATTTTGGAGATGAGGACCTTGTTTTTTTTTGCTCATCACTTGCATTTTGGAGGTAACGTTTTTTTTGCTCATCACTTGGATTTTGAAGATGAGGACTTGTTTATTTCAATCTCAGAGTTTACCTCAACTGAAATCTGGTCACTCTGGTTGCAACGTGATGCTTACTAAGTGTCATTCATCCAGTGCTGGAGGTTTAGAAACGAAGAATTTACCGTCTATGAACTTATTTACGTTGGTAAAGTTGTAACCTATTTATTATTATTTATTGCTATTTATTAAAATAACCAACAAAATGTTATTCTAAAGTTTTCGGAAAAAAAAAACATCTTTTTAATATCTGTCTGAAGCATGCTTAACACGTGTGTGAGACCGGTCATTATTTTCAATTTAAAATATAATTTTTACGTTCTTTTTAATGATCTTGGGCACAGGAAGATATTATACTCTACATTGCTCAGTTTTTTGTGTTAATGTGAGACGTAATGTTGTCATTATATTATAATCTTTTTATTATTTAACTTAAAATAATAATTTTCTGCTCTGGTATGTTTAAAAACTTCAAAATATGTGTCTGTTACAAACGAAACAATTCATAGTCGCAGATTACTGCAATTATTATGTTAACTACATTTGTTAACTCGTTTTTTTCATAGAACATGCTTTCTTTATGCAAGGTTTGATTTAAAAAAAATACTCAAACTAGCGTCATGGAACTTTATTATTAATAAAAACTATTGTTCTCTTTTTAAATATTGGGATTAAACGAAATTACATCATTTTGATATATCTTGGTTGATCTGTTTAGTTTCCAACTAGGATTTGGTACTTTTGTCTACCTTCTACTTTGGTCATCAACATCTTTAGCTACATCATCGGCCAGTATTAGGGTTCCAAGGGTGGGCTCGCTTTTGGATATCTCCTCATGAATCTATCCCACGACATTTTCAAGTCAAATGGATCCATAAGAAACATCAATATATAAAAACTTCGGTATATAAAATTGAACTTTTTTTTCAATATAAATTTCATATCTATATATGTTTGTTACATGTACATATCTAGATATGCTCATGCGAATACGCAGAATTTTGAATACGCGGTAGTACGGTGCCCCTAATCCCCGCGTTGGTTGGAACAACTATATATAATTACCGACCGCCAACATATATAAGGGAGGTATTGTGATCATACCGATTTTGATATTTCGAGATTTCGATGGATCTCCACGAATTGAGGTCCCTACATAACGTTTTGACTATTTTTAGCATGATATCTGTCGGTCTGTCTGTCCGTCTGTCTGTATGTCTGTCTGTCTGTCCGTCCGTCTGTCTGTGTACACGTGCAGAGCAAATTCGGTTAAAAGGATTTTTATGAAATTTCATGTTTAAGCTTTTAACATCAATGGCACGAGTTGATACTTTTGGTAAAAATTGGTTGACCAAAAATGGGAGTTTACTCGTATCGATTTTAAGATTTTTGCAAATATTCCCACAACAGAGAAATATTTCGAAAAAATTATTTAACAAAAGTTGCTATAAAAGCAATAGCTAACAACTTTTATTTGAGACATTTTTTGATAAAACGAAAAAAATTTGAATTATTTTCAAATTTTTTCCAGGTATCTATTTTTTCATACGTACTTATATATAACGTTTCCATGATTATGATAAATAATATCTCTGTTAGAAAATATTAGGCTAAGTTATTTCTACTCTGCTACTAGAATGGTTTTTATACAAGTACTTTATGATGGCGGTCGGTCCTGTGGTGGCCACAGCTGATTTTTTTTTTAAATTTCATATGACGTATTACATGAAAGCACTTGGTACTTAAATTAAAAGCTGTAAATTGAATTAAAAATAAAAATTATTTCAACGAGTTTTAGAGCAAAAATGATAACGAAATCCTGAAATATAGTGCCACGAAGCAAACAAGAACGCCGAAAAATATGTGAACTAATTTGAAATTTTTTAGGCGGTTTTCCATCTGACCAATTAGGAATCACCTTAACCTTTTCGAGCCCACTTTTGCAGGATGATGTTACAAACATTTTTATTGGCTTTATGTAGTCAGAGGAGCATATGAAAGCATATATGTTTGATTTATAATAAACAATACATTTTACAATAACTTTTAGGCCCTGGGACATACAGGTCCCAATGGGTCTTTTTGGTGGGACACTTTTGACCCAATTGATACAATGAAAGTCACGATTATAAAGACAAATATTATTTATTATTGCAAAATGAACTTCTACACTAGTACAAACTAATACTTTAGAACGTAAGCAATACAAAAATGTTTATAAACTAGGTGTGGAGAGGGGTGAAACAATTTTTGCACAATGGTATATTGCATTTTTGACAATATTGTTTAGTCCTTCTTTCAATGTGTCGCTTTGCACATCGCCCACAACGCCGTCTTGTCGGTCCAAATAGTGGCAAATGGCTTCCCACGTCAAGCATTTGTTTGTTTGATTTAGAAGATCTACCCAAAGAGCGGCGTCTATGCTTGATTTTCGTTATCCACTTTCCCCATTCATCCATTTCCTCCGCTAATTCTGCCAAGAAATCAAGAAAGGGTTCCTTCTGTTTATTTTTTTCTCTGTATATAATCCAACTGTTGACGGCTGCCACCATTACCATTCTGTAAATAATCTTCTTCCATCATTTGCAAGTTTTTCTTTTCATATCATATAAAGTAGACATTTGATGGACAAGATCTACTCCACCCATATATTGGTTGTAAAAGGAAATTGCTTCTGGTCAGGACAGGTCGATTTTTTCCCCATTCTTTTGATTCCGCTTTACAAGTACAGTGTCATCATTATAACAATTAGTCAGCACCAACACTTTTTTAGTATATTGCCATTTTATAAATAGTGTAAGCAACAAACTGTGAGGAAAAAGCTGTTTGAAAACATGCACCCTTGTAGAAGTTCTTCTTATATTTTCATGAATCTTACATCCTCGTTCCGGAAAAACAGGAAACTTTGGTACAAAATTCCGAGGTACATCTGACGAAACGATATCTGGATCTACTACATTTTTATTTGCATTGCTATCATTTGTGTTATTCTTGACTTCTTCTGGACTAATTTCTGCTTCAATGTCAGAGTTATCTTCGTCTTCTTCAGAGAAATCACTTTCATCTGACACATCTGAATCATTTTCATAGTCTAAATCCTCATCTGTCAATTTTCGTTTGGCACTGAAAAATACCATTGGGACAATTTTATACCACCGAAAAATACCAGTGGGGCAATAATGTCCCGTAATTTTTTAGTTGCAAAAAGAACCATGGAAACGTAAGTGATTTCTAAACTAACAACTTTAGCATCAAAATTGACATGTAATATTGACTTACCTCATTTTATATTACATAAGATACACGAGACACAAGAAATTTTACGTAAAACTGAACATAGACTGAAGAAACGTCAAATTTTATGTTATAACAGTACAATCAATGCTACAAACACAAACTACAATACAAAAATATACTTACAGCACCACTTTCAGTAGTTTATATGTATTTTCGGGTTAAAATTTTCCCAGTGAAGTACATTAAACATGTCTTGGGACATAGGTGTCCCTGTGAGCACGAAAGGGTTAAGGAATGTGTATAGTCTGACGCAGAACTGATAAGTACTGATTCTACGCTTCATTTGTATAATTTGTGCTTTAGTATTTGTGTTTGATATAATTCAAGTTGATTTGAATTTATAACTCAAAATTAATTTGTATTTATAACTATTATTAATATTTATATATAATAGGTTACACATATGTAGAATTTCGGGCGAGTGAAATATGTCGTTGAGTGTACTTGAGAAATGCATAGAGCGCCTGCCAGGCCTACCCAGGGACTTTGTTTGCTTCGACGGATTATATGTGTAAAACTATAGTCTTTAGACCATGTTTGCCTATTAGAGTGTTAGGGTACTACAATTTACAACCATACCCTATCCGGGATGCCAACCCGAAACCTACTATAACAGGGGCGCACACAGATTTTTTTAAGGGGCGGTCCGTAATACTTTGCTTGTAAAACAACTATTTCTTTGGTAAAATACAAAAAGTATAAAGGGTATCATCAGTTTTTAGTCACGTATAAACATTTGTAAGCTCATCTTTTATTAAATGTTAAAACATTTTACTACTGCATTTAGATAAATGCAATAGAAATTCCTTAAATAATAGATACTGATGTTCTGACATTTCATAAAAATTATTTTCGTATGTTTATACAAGGTGTTTACGGTCTTCTTATTTATTTTTTAATGGGTGATACTACAGGTAAAAATAAGGCGAAAACCTTAATACACCTTAGTAAAAGTTTTATAATAAAAGAGATATTAATTTTTTAAGTTTTTATTTTAGCACTTTTACTGCTGTTGTTATTATTTCCATTTGCTCTATACTGCATTCTAACGTTTGAACGGACTATATTTAGCAAAGTTTCTTCCACATTACGCCAGTCGGCTGCTTAATATCTAAATCTAACAAGGCTATTGGAAAACAGACTTAAACGTTATACATTATTGTTAATATCCTGCCTTGACAATGACTAAAGTTTGGTCGTAATTTTGTTAATTATTGATGAATAATTAATTTTTATCATACATTTGATAATAAGTTAATGATACTATCACCTCTAGTATATGTTTTCTATTAACAACCTGTATGTTCTGAAGCTATAAATTATAAATGTACTATACTTTAGAATAAACAAGGTATAAATTAATTCCAAATTATATTTACAGATATGAATTACAAATTACAAATATGAATTAAATAACAAATAGAAAAACTATTTCCCTTTTATTGGCAGTTCAGTTTTGCAGAATAATAAAGTACTTAAAAGTAATATATAATTTAAATCCATTGTTTAACATAATACAATGCAGACATAAAACATATGTCTGATAATAATGGTCTTATCTTTTTTTCATTAAAACAATTTGTAGTTTTAAATATTGATAAAAATAAACATGCAAAAAGAAAATATATACCATTATCTATAACCATTTAATATATTTTTAAATCTCTTAGATACAATAAAAATATTGAGATGGTTAGCCGATGACTTTCCAGTTAAAATTCATCTAGTCTTTAATCCTTTAAAATTGTTGGGATTTTCAAGGCTTTTTGTGCAAAGTTCACACAAAATAAGTTCCAATTTTAAAATTTCAGGGCCAGATCTACACGGTAAGCAGACGACACACCGCATCGCACAATGATATAAGAGTTTAAGGGCATCTGCCTTTTTTTTATTTATCATCCTTGAATTTTTGGGGGCGCTCAACTTAAAATTGCATAGGGGCACAAATATCCCTTGAAAACCAACGATTATTGTTTATCAAAATAAGGTTAAATCAGCTCAATTCTAAACAAACTATGGATAAATATTTTGGAAGTTAGAAACGATTATTTTTCGTTCACTCCAGTTCAATAAGATCAGTGGAGTATGTGGAGCAATCTATAAACTAGATATATCTCTTGGATTATTATTTATTGAGCACTAAAAATTTATACAGGATAAAAATTGTTTAGAATAAAGAAACGATTCTTTTGTGTTTAATACAGTTTTTAATGAGAAGAATATTTGAGGATTACATTTGTACTACAAATATATACATATGTACAGTGTGAATTATTTACTGTGCAACATGCAGATTTCACATTCAATGTAAAAGAAGTGAGTTATTTCAAAAGCAACATAGCCATAAAACAAATGCTTATCGTATTCATAGAAAAGACAAAATATTATTATACTAGCTGTCAAATTAATTAAATTTATAATGTACACTACGGAAGAAAAACTTTTGCTTTATAACAGGTATATTGGGGGATTTAGTTTTAGAGAAGATTAGGTTAGGATATTGTCTTACTAGGAACGGTGAAATTTTTGAAAATTTATTGTAATAAATTATTAAGCGTATAAAGCACCAATAAAAAAAAGTTCTGTTAATTTTTGTTTGTATGTTAATAAAACCAAACTAATAAAAATTCATTAATGTGTCTAATTTACTATTATTTAGCCGTCTATGAACTTGTCAAATGACTATTTATATCGAATCACCATTGCATATCTGTTGTCATGGATATGAGCTTGCTTTCATAATTTGCTATGTTGCAAATGAAATAACTCACTTCATTAACATTATATGCAGAGCCGCAGTAAGAAAAACTTGCGCTAGGGGCAAAGCCGTGTTTTGGCGCCCTTGGCAAATAAAAACAAGGTTCTCACCTTTCAAAATTTAAGTGATGAGCAAAAAAATAGGTCCTCACCTCCCAAAATCTAAGTGATGAGCAAAAAAACAAAAGGTCCTAGCCTTTGCAATGGCGCTCCATAGTCAAGCCCGTCAGCGCCCTTTTCCTTAGTGCGCCCAAGGCCGTCTCCCCCTGCGCCACCTCCCTTACTGCGGCTCTGATTATATGTGAAACATGTATGTTGCTCGTTAAATAATTCACCCTGTATATATATATATAAAAAAAAGTTGTTTGTAAAGATGCAACGATTCTAACAGTTGCGCACCCAGGGAGGGGGCCCGGGGACCCGGTCCCCCCGTAATAAGGAAGGAAATAAAAATAAAAACACATAAACACACAAGAAAATTTTTAAAATAGAGATGAGTACCTTTTTTTTAGGTCATTACTTGTATTTTAGAAGCGAGGACCTTTTTTGTAGGTCATCACTTTATATTTTCATAATTTAAATAATTTTGTCTTCCGCCCCCCCTCCCACTACAAAAATTCCTGGGTGCGCCACTGGATTCTAATGTAGCTATTCTAGACAAGGTATGTTAAGTTATATGGCAGTGCTCAACACATAGGTACATATAGGCAGTTTTTTATGTTACATCAGTGTGAAAATGTTCAGAATAAGTGTATTTCTTGTTCAATGCTGTTAATACGGTTAGTGCAGTCATTTCAATTAATATCTTGTTTATTCTTCCATACTTTCATTGATGTGAGATTTGAACGCGAAATCTGAAGGTTTGAGGGTTCAATTCCCGACGGAAGTTTGAATTTTGATATTTATTTCTACTTTATAGTTGTTAATAAGATGAATATATGCGGGTTATGATGCGCTACCTGAAATTGAAGTCTTATCTACTTATTATATACATTACAACAAAAATGTATAAAACAAATAAATACGTCAGCTTGTCTCAAATTATGTTGAAGACATAATATACCTGACTCACTTATTGATTTTTTTTAAATTTATTTATTTTACATTGGCCTATTTCTGCAACGAGCTCTGGGGCGAACTCCTACACCTGAATGAGAGGTGAACGATTGTGAAAATAGGAGTAATATTAACATATTATTCTCGCCCGAATAATGTCACCAACGGGGACTTGAACCAGCCACCTCACAATTCAGACTGTATTTAGCAGTCAGAACTGCGTGATTTAACTAGCTCGGCCACTCCGTTGGCAACTTATTGATATTGAAACTCTAAAAGTTGGACTCAACTTCGTAATGAAAAATTAAAATTAAAGAATAAGAAAATCCTTAGTCTTAGGCACAGTAATTAAAATAAGACCAGCCTGCAAATGATGGTTACATCTTGGAGATAATTTATACCTTCAAATATTTGGGCACGATGATAAATCAGGTAAATCTATTTCACTCTAATTCATCTAATTTAAAAGGATATCAAAAATAGAATTCAATCTGTTAATTCATCGAAAAGATTAGGATCTACCAAACTATTATTTGCTTAATACTTATTTATGACTCCAAAACATGAACTTTAATGAAGTGAAGATCGACAACACCTCAAAGTTTTTGAAAACAAAATATTACACCGAACCTTTAGACTCATTCAAATTAATGAAGAAGCTGCTATAATAAAAACATCCGAGAACTATACTCAAAACCATCACACACGTAATGAGAAGTAGACGATTATAGTGGATAGAACACGTGATGACCATAAAAGAGGATTTACTGGTAAAGATTATCTAGGACAAGAAACTGAACATCCGTGGATTTCTGTGTAGAAGACCTGACACTAAACAGATTAAGATGAAGGTATTATATGAGTGAGATTAATGGACAGTTGCTAAAAATGGGTTAAACCATTTTAACCATTTACCGCATAGTGTGCCATATATGGCACATTCCGATTTTTATTTTTTATTTTACTTTTAAAACTGAATCAGAACGTTACTTCATGAATGTTCATATAGGCCACATACATAGCAATGGATCCTGCAGTATCTCATGTAATGGGCTGCAATAGATTTGAGGATATCAAGTGGAATTTGCACTTCAACGATAACTCTGAATTTATTGAGAAAAGACAACTAGAAGATACGACCTTTTCTTTCAAAAATTCGAGGGCGACTGCTTTTAATCCCTAATGAAGAACACCTAGCAATTGACGAGCATATAATACGGAATCATTTTCTTTTGTAACATAATGTAGAATCATAATGTTCCATGTATGGCACAAACCCTAAATTATTATTTTAATTATTATTTTTTCATAAAAATAATAATTAATATTTTAAATATATTTTTTTAATTAATTTTTCTATCAATAAGAACCAATTCCTAATGCTCATGAATTATTTCAGCCAAAAATAAAAATTCATGCAATAAAGGGTTAACTCAAGTTAAAATGATTTGTTTTTATATATTGTTTTGATTCGAATTAGGTATATGTCGAATTGGAACACATAACTCATTCTTTAACAACTGCGTATGAAGGTGAAGCCGACTGACAACTGACAATACCTAAAGAAGAAGAAGAATGCGAGTTTAAATCCGACGCTGAACTGAGCAAAATATAATACATCATTGTAAAACGCCAATTTGCGATCTGGAAGTGTTATATGGAATTTCTAATCAGTAGTTTGTTGCAAGTATGTTATTTGAGCATAAGGGTGTAACTCCAAACTCCCGACTTTGTACGTAAACTTGTAATTTAACTGCAAGTACCGAGAATAGCGATGTAAAAACGGTGTTGAAATCGTGAATTCTTGCAACAGGTAACTTGATCCTTTGGTGATGATGTCGGCTTCTTCATGTGCTTCCATGCCATGACCTCTGCTGCACGCTCAAGACATTAGCTGCAATCTTCTTACAGAGAAATTAAAGATGCATTTACCAGATAAATAATCGATAATGAAGATTATCTTCATCATTTTAAAATTTTTATATAATCTACATCTTTACATAAATTCTCTTCGGTTTATTGTTAATGGTAAAAATGTCTAGACAATGTTCAATTTTGTTCATTTTTTTCTTTGGCACTGTTGAGAAAGTATTCTCGCTGTTGCAATTTTGTATATATTATTATCTTTATATTTTCTCGAGTAGCGTTTGTTGGATTGATTTTTGGCATTACTTTGACAACTCTTCCATCTTGTTCTGATAAATGTCAGGTCTTTCCATGTGTCTTGGAGAACAATAGTCGCTACATCTTTTCTCAACTGTGCTGAAGGCAAATTAAAAGTAATATTCAACTTTTACAAAAGTACTTCATTGTTAGAAAACATCCACATATATTGCGAAGCTTTTCCATTGATTCGACGTTCAATCATCATTTCCAGAACTTCTTTACCATTTATTATTTCATTTTCATTCTCATCCCGTGGCCTAATTCCACAATACCATAGTTACCATACGAACAACGATTCAAATTTTTTATAGATTACAGAATCTAACTATTTAATAAAGTCTAACTTACTTAAAGCTGTGAATGAAAATAAAACCTCATTAAAATATAACATAATATAAATAAAAGTTCAGTCTCAGTTTGGTTAAATTTTTAACTTAAAAATAGCAAGACAAAAAAAAAATTAAAAAAATAAAATTGAAAGAAATATAAATGATTTGAAACGATTCGATGGCGTCATGGTGATAAGCGAAGCAGCGTACGAAATACGGGGGAATAGGTTAACTAGAAAAGTATACGGATAACAGATGTATATAAAGTTAGCATAAGAAGTTCAAGGAATGCTTGTGAAATGTTAAATGATCTCATTTACTCTATATGTGCTATTATAACAACGATAATCCATATTTAGCAGAGTAAAGTTATAAAACTAAATCAATTCAAAACATATTGGTGCCTGTAGTAAATTTTATATTCTTGATCGTAAACGATCAAATATTCGTCCTACTTGGTTTTTGCTGTGAGGTATTGTTCTCAATTCGATAAAGCTCATGTCTCGAAACTATTCATAAGTACGAGGTCTATTGTAGTTTTGTAGATCCTGATCTTAGTGTTTCTAAATATGATTCTTATTTTGAAAAGAAAACCGAGTGCGAAGTAAGATGAACTGAAAATTTTGACTTTTATTATTGTCTATTGAAGTATTGCTATGAACTTTTTTCATATAAAAACCAAGGTGTGTATAGGCATATTTTGGTTTTTGGTTTTTATATATATACTTCTATACTAATAAATAAATTAATTCGTTTGGGTGTACATATATATGCATGTGTATAAATGTATGTATAAATGTATAAATGTATGTATGTTACCTCAAAACTAAAGAACGGCTGCACTGATTTATAAAATAAATACACCAGAGTTCATGGTATCGTTTGTGATAAAATAAGCGTTTTTACGAGTTTCAGAGTCCCTGATCTTTTTTTTTTAAATAATAAAATCAAGCAAAATGTTTAAAATTATCTGTATACTAATATATAAATTAGTTCGTTTGTGTGTATGTTTGTATGTATAAATGTATGTATGTTCCCTCAAAAATAAAGAATGGCTCCACCGATTTAAAAAATAAATACACTATGATTATGGTAAAATAGGCTTGCCTTTCCTACTCGAATTTCCTACATTTTTTAAAATAATTAAAATCAAGCGGAAACTTTAAATATATTTGAAAAAAAAACCTTGAAAACATAAATGGGCAGAACTCTATATATAATTATCGTACGACAGTCTGATTTGCACCAACATGTTCAGAAAATCTTTCCGCAAGCTCGAGCCTTTATGCGTTAAAACTTCAAATTTTTTAATAATATACTATAAAACACTCAAGCGTATTGTGGATAGTGCAATTACATTTGTTTAAATAAAAAATGTGTCTAAGAAGTTAGCGTTCTCACAACGGGAACAAGATCCCGTATTGGTCTGAGGTTACTTTAAGTCCCAGATGCAGACCGGGTAACCTGCTAGTATACTATATAGCAGCGTTTCTCAACCGGGGGGCCGTGAAGGCTTCGTCGGGGGGCCGCGATGTCAACAAGATCGAAACATGAAAATATAATAAAAATGCACTCAATCTTACAAGATATAAATTTTATTCATATTTATAAATACGACTATCTTATATTGATATTCATAAAAATATACCTTTCTCAACATAATTAAAATAAATAGTCTAATTATTTTTATACTTAATATACTTATTTTGTCAACTAATTTAAACTACAGGCTATTTCAAATGTTTAAGTTGTCACTAGCTAACTTAATAATGAGTAAATGGGCTTTTACTAAACAAAATGATCAAGAGCTTCATTTAATCGTAAAAATTACTAGATTTGAAAATCTAGTTCCGCTTTAACAAAAGAAACAGACTACATCAAGGGCAAATAAATTGTATGTGTCGTTTAGTGGGTTTCTCTGACAATGGTTCGCGTTAGAGATACTTCAAGTACTGAAGTAGGTACGATTTGAAAGTGCAATATTTGTTATTATATATTTTTTTAATTGCTCTCCGAACTACAGGTAACTCAAGAGTAAGGATGCGAATGTGTTTAAATTAAAATGGAAGGGACTTTGAACACTTGTAAATAAAAAAAACTTTACTTTCAAGTCGTTATAGGGAATATAACCGACATTTAAAAATATCACGAAAAAGTTTAAGGAAAAGTTGTTGAAAAGCTCTATCCAAAGATATCCAATATGACATACTTTCCCATTTAAAAATTCGAAATTGTCCTTGATATCCTGTAATTCCGGGTTTTTCCAGAAAATTTCAATACTACCATTCAATTTTGTGAATAAATTTTAGTTCAAAATTTTTGACGTGTGAGCGACGTGTGAACAACGTCGCCTTTTCGAAAAAACTCTATATATATAAATATATATATATATATAGGGGGGCCGCAGACAATATTTATATAATTTGGGGGGTCCCAGGCCATGAAAGGTTGAGAAGCACTGCTATATAGCATACCTAATAGATAATTTTGAATTAGTTTTCATTTAAAGTTTGCGTTTAAATATGCTCAAGGTGGAGTAAATTTTACCCTGACGTAAACATCAGAATAAAATTTGAAAATTGGTATTTAGTCAAACAACACATTAGGTACTTAACGGTGGTTTTCGAACGTCTAGTATACGTTTTAACGTATACTAGACGTTCGAAAACCAATAACCTAATATTTATATTAGAGTAAAATTTATTAAATAAAAGACAATGAGTGAGTGATTTTGAACTGAACTAAACTGTATGCCAGCTGGCATGTTTTTGTTTGTAGGAACCGCGCGATACATTCGATTCGACACTAAATTCAAGATCGTTCGTATTCTACTTAATTGCAAGATCCGAATCCGTATCCGCAGATCTTGCATCCGGATGGTGTACAACTTATGATCGAATCCCAGTTTTGCTCTGTTATAATCCCAAATTATGTGAAAATATATCCAACTGTTTGGTGTGAATTTTGGACAGACAGACAGGCAGAAATTGATTTTTAGTGGATATTGGCAACGAAAGATGTAGAAACGAAGTATAAAGATGGCAAAGTAAAAAACAGATAAAGCCATATCCATAAATCCATATTTATATAAATATTTTATTTAAACTAATTTTTATGAATTATCAATTATCATTAAGAATACAGATAGGTATCAGAAAGTAAAACCACTCGAACGGTTTACCTGCAAATTAATCGCGTTCTATTCTTCAGTACATCCATAAGCTCTGAATCCTTTTAGGATCTCAGGCACCAACGTAAACATACTGAGTTGTTTTTAAGAAATGACCGTGAGAAGTCCAGTGATCTAGGAATTTGAATTATATGTTTTATTTCTTTGTGAACTAAAAACGTTAATGTCGTAAATATTTAAAAATTTCATTCATAATAAAAATCAATTCATATTAATCAAGCAATAAAACAATGAACCGAGAAGTAAAACAATAGTACAAGTATGTTACAAGAAGAATAGTATGTCTATTGTTTTACAAACATTAAGTTAAAATCAATATAGGTAGTACTCGCGTCTACAGAGTGCGAGATAAAATATAGATTGTGATGTAATGTAATGTATAGACAATAATAATATCGTTCCCAGCGTTCTGCGGATTGTACCGTGCCCTACAGTGGCGGCACGTCAAATATGACAATAAATTAGTTAAAAATGTTGGCACACAGAATTGGTGACTATTAATGCCTGTCGCAGCCAATTTACTGACAAAAACTAAATTAAAAAAACAGTTAAGACGATAAGATCGACGCGCAAAATTTAGCTAATAAATATAGCACCTATTTAGGCAATTCTCAAAGACGTAATTGAGAAGTGACGTTACCGTTGGCGGCGCTGTACTCCAAGGCAATATGGCTGTCGTGTCTAGTATTCAGCTGTCAATATGCTAACAGCGAACAGGTTAATTTAAGCACAGTACATTTTTATTTTATGAAAATGCGAGTAAATATTTGCGAAATTTTTTACTTTTTACGCGCTACTTATGTATTGAGGTGTATAACAGAAGGTGGGCATCAAGTTACAGTATTTAAAGTTTAATTTCAGTAGATTTATTGAAGTGTAATTTGTAGTTGAGCAGGTGTTAAATGCCGGACATTTAATTTTATGTAGTACATCTGAGTATCGGTCATCTGAATTTACAATATATGGATTATGTTTGTAAACAAGTGCATTATGTTCATTGCCTCATGAAATAAAATTAGTTTTAGTTGGACAGAAGCAGCTAATATTATTAGCTATTATTATTAATATATTAGTGCAGTTTAGTTTTTCTGCGACAAATGTAATGAACAAATTCGCATAGTATCAGTTACTTTTTAACTCAAAATATATTCGCATGCCTTCCTCCTGTCCATAGCCAAATCTTTTCCAATCTGGACTTAATATTAACTTTCCCTCCATTTTTCTTAAGAAAAGAAAAAACTAAGATGCCTATCTTTGTCCTGTCTTGAATGACAGCAAAAAAACTACAATTTGTTCTACTTTATAGTTTTTCACAACTTCTATCGACATTCTAACAAAAAATCAACACTAGAACATATGTAATAAGTTCAAACAGTACTACAGACGCCTAGTACAATATTTGACCACCAGTTTCCACCATACGTTCATCATTGCTTTTTTAAATCGTTCTGTAGCTATCCAGCGATTTCCTCGTCAATAGTATTATAACACTTCTTTAAATTAAGGACCAATTCGTGAAAAATATCCGAGGTTATAACGAAATTAGGCCAAGCATGGTATTATGCGGCCAGTATAACGCTACCATGCACTGTTTTATTATAACGCTGTATTGCTAAGCAGATACTTACTCTGCAAAAGTATCACCAATTCAGTTTAGGTACTCAGCACAACAAAATCTGTTCGGCAAAATATGTACTCATCGCGACAAATAACGTCATTGCAAGACAGAAGATGACATTTGAAATACAAATATTGTACTCGTTAGTGCGTACACTAAGAAAGTTGCAGTTATTAGTTGTATTAAATTTAATCTTAACAGAGGTAATAAATATATAAAAAAAAAGTTTTAATAATAAAATTAAATAAATAATTAAAATAAAATATATAACTACCAACCCAGCAAACATTCAACCATCGGCCGAATGCCGGCAAAATGCTTTATCTGTTGGTAAATTTCTGGCAGTAAAAGTTTGTGCAACGCCAGTATTAATAATATACTTCACATTTGTATTTCGCACTCCTCCTATACGAAGTACTTTACCAGCATTTTATGAGCACTCCGTATTTTTGTTAATATGTTACATTTTACTTTTGTTTCACCATCGTTGAATAAATTTATTCAACGAATAAAGTTGACAATATCGCATCATTCTATTGACAGCAACGTTAATTTCTTCATTAATAGTTTAAAACCGATACGATATTGTCAACTTTATTTGTTAAATAAATTTATTCAACGATGGTGAAATGGCCAAATGAGTATTTATTTTGCACATTTGTTTGCTGGGTATTCTCTTGCAGATTTTCGTTCAAATCTTTTTAAGCCTCATAAATGCTGGACAGGAGCAAACAAACTCGTCATTTTGCGTTTCAATCATCTAAATGATGAAATATATTTCGTTGAATTCTTCAACATATCTCTTCTTTCCATATGATGTTAGTCACTAAGCGGGTTCATAGATGGCTCAGAATTTATCGTTCACCTGTATATTCTGTCGTTTAACTTCATATTTTATTGTCACTGGAATAATCTGCCGTACATTTTTTCTGTCGTTCTTATAATCTGATCTGTCGTTAATAAACCTTACTGTGAAAGGCCTAATAATTTAACCCAATCATTTATATTAAGGACTAATTCATAGTAAGTGACCCACATTATGAGCGCAGTTCTAAAGCTAAGCGGAATGTTAAGGAAATAATATTCTACTATCGGAGACTTCCGTATTTACGTTATGTCCCCGTTTAGCGCTTTATATGCTAAGAATGTTTTCTGAGCGTTTAAATTTTACTGTAGAGTGTTTACGCGCCGCCACTGTTGGTGTTATAAGCGAAAGCGCGGATCTCTCCAGGTGTGCGCGTGCTGGATGCGAACGAGTGCGCCTCCCAGTTCCTGCGGGATCATGTTACCCGTCCCCGACACACCCACCGTGAACCCTACACGCAACTACACTATTTCATTGAATGTCGTCGTCATGATAAAGCATTGCTATTGTATTCTCGAGGCCCATTCTAGCGTGCCTCGATCTACGCTAACCCTTGGTGTTTTGTTAGTTTCTGTAATGGAGAACATCTTTCCGGTGTTTTCAATGTTTCTTTTCTGTGATTTACGGGTTTGAACTGGATTATCTAACGTTCCTAACGAACTCCTTCTACTCCACTTCCAACACATTTCCATAGATGATATCTTTAACGAATGTTTATTGTTTTCACTTGAAAATTAGAGAGATATTAGACACGCTTTGCATATTGATCAACATTTTATTTACTCAGTTTATAAATATTCTAAAAATAAGGAGTTCTTTAAAAAAGTATTTTTACCACGACTGCTATTCAGGATAGGCGCGACTGCCCTCCTGGGAGGGGCGGGGGTGCTCTCAGATTCCACCCCACTCAAAAAAACCATTTTTCAGGAACACCTTTTTTTTGCAATTGAATGTGAGCCCCCTCAAAACAAATTTTAGCGTCTGAGCCAACCTAAGAAAAAATTATGGGTGCACGCCTGAGTCAGGATGACTTTTAGCTTCACCACAAATAGCTTAAAATCTATCAAGTGTTTGTGTATGCGACACCTGGAAAAGCATAACGCAACAGAGAAAAATGTAGGAATCAGTGGTCTAGCTTCAAATTTTAAATAAAGTATTTGAAAAGTATTTCAATTACTTTCTGGTATTTCAAATATTGTATTTTAAATACTATAAAAAAAACTGTTGGTACTTGTATTTGCAAATATATTTTCCCTGGTATTTGTATTTGTTATTTGTTGTCTGAAATGTTAGCACTTGAAATACTTCAGAAGTATTTCAAATAATTCTTGTATTTCAAATACATTTAAAATATTTGCAATACATTATGTCAAATATTTCCTCTTCAAAGTATTAAAATTTTTAATACATGTCATTCGCTTCCATGGTTTCACTTATAGAACAGTTTCACTGTTGGAATTTAAAATTTTCACATACCAACCTGAAAAATGAAATAACCGAAGCAAAGTCCGTTCTCGTGACTCGTGTCAACCTAAAAGAACGAAATTCCCATTTAGTTCCGCGTAAACGTTTGGAATAGCCTTTATACTTTAATCTATTTATTATTGTAAAACAATTAAATTGTTATTATAAGAATAAAATGTTTTTTACGTTTTATAGAAAATATATTAATTTTTCCTTTTGATACTTCAAAATATCGATATTTTGTTTCGATACGATACCGGTATCGATACTTTTTATTTGATATTATCGATACCCAAATATCGATACTTACTCAGTATCGCATATCCCTAATTATAACGACTTATATCGACCTATAGTCGGTTATCGTTAGTTGAACTTTTGACAGAATACGCGGTGACAAAAGTGAGGGAAACCTAGACCGGAATATGCGTAAGTAGTGACGGCGATATCTATGTTCGTACTTTATCTGTAGTATTTATGTAACGTAATGCCTGCTAATATCTATATAATAATATTTTGTAATTGCTTTACTTAATTGATATTGAAAAGTAAATTTAAAATACCTTTAAAAGAAATAAATTTCAATGACTTAATATAAGTATTTTATTTATACCGCTACTGATAACTAGCGTCAGTCTTGCAACGTATTTGACCGAAACGATACGTGGAATTACACGAAATCCCTTCCACTGACGTAAGCTCAGGTTAAACTAATCTATATTTTGATTTAATTATTTTTAATCTATTCTACAGAGCGTTCCTAAATGATTGATAGGTGTTTGAATTTCCCACTCTATAGATTAATAGCGTTTTCGATTTGTATGCTCGGAGTGCTCCGAGAGTGCCTCAGATCACTCTCAGAGCAAAAAACGTTTTTGATTTGGTTTAGAGCAGGTGGAGTGCTCTCAAATTAATTTTCGATTTACTCGATCGCTCGTAACGCGAGCGATTTCCGAGTGCTCAATTTGATATGTCTCACGACACAAAACAAGTAGAGCAATCCTAAAAAATGGCGCCAAAATACAAATAAAACCTCATTTGTTAGATATTTGATTTTCGGTATTGCAAAATCTGATAGCAAAATCTCCCGCAGAGGTTTTGCCATTTACCTACAAGCTGGTTACCTGAACATCTCAATAAATTAATAACTGCAACATTAATATCAATAGATCCGAACCAATATAAAGATTATTGTAACATAGATAACGCTACGCGTACCAAATTTTCTGTTCCTCATTCTTTTAGTCAAAAATCTATTTTGATTAAAAAAATTTCACAGCGTTTAAAATTTAATTGAAATTCCTCTTACAAGAGTCTCTAATTATAGTCATTTGCGGATTGTTTGAGTACATGGTATAATTTTTATGTCATGACACTCCTAATTTGTGGGAAATTGACTTGTATGATGAAAGCTAGCGTAAAATAATAAAATAAATATTAAAATAAAAATTTCATTGTTCCATCGCATTAATCTACTTAAGGTAATGATGAGGACTTAACAACATGAAAAATGTATGATAATATTGTATTATTTAACATTTATTATCTATTTAATACACTATTTAGGTTTATTCTATAAATTGTATTGCTTATTTATGTTGTAGATCGTATAAATTTGTGCCTTCGTGAATTTTTAACTTGTACCATTAAATTTTGAAATTAATTTTAAAACAGTGTTTATTACAATTTGTGGAGCGGTAGTAGCTAGAACGAACTAATAATCTTGATCAGCCAATTTCAGGATAGTTAACATAAAAAATCAAGACACAACCAACAAAATCGGAACTTTTTCGCCATCTGTTGTTAACATTACCGTCTCCAGTATCCATTCTTTTTGACATAATGTAGCGGAGCGGTACAATCTATATTAATAAAATTGGAGGCTATGTCTGTTTTTCTATTTTTTGGGCTTCATATTTGGATTCTATACGTTAAATTATTATAAGGTAATATACACAAAAAAAAATTGTTGGCTGTCGGTTAGATATATTTTTACGTAATTTGGTATGAGGATATAGTAAAATCAGGATTCGAACATAGGCTATAAGGCATCGCAAAATTTATATTCTATGAAATAACTTAAAATATCTTCCTTTTTATTGACTTAACAGAAAAGTATATAAAACAAAAATTATTTATGGTAAGAAAAAATCATCGTTTTTCTTCAATGATTTTTTTTTAGATGAATATTGGAGGAGATGCGGGGGACACCCTAAAACTAAAATCTACATATATCTCCCATATTATTCATTTAACAGCAAAATCATACATGACAAAAATAGTTTAAAATAAGAAAACAAATATTTTATTTTTATGCATTTTACATTTAAATTAATATTTAGGGAATTACGGGGATACTCTAAAGCTAATCTTTTGATATATATATTTTACTTATTATTGACTTAACAGCAAAACGTTTACAGCAAAAATATATATTTATAATAAGATTATAATAAGAAATCAAATCTTTTGTCGTATATATTTTTTCGATTGAATGAATATTTGGGGAGTTACAGGGAGAGGGAGGTTCATGATGCGTATATGAATACTTATATAGATATAGTTTACGAGACTTTATGTATCAATTTCAGAGTTTTATGTAAAATTCAATTACCGTATTTTTCGGACCATAAGACGCACTAAATGAATAATTATTTATCATTAAGCCTTATTGATCATGACGTGTTGCTAGCTAACGGATATGACCCCTCCCCCAACATTCAAAAATAACGTTCTTAAGGGACATATTTATGTTGTAAATGAACGTGAGCCTCCCAAGAAAAAAATTGTCTTCCGAGGCGCCCTAAGAAATATTTTTGTCCTCTATCCCCATCAGAAGAAATTTTTAGGCTTCTGGGCCCCTTAAGAAAAAATTCTGAGTGCGCGCATGTGTTAAACTGCCCCTAAAAGAACATAAGCCGTCAATAAAATATTTCCATCTAAGCAGTCTCTAGATCTTTCATTGACGTTTCTGTATGTGTTAACAATGTTACTGTAGAGTTTTGAGAGCTCCGAGGATTTATCTGTCAATGATGTTGATCTGTTATCGTGGTAATCGACGCCAATATTGGCTAGGAGGAAGCCCACGTAAAGTACGGAAAGATCAGTTTATCCAACGAATACAAAATATTTGACAAAACCTGATACTTAACAGATCACGATGGAGGATTTATGTAAGTGAAGCGTCAACCTGACTGATCTAGAACAGAGAAATGATCAGTAGTGCTTATCACAGAAAACAATGAAAGTATCAATTAAATCTCTTCAAACACTTACATTACATAAAACTTGCTATAAAAGATTTAATTGTATATCTAGTAGAAATAATCACTTTTTAGGGATTCGTCCTTTTTTTTGTACACAGTCCGACCCTGTACTATCATGATACACCTAAATAACATTAAATACAAACAGGGTAGTTGTAGAAAAAAATGCAACGGTCATTCTGCACAATCGGTCATGTAGAACACGAAATGTCTCCCGTTGTTTTGCATAAATCCTTACCGATGCATTATAAGAAGTTTTTAGGGGGTAGAGACCCTTGATAAAAGGCAACATGATAAAGTTGGTATAACATTAGTAACAAGGCAATATAAAATGGGCGTGTCACATGCAGGTATTCGGCCAATGGGGGTCGCGGATTTGGTCCGCGGGGGCGTGGTTCTACGTCACGCAACTGGCGCAGCGCCCCACGCACTCCTAGGGGGGTCAATAGCAAGCCTCGCATCGTGTCTCAGTCGGTAACACAGCATGTGTACCCATTAGACGTACCCGCCAATTATATAGTGATCGAGGAATATAAAAGTGCGTGAGATAATTGCAATTATTATCTTTAAACATCTTATTAATCAAATACAACAGACATATAGCTACATCTGCTTACTTTTTTTTTGTGGATTTCCTAATAATACGAGCTTCAAAGTGATTTAGGACTTTTGTTTTTGTGAAACGTGAAGTATTTTCGGAGTTAATTGTGGATTGTGAACTTAAACATTGAAAATGAACTGTGCTTATCCGTATCAAATTCATCAAGCGACTTCACCTCCAGCGGCAACTGGAGCCGACTTCTTAGAGGTAGACTACTTTTTATTACATTTATTGTATTTAGAACCAGCTGAGGTATCTGTACTTCGTACGTTTTTAAGATTACGAACGTATAACCGAAAAAACATAAAAAATCTATACTTTAGAAACTATGGTTTCGAACTACTTAAGGTACCTGACTTCCTTGATTATTAGGGTTTTGTAGGTATAACCAAGCAACCCTTAAACAGTCTGTCTGAATGTTTCTATGTACAGCAGAAATTCTGGTTAAATAGCTTAACTTAGAGACTTGAAATTTGGCATGCATATATATTTCTTTGAATCGTAAAAAAAAACAACACTTAAAATATATATACATAAATACCTACCTACGAATATTTCTGAAATATTTAATTTAAACATCAAATGAATGCTCTTGATACTTAGATTCTCACAAAAATATTATTTTAAACATTTTTGTCTCGATTTTTGTTAAAAATGTCATTTTTTTGTCGCCAATTATCTAACCCAGATTTGTTGGTTTAGAAATATGAGAAAACTGAATAGGTACTAAATATTCATGTGAACCAAAATATTATGATGAGATATAAAGATAAGATTATTTAAAAAAAAAATCTATACATTTATTTTTTTAAGTTCATTGTTGGGTATCAAATGAAAGCTCTGAAAGTTAGTCAAGAGCAAAAGGTAATTTTTAAAAAATTCTTTAATTCATTGAAATTATTGCGGAATATGCGCAAAAAATCTTTTGTTCCCCACTTTATTTCCTAGAGGAACTAGTTAAAACCCTGAAAAAAATCAAATTACCTACAGCACACTGATGTAAACGGATTATGTCAGTTATAATTATTATTGGTATAAGAATGATTATTTGCCAAAAAAAAGTAGACCAAAAATGGTTTTCAAATCTATTTAAAAAATTGGTATGTAAATTATGCCTCAAGGTGTTGCGGACCTCCAAATTTTTTAAATAAACATAAATATATCTTAAAAGGCCACCTAAGTATTTTGAAAAATACGATAATAAAATATTTTTTCAGTTTAATTTAAGAAATTCATTTTTGAAGACGTCTATGAAAGCTAACTACTTAAGCGACGGCAACCGCAAAACTTCGAAAGCTCAGGATCGTAGATTGATCTACTAGAAGCTCAAATCCTGTAAAATATAATATTTTTGTGAATTTTGGATTTTTAGTTTTTAGGATTTCGTGGGTATAAATAAGAAACCCTTATACCATCATGCATCTGTTTAACTGCTGTTGATCTGTTTATCTGAATAAACGGTAGAAATTGTAGCCAGAAGGCCGAACTTAGGAGCTGAAATTTGGCTTGCGTAGGTTACAATTCTTTGAACATACAGAAAAATACAGTGGCTTAGAAAAAATTCGTCGCTCGATGAATATATACACAGATCGTTTGCTTCTAAAATTTCGTCTAAAGTCGATTTTTCAAAATGTTCAGATTTTTACATTAACACCTGTTTTTCTAAGTTTGAGAGGCCTTTGGTTAAATAATTGCTTCCAGTGCCCTTTAAAATCCCTAATTTTGTAACACTATGAGTAACACTATGCCGGCTTCACTCAAAAAGTCACGTAAATATGTATTTATCGAATAATCGATAATTATCAGGAGGGTATTAAACGAAAAAATTTAAATATTATGACTCGATTTTTGCCATAAAAATATTTTTAAAAAATATGAAATATTGCCCGGGGTTGGTCTAAAAATTTTAGAATAATTTAATTTTGAATTTTTAATTTTATATCATAATCATTTATGGAATCTGTGTCAACACTAATGGTCAATCATAAAATGAATAGAAATTTCATGATTTGCAACAAATATTTGGTTTATTCCTTAGTTTCTATACGGTGTGATGTTTTCTGCACATTGAATTTCTTCTTAAACTTCATCGCAAACATTAAAGTGCACTGATTAGTTGATCTGAATATGGCTGGTGTGGAAGATCTTTCCCCATACATCATTATAATTTCAGCCAGAAGCGATCTCAAGTTTCGCTTCCACTATAAGTCATTTCCATAACGAATTCACAATTTGTGTATGTTTAATCTTTATAAATATATGTTATTTTATTCCTCTATCATGTTATTTATCAATTAATTTATCACTTACTGAATATTGATGGATTATTTTGATCGAGAAACGAATTTATGTTAAGTTGATAGCACATTAGCGCAAGGACGGCAGAAATATTACACAATACACATATATTCCCATCGTCTAGTTGATGGTAGAGAATGTCATTTATCTGTTTCTAGACATTTGGAACTACATTAAAGCCACGTGGTAAGCATGACGTTTAAAAACATCTTATATTATATTATCCTGTTGTACTTAAAAATGAGTACCTTCTCATATAGAGAAAATACCAGTAGTAATGTCAAGCAGACTACCTAGTTTTTATACAGTAATCGATGACAATGAAACAGAGATATTACCTTTTCTAGCCTATGTACCACCTAAGCACTGGGTTTTTTTATCCATAATATTACACAAAAAAGTTATATTTAATCCTAGCGACTGAGTAGTATAGTTTTAGAGCTTTAAAAACTTCCAGAATTGTATCGAAATCTTATTAAATTTGTAGAGCACCACCATAGCAAATATAAATATGAAAGAAATAACTTAGACGACAACGTAGATGACCGATGATGGTTAAAGAAACGTACCCATGGTTCAACCGTATATCAAATATAACAAACGAAGATAAAACTACGAACAACGTTGGCACGCGTAGTTCAAATACGTTATTGATAATTTACATAGAATTGTGTGAAATAGCTATATATTTGTTTGTCGGTTCTCAATTGATCGAAAGGCTATGTAAAGTCTCGCCGGCCATAAATCTCCGCACAATGTAAGGATCTATATTTACGGAATAATCCCAGCTCAAATTTTATATCGAATTAATATTAACATCCCATTGCTTTGAAAACAAAATATGCTGAACTTTAATTCTAATTAATGGTAAATGGAAGTCGCAAAAAATAAGATACCCGAGAATTGCACCCAAATCCAAATATCACACAATAAATGAATCAGATGATTACTGTGAATAGCACATTTGTCTTGTAATTGAACCTGAGCCTCTCCAAGAAAAATGTCTGAGCTTCTGATCCCTCCTAAGATTTTGGCTTTTGAACCTCCACCCAGTTGCAGAACAAGATTTGTGCGACTGACAAGAGAAGGAGAGAGTTAGACAGAGAAAAAGAGAATAGATATTAATGTAGTCAAAATATTAGCGCTATCAAAAATTTTACTAGGTGAGTGGAATATAAAGTAGGAACTAAAATAAATGAAAAAATTACTTATTTTATTAAGTTACTAAATTTTGAAAAACTACAGGTTCTACGGTTTAAAATTATAAGTATTTATGCTGCGATTGGCTTTAATTTACTTTTACACTTACATGTAGGGCTGAAATGGAAAATTTCACGATAGTCCAATTAAAAATATTGGTGCAATACAAAAAAAAAAAAAAAAAACAGTATGACAAAACAATATACCGGCATATTTACAAACCGGCACATTATTTTCCATAATTTCACGAACTGGAACGCCATTCCGGATTGCTCTGATAAATTTCGAGCCATACTTACATGTAAACAAATTTCAAGTGTTAAAATATTTCTATCTATTATAATTATAGCAGGTGGTGCAATCGCTCCCTTGCACCTCCCTTGTTGCGGTACCTGGTCAGAAGATCTATTCTACATCTTAGAAGTTTTAATGTAATTATATTTTTCCTCGTGGTAAATACATCGTCTCACTGTCAAATTATCTAAATATTTTCACGTCGGCCCTTTTAAAATAAAATCCCCCTTGTGTATCATGAGTGAAATGGTTCTAATACATATTTCGCACGGGCGAACGCGTTCCTAACCCCAGGGGTTGTTTATATTGGTGCAATAAATGTCAAGAAAAACCAACAGTGCTTCCTGCGAGTTGAACCGTGACGTGTTCAACCGCTACACGTCAATACACACACATACACATAGCCACGTTCCCTGATCACTTCATTACGCAGCAAGTCAAATATACAGGAAAATATTTAGGTAAAAAGTAAATCAACCATATGGATTACAATGAAGGAAGGAATTAATCGAATTACAAAGATATTTAATTAAGATATTAGCTTTGTCTAATTTTGCGTAAAAATAAGATCATCGCTATGGGAACATGTGCAAATTAAAATTTAACTATTTTACAATTTATTTTTCTTCATCTTCTTCTGTCAAGGGTTAAGCATAAAGGCATTCCTTGTATCCTGATGTATACTAATACTTACAAGATCTTCGAATCCGTTTGTCTTTTGCGAGGATTTCCCGCTGATTGACGAGTGTTCTATTTTCCTTTACCATTCTGTCCTCTTCCATTATCACATGTCCCACATACTGTACTCGTCTACCTCTCATTTCTTGTCTTTAAACACAGTTCTCAGATATCTTTATTCTCGCGGCTACTCCGCTTATCATCAATTTGAGTGGAACCAAATATTCAGCTTAATATTTTGTTTCAACAGCTGTAAGGTTTTGTCGATCTCGCGTTATTAAGCTCATGTTTCAGAACCATACATAAGTATGGATCGTACCTATGTTTGGTAGGGCCTGCTCTTGGTGTTTCTAGAGAAGAGTTTTGTTTTAAAGAGAGGAGCAGGTGCAAAATAAAACCCATTAGCAGGTTGAATTAGATTTCTGATTTCTTGTTGCATCAGATTTACTTGATTTATCATAGTGTCGAGGTATTTGAAGGTACAAACTAAAAAGGTATCAAGTTGGGCTATACTTATCATTTTTTTCACTACCTATGTTAAGTCTTAAAATTTGGGCTTAAAATATGTTGAATTAGGTAGACAGAGGTGACAAAATCGTAAGGGGAAAGTGACAACTCGAGCACTACATGGGACAATATGGAGTAAAAAAAAAACAAAAACAAAAAAAGAGAATTTTTCACTTTATCATAGAAACAATAACAACATATGAAGGAGAAACGTGGCCTGTCACAGACAAACTAAGAAATATGTTTAGAACTGTCAAATTCCTTTACTAGACTTAATGAGAAGAAGTTAACAATACACCAGAAAATATGGGGAGAGAAACAGAGAGAATATGATATAAATTGAAAGTTACCTCCACAGTGATAAAACAGTTGGAAAATAGTACATTTATATAATATGGACATGTTGGATGAAAAAAATGATGAAAGAAGAAAGGTGGTTGAAAAAGATTCTCAAACGGTCTCTAAAAGGAAAAAGAAGAAGAGTAAGACCGGCAGTGAAGTGGAAAACACAAATGTGCGAAAAATACATATCTGAGACTGAGAAGATAGGAGTCTCATAAGAAGGGTAATCTATATTTTATAATGAGAAACGCAAAAAAGAAGTAGATGATAGAAACGTCTTCTAACCTAACCTAACCTAAACTTATTTGAAATAATAATATTCAGGTCATCAACATAGTCTAAAACCTTGTGATACCCATTGAGCTGTAGATCTCAGTAGTTGGTAGCTAGGACTTTTCTTAGAGTTATCTTCAACCGAGATTAACAAGCCTAACGTATCTATTTTAAAAAATCAATATCGAAAATTTGGTATATTACTTCACAGATTCAAAGTACTGGTTAAAGGATCAAAGTGATGGGTACCAAAAAATTTTACATAACTGTAATACCAAATTCATCATAATTTTAATAGTATGCAAATATTCCATGCAAATTCCAATGGGAAAATCGATTTGGCAAATAAAATTATTCTCTGCATGTTTTCACATACATACATTGTGCAGAAATGAATGGCATTTTCACATTTTTAAAAATTCGGTATGTAATTATCACTTCTTATAACATACATATCTCTATATAAATCATACAAATGCATAATTACAAGAGTGTTTGATGAATGAATCGTCCATTTCCTTTAATTAATCAAAAAACTTCTGATTTACGACTGGGGAATGTCAAATTTTTGAGTCCTGCTTTTGTATACCAAACTTTAAAACATGACAATTCAATAAATTACTATTTGCAAGCAGTTAATTATTACAATGAATCGTTTATTAATTATTTATAAGAATATCTGCGTACAAGCTAAACAATCAACTCGGATCTCGTGGTAATATTGGAAATCATACAACGAGAATTACTATTATATACTTATACTTGTATATTTAAAGCCTATTTGAATATTTTACTAACTTTTCGAGCTTTCTTGGATTTTTGTTGCAGCAACTACTACGAAATCAGTCTAACAATTTTCGCTCAAAACGCCCAATGGTGAATCCCACATTGTTCAAATGTATGCTAGATATTGCTTTTATGAACATATCGTCAAATTACAAACTTGAATTCAAATGGAACTAAATTTTTATTGTATTCAAATCACTGTTTTCGAAAAGATCGTGTATTGTATATACGAATGGGGTGATATTTTTAGAATCTGCAATATTTATGTTAATAACCTTGTAGGGATATGTTTTGGAGTGTAAATCAATTACCTAATCCTATCCCCAACGAACCGTGGAGGCGTCCAACCATATGACATACCATTTTTCAATCATTAAGGACCATATGGCGTCTAAGTTGTCATTAACCACATATGGGTTATTCGTGGGTACCAGCAGCACCTCTTTTACTAGGAAACTCGTAATAAAACAATATCAAGTGAAGACAATATTAATCTGGCGTTACAAGATAGTGTCAGTTACACCCACGGCGTGTCGAGAGCGCTTCGAGCGCGGACATCAAAGAAGCCGACATTGCACGTATCCGAGAACCGTTCGTTTTGAAAAAATCTCATGACACTACGGACCACACCTGAACAATATGGACAAAAACAATTGCCAAGAAGAATTTTAGTTATTTTAATAAAAGTATTATGTTGTAGTAATTATTATGGTATGTTATTAATAGATACAATACGTGCTTTGATATAATTTTGCAATGGAATTTATTGAATTATAAAATGGTAATTCATTACATGTCAGTATTACCGACTCTATAATTAAAAACAATTGCCTATAGTATTTTTAGTTTTTAATATCACCCACACTGCTTAGCCTCAAGTTATTTTATAAATGTAATCGTGACATATTTAACGGATTTAACCTTGTTGATGCTGTACGATAACGGCATGTCTACGTTCAAATAATACAAAATATTGAATTTGAAAATATGGTAAACAGATTGCCTTATGTTAAAGCAAACTGGGGAATGCCAAGTAAACAGTCTGGCCAAGAAAGCCACCTCAAGACTTTTCTTCTTTCGAATGAAACACTGAATATTTCTTGCAACATTTGTCAAAAACTGGATGTTTATTACGACTACCACGCAGTCCACATCAATAATACAGTGTATATTGTACTTTATCCCTTCATAATACAATTCAAAATTTAACATCTTGTTTATCTTCTTCTTCATGTGTTATCGAGTTGTGGGCACGGATGCTGTTGGCCAAAAATTTTAGTTAACTAACTCATCTTCGTTGTGAAGGTTGGCGATAGGAAACCAACTCTTGATCAACCAATTTCGGCATACTAACCTAAACAAATTGGGACATATAAAAAAAATCCGGACTATTTCATTAGGACATGAGATGTAATAGATAGAGCATTTATAGATACGAGGGCTACCTTTAGAGTTTTTACAAAAACTAAGAAAGAAAACATTTTTTTTTTTGAACACACTGTTTTATTACTTTTCAAAATATTCGCCTTTAAGATTTATACACTTTTGCAAGCGTTCAAACCAATTCTTGAAACATTTTTTCCACTCTGAAGTTGTTATCTCAAAAATATGCTTGCATTGTCATGATGAAGAATGATGCGACGTTTTTGGTTGTTTTTCCTGATTTTGTCGATGATTTCTTGCAAACAAATTTTTGTATACCATTCAGCATTAACTGTTCTCTGATCCTCCAAAGGAATGGATACGACATGTCCAGTACAACCGAAGAAACAAGCGATCATTTTCTTGGAAGTGATTCGTGAACGAACAACTTTTGTGGGTTTCGGTTCTTCTTGGAAGACCCAAACAGTTGCTTAGTTTCAATCTATGCATTGTTGTTCAGTTAGGCCTTTACTAAAATCGTAAAAAATCATCCAACGAAAACCTTCACGAATAATATCCATTTCAATATTGCCATCTAGTGATCGTTTGTAAAAACATAAAAGATAACCCCCGTATATCTTGACATTAAAATATCATAATTAAATGAAAAAAGGTGCAAATGAAAATTATTATTTTATTTAAAACACGTCTATACGTAGATATTTACATTATTCTATATATCTGTAAGCCTTGGCCATCATCAGGTAATGTTGGACTACCTCTAAAAAGAACATGGGCAGTCAATAAACTTTTTCATCTAACCCATTCATCTGATATTCGTCCATGGATTTATTTCTAATAGTGTTGATCGATGCCATTTTTCTTGGATCGTTTTCTTTTCCATGGATTTTAACGGTCTGTTTTTATATAACGAAGCATTATAGCGCTACGTTTATTACAGTGATAAACGTTTATAAATACAGACAATATTCGTATTAAGGTATATGGCCCAAATTTACTCCCTGTACCTAATGCCATCCCCTAAGCTTTTTCAGCTGATATTGTTGCCATGGACACGACCATCTGTGGAGCATGCGCAGGGACACCATATTAGTCTGGAGAGCGCAAGTTTTTTGTTTGTTCTGAGGTTATTGTTTCGGGAGATTTCTTGCAATATCAAGTTTAATTTTTGGTTATTTTTAGTCTTGTCATGGTTCGTAGTTCATATATTCGACATTAGGTACTTTAGGCTTTAGACATAATCTAACAGATAATACACTAGTTGTAATCATTTATTATTGTCGGAGGCTGTAGGGGCCGCTATGATGTTTTATCGCATGTTCCCAGTCCCGCCCCCAATCCATTCCAAGGTTCCCCAATCAATTCCAAATTTTGTCCCAGGGTTTAAGCATGGTGAAAAGTGGATGCATAAAACGTTTCCGATAATACCAAAACTCTGCTGCTCTTTAAAAGCTCCAGTAAACTTTATTTTATTTGTTGCATTTGCTTAGAAAACTTAACTCGATGTAATTGTTTAAATTTTAACAATTACATTGAATCGAGTTGAAAATTTTCAAGGGAACGAAATTAAAAACTATATTTTTAATTTTGAATACGTGCAACATTTTAATTCTTATTCTATTTTACTCATATTAAGCATCTTTCTATTCTATTTTACTCAATTTAGTGATACACTACGATGTATATAAATTATATTTAAAAAAAAACCTTCAAAGAAGGAGTAAAATGCACTTTTGCACTTTTACTTTTTAAGGAGTAAAAATGTTTCCATCACAATTCCGTTGTTATCTGCCGATTTTGTCAAAAAAAAAAAAAAAAAATTATAATAATAATAATAATAATAATAAATAAATAAATATACAAATAAATAAAACAAATCAAATGTATAATTATTATTATTGTACCTATTCTAATTTACAATTTTGGTTCGATTTATAAGAATATTATTTTTGTTTTATTATTTTGGACGTGCAAAAAATAGTAGGTATATACACCTCGTGAGAGAGTGCGTTTTTCCCTTCGCTTCGTGCTACAATCTTACACTGTGTGAATAAACATGCATTTCTCTCCTTTGGTGTATATTATATTATATGCCGAATTTGAAAACGATAAAACAATTTAGATGGAGTCTAGGTTAAAAAGTACGACTTGGGGACGAAATTTGAGCCATCTACAGTACTATAATTCTTAATTTTCTTGAAACGTTTTAAATAATCAGAATAAATTTCCATATATCTACGTCAGTTTTGGGTTGTTGGAAATTCTCTGCGAAAAAATATTTTCATCATTCGTTGTGTTTCCAGGCTTTTTGTAAGTATTCCATTATTCGTTAGATCTTCTGAATCTGCACGATTTTCTCATGGGTTACGAATATGTAATTTTTTCTTTCCAGATTATCTTTACCATTTTGTCCTTTTTACGTATTGAAAGCTCGCAAAGAGCAATTTGTTATTTAATTGTGACGTAATTAAATTACCCAACAATAATTGTATAATTCGTGAAGCACTGATAATTTGTGTGTCGGCTTCCAATAAAACCTTCAAATGAAGCTGGAGTGGAAGTGTGTTTTATTAATATGTATTTAGATTGATGTCGGTGCGGTTGTGTCTGTAGGCAGCTGACAGGGGCGCCGCCACCGGCCGCTAGTCGCATTATGTCCATTACACAAGTCATCATCATTATCTCCGGCGGATTCTTTGTGAGTGGAGACCGGAGAAGCCACCGTAATGACGATGGACCCTCTTGATGATGACTCGAAGGTCCGTGTCAGCTCTATTGGTTTTAGAATACACTACCTACTTAGATGCCTCACTAACAACACAACTAATTTTGCGAGAAATTTTATTTAATTGGTCCATAGTTTATTTGATACGTTATTTTAGTTTTAAAATAGTGTTTTGTCAAATTTTTCTCATTTGACACCATCATTTATATTATAAATATATTTATAATTACCTTAGTAGTTATTGTACTAAATGCTGTAGATTTAATTTAATGAATATTTAATTTCTATGGCACTGGTCTCCAAGGTGCGTCGATATTTTGGGTTGCTCGAAAAAAATGTAACATCTATTTAGTTAGAGTTGTTTTTTGGATCTATATTCACGACCAGGCGCTCACCAAAGAATTTTCTTGGGGGGGGGGCTCAGAAAACGAAATTGTTTTATCGGAAAATCACTCGGAAATAAGTGCTGACAAATGAACTTTATTTTTCAAAATGCATGTGTTGATCTATAGAAATAAGGTCCTCACTTTTAAAATACCAATGATGACCTAAAACAAAAAGGATCTCACTTTTAAAATACAAGTGATGACCTAAAAAAAAGTACTCAGTTCTAAAATACAAGTGATGATCGAAAAAAAAGTACTCACTTGTATTTTAACAAAAATACGTAAATACCACGTGTTAATGGTCGGGGGGGGGGGGGGGTACTCAAGCCCGTTGATTGGCCCGTGGGCGCACGCCTCTTTATCGCTGAGCTTCCTTAAAGAATAGATCCATCCAAATAGGTGCCCTCTATTTGGATAGCTATATATCCATATAGCCTGTAAGTTGGCCTGTCGCTGCAAACGTTAAATCGTTTGTACCTGCTATTTGTTCGCTAAAAAGTCAATTCCTGCTTCTGTCAAATAATTTGTGTAAAAATGTTTATACAAATTACAGGTTCTGCTTAGACGTTCGCAACCGGCTATAAACTGTAGGTGCCTTTCTGTGTACCCTAAAAAATTGATGTGAAGTGTAATTTTTCACACATATCAGAGTTTCGCACGTATTTAGTAAGTGAATGATGATTATTTGGGATGCCAAAACAAATTTTATGTTAAAATATTTTTTTTTGTTAATTTTAACTCGAATGCCTAATACCATTATTTAGGTTTCTAAACATGTGCAGTATATATATTTTTTTATATTAGGTTTATTTAGATTTTGAAAATTGCGCCTATGTCTTCCATTGGTTGTTTTAAGTCATAACCCCGCCCCTCTGATTTCCTATATTAAATTTCAACAATTTCCACTGGTTATTTAAATTTACGCTTTTAAAAATTAAATGCAACTTTTGCCCAAATATAACTAGAATTTTGAAAAATTAATTAAAACAAAATAAAAATGCAAAAAAAACAGAAAAAATAAAATTGTCTTGAGAGCGGAGCGAACTTAAGTTTCCAAGTTAGAACAAAAAATGCGTTATTTTCCGAAAACATAATCTGATCAAAAATTCCTGTTGTACTATTCCGGTTCACACAAATGTACATTACTTAGAATTTTTTCAGATTTTTAGTTTAAACTACAGGATGTGGGACAATTTTTTTTTTTCACAATTTTGGCAAAATTCGCGTCTAATTTATTTTGCAAAAATAAAATTTTGATCGTTAATCCACGTATTAAGGGCTTTTATTTGATACCCTACTCAGGATTTAAAAAAAATATATTTTTTTTAGATTTTTTAGTATTTTTCCTATGTGCGGGTCAAAGAGTTGTATAAGCATGCCAAATTTCAACTCTCTAGGTTTAGCCGTTTGGCTACAATTTTTACCGAACCGACAGACAGACAGACAGACGACAAAATGACGGTATAAGGGTTTTTTCGTCATACCTACAAAATCCTAAAAATGGACGTAAACTAACCATATTACTCCTGAATGCACATAGATTGAAAACATGGTCATGAAACCTGGAAACAGGAGGCCTAGGCTCACCTGGGGCTGTCGCGCCAATTATGATGATATTATCCATTTATGTATATGTTGGGGGTACGTGCCATTTATTTTTTCTGGTTTAGGGGTACATGATCGAAAAATTTTGGATACCAGTATGGTATCATGGTAGGGACTATAGTAGCAACATGGTAGGAACATCTTAGTATATATATCTACATATACATATACATATACATATATATATATATATATATATATATATATATATATATATATATATATATATATATATATATACATATATATAGATGTATATGTAGATATATATACAGTTCCACATGACATGATAGTTTTTTATTTGTTAATATATAAGTTGTTAAGTTTTTACAATTAAATATAACTTCATTATGGTTTTATATATTGATATTTCTTCTCTCTAAGATTTTTTTTTTTTTTAATTCTAGTACAATTTTTGATATAATTGTTAATGAATAGAGATGCAGAAAACTAAATATTGATATTAGATAACAGAATTTAAACAATAGGTTATAAAAGAAATGAAAGGTACGCCGCATCTGGATAACTTCGTAATTGCAGTATAGCTCTTATGGAAAATGGGAGCGATGTTGTCAAATGTTATAAAAGTGTCAAATATGTCAATGAACTCAAAATATTATGCGTAATTTTATATTTTTTGTTGATAATTTATTCAAATTAAATAGGAAAAGTATCAGGGAAAAACGAGTAACCATTTGTACCGCGTTTTCAATGATTAACGCGTTTTACAGCTAGCAACCACGTCAAGTAGTAAAAAAAAACTACTCCATTTGCCCTGTACTGCATTCTAACGGTTGAATGGACTATATTAGTAAATTGTACAGTAATCTCAAACAATTAATTTGTAAAAAAAAATGCTAAAAAAATGCTTGTTAAGTTTGTAGAAGTTTAGAATAAAATTCAAATATAATATAACCCACAGGAAAATTTTCAGCGCTTCTACAGCTACACATGTCCATTAAACTGAACAAGTACAAAATTGTCCTAGGTTATTGGGTCCTTAGATTTAAATTTAATTAACAAATGCCAGGACTAACACATAAAGTACTAAGAAAATATAGGTGGCGCGATTTTGGAACCACCGCGATATTGTCAACCTTCCCCAATAAAATTCTCTAATGTTAATATATTGCGCATACAAACATGTATTGACACACCGGTTGAGAATTACTGTTTTATGGCATGTTAAGGAAGGAAAATTAGTAAAATATTGATATAAAAATGCCTAATATAATATTGATAAAACTAATTTCCTTTAAATTTCTTGTATAGTTTTTACGTGTATCAATTTATTGAAAATTATAGGTTAAAAGATGGCTATGTAAATTCGTTAGGCTTTTAGAATATTATCGTCAAACATATTCTCGGAAATTGCTGGAAATAATGTTACAAAACTACGTTCCCAACATAGTAATCACACATTCCTATTCGCAGATGTGTTATTACCTTTGTATCAATGGTATTTCATGCATTTTAATTCTTTAGAAAACAGAATATCTTCAATAACTAAAATATTTAGAGAATGTTAAATTTGATTAATTAATTAACAATGTTTAATTATTGCTGCATTAATGTTGAATTTATAAATTTGTTCGAGGTTTCATAAGAAAAAAATGTTGGATTTATTTTTTCATCTGCATCATACCTACGTTTCGAAAGTTGAAAATCATCTATATTCTGTCTTTTGATCCAGCAGTTCGAAAAACTCTATAGATAAGCACCCGAATCACTCTCGGAAATTTTTCAGCCATGAAGATTTTCTACGACCGACGCTTCTCTTACTTAAGGTCTTTCCCAAAATGATACATTGCTCCTACTCCTTCCATCCCATTATTATGGTCAAAATAATTCTTGATGGTGTAAAGCAGTTATCGAGGTTTTTCCATTTTCCACAGGACTTCCTATTTTACGTAGGCTATATGGCATCTCGAAATTTTCATTCTGTATTTCGGGCTTAAAACCGTATAAAACTATAGTACTAAAAAACTTAAAATATCTCTCTTATTATTAACTGAACAATAAAAAAGTATATAATAAAAGTGGTTAAAAATAAGAAAACTAATTTTTTTGTTGTCTTTTTTTCAGTTGTTAAATGTATGAGGAGGTTCGGGGGGACACTTTTAAACAACAATCTTAAAATATATCATTTATTTAATTTACATCAAAAATTTAATGACGATAATTTGTTTAGAATAAAGAACCATTAATTTTTTTATTGAATGCAATTTTAATAATATTTAGAGGGCTAAGGGAAGTGTTATTTATAAACTTGAAGTATCTCACTTATAATTTACTTAACAGCAAAATTGTACATAAGGCAATTGGTTTAGAATGAGGGAAAAGGATTATTTTCTGTTCAATGCAGTTTCTTCTAAGGAGGCTTTGGGGAGCACTACCTATAAAATAGAAATATCCTACATATTTTTACTTTATAGCAAAAATGTATACAAGAATGAAGAAACGTTTCTTTTCTATTCAAGGCAGTTTTTAATAAGATAAATATTATTAGGGGCTTATGGGGAGCACTACCTATTAACTTGAAGTATCTCATTCATTATTTATTTAACAACAAAAATATGCACATATAAATTTGTTATTTAAAAAGTTATTTAGAATGAATAAATGATTCTTTTCTGTTGAATTCAATTATGAATAAGACGAATATTTGGGGGGCCTTGATGGGCGCTACCTGAAATTGATATTACTTATCATTTACGTTACAGCAAAAATGTATGTAATAAAAATCGTACGGAGTAGGGGCACGTCACCTAGTAGATATAACATATTATTATTCGCAAGCACAGTTGTCAATATCTTCGATTAATAAAAAGTCGTTGATTTTTACAAACTCCTCTTTTGCCTGCTCTGTACGTGTTCTAATTTCTTGCTGATAATCTAACCCAGTGCATTCTAATCTTTTTAACTACGTGACACACTTAGTATTACTTTCGAAAAAGTGTGGCATCCCGGGAGAAAAATAAAAATGAATTGCATAAAATAGATGAAAGAAAAATAAAATACTTATTTCTAACAATTATTTTATGTTTCTTGCAAGTGAAATCTTCGTTTCTAGTTTTATTTTGATTAGTACAACAATGAGTAGTATAGTTGGTATAATTATATAAACTATTAATTTCGCGAAACGTTTACTAACATTTAATACCGAGAAACGAAGCATATTACGAAGTACATCTTACCTATATTGTAAATTCAAATTCAAATGAAAAAAAGGAGAATGTTATGGACACTAGGGTACGCTGATGATATGACATTGATGGAAGAGAAGGAACAAGAACTAAGGATGATGATGGACCGAGCGGACAAGTACTTTAAAACAAAGAATTTAGAGGTCAACAGAGACAAAACGAAGGTGATGGTGTTCGGAAAAGGGGGAGGAAGGAGAAAGAAAGTAAGATGGGAATGGCCAGGAAGAGAAATCGAGGAAGTGAAGAGTATAAAGTACCTGGGATACGTGTTAACGAGGAACAACAGGGCAGAGCAACACGTTAGGGAAAGAGTGAAGAAAGCAAGCCTGGTTATGGGAAAGCTATGGAGCATAGGGGAGAGGAGGTTTAAGGACGATATCAAGTGGGGTATGAAGATATTCGATGCAATGGTGAAGAATATCCTTATGAATATCCTTACGGAGTGGAGATTTGAGGACGGAAGGAATGGCAGATGATAGAGAGGGTACAAGAGGGCTATATGATATGGACATTGGGGGCAGATAGAACGACACCAGAATATATTGCGACAGAGAAAATTAAGAGGGAAAAGCTGAGAGTGGGTGCTGGAGCGAGGACAGTGAAATATGAGGAGAAAGTCAGAAGGGAAGAGAATAGAAAAATACTAAGAAAATGTTGGGAAAAAAGAACGAAGGACGAACAAAAAGGCAAATTGTCGGCATGGAGAGAAACAAGGAAAGAATAATTGTGGAGGTGTGGAATGGACATAAGAGAAGTAGAGAGAAATTTGGCATGACGTCACTTATTATGAACATAAAGTTGGCATTATTTGCCACGTGAGCAAAAAGAAGTTCGACACATAAACACGTTTCGGATTATTATAGAGCAGTCTCAGGAGGGGCAATCACCGCTTTACCTAGCATTTATAGATTCTCGTTGCGGGCCCGTAAAACGTACAAGAATTAAATCTAGTTCCATTATGGAAAAGGGCTGTTTCTAAACCACATAGCTTTAATTTCGATCGGTTCCATTATCCCTGCATAAACAGGACCTCATTGTAACCATCAAGACTGAGTCTAAACAGGCTGAACAGTATTCATAAATTGATGAAATTTGTCTAATTTGGTTAAATTGTTACAAATAATATTAGAAATGTCGCACTATCTTTTTTACAGTTATTGCATTATTTTTTCCTTTAAATTGCAATAACATAAATAATTTATACTTTTTAAAATAGTAATAAGATAAATACTACAAAAAACAGTAAATGACTTTATAATTTCATGTGACATGTTATACTTAAAAATAACCATTAATTTGTAGTTTAATTATAATTATTATTGATATCTAAATGAATGAAAACATATATTTAATATCTAGTATAATATAACATACACTGACAAATGTATATATTAGTGATAGAAAAGTATGACATTAAATTGAAATGTGTGAAATAGTCACTATCAAGGATCAATATAATTTAGACAATGTTTAAAATGTTATATACATAAACAGATCACGCTCTGTCAAACTATAGTATTTGCTTTGCCCATGTTCTTCCTTCATTTATAAACAATTCTGGATCGTCTACCCTTTTGGGTCTTGGTCTTTTCAAGGACTCTTTTCCAATATGTCTTGTATTTAGCAACTGTTTTCCATTATATAACCTTAAGATGATCCTACACTGTTTACGCAATGAAATCACTGTATCAATGAATAATTTATGGTCTTATATACATATTTTTCTTTAATTTTGATTAACAAGGACGAAAATTAAAAATGTCTGGTACTGGGTACCCGATACAATTGCTCGATTATTACTCGCTACCCATTAATTACTCGCTACCCTTTAATTACCCACTACCCGTTAATTACCCGTTAGCTAACGGTTCGGGTAGCGGATATCCAGGTACCCATCGTCATTTCCAGTAAATACTAGATGCTTGTATCCCAATGTTTTGAATTGTGCTCGATTTTTTAAGGTCGATATTCCCGAAATTGGCTGGTCAAGAGTTGGTCACCCTACTTTAAGATCACACGTATAGAAGAATAAGTTTCCCTTAATTACATCTTAGTTAACGGGTAATAGGTAGAAAACGGGTAGCGGGTAAATAAAATCGGAACCGGATACAATCTTAACGGGTCGTATAGCAGGTATTAGAGTACCCATCTTCATTCCTAATTTTGATCAATTTAATAGCATGGGTGGAAGCTGTGCACACGAGATTTTATAATATATTGAATAATTAGACAGATTTTATTCGGGCTATTTAACTGAAGAAAATCTAACAAATATATGCGTATATTATAGATTGTTCATTGATTTACCTAGTTGTATTATATTTTTAAATTCGTTTATCTTTATGAATTATCTACAAATACAGTGTTCCCTTGCGTACACAGTGCAGGCTCCACTTAATTTCTTAAAAACCTTTCGCCAATTGATGGCCTTAATTGTCTGTGGCTTTTTAACACATCTTTTTCCGAATGCTTGTTATTTGGAGATTCTTTCCGCTGGATCAATTTTATGCATTCACTATATTCTGTTCGGAATCAATCTCTGTGAAAATTTCATCGATCTCTCTTCGTTTGTTGGCTGTTGAATCAATAATTTTATGCGACAACCAATAGGGTAACGACTTCAATCTTTCACGTGATTTTATTGACTGTATCCGGATTTTTATAACTTTGATACAGCCCAAAATTATATCCTCGGCGCCATACATGATATTCACAGATATATGTGCCGCAGAATCTACTCTTTAGAACTACCAAGTGTATTTTCGTATTTTCTTACTTTGTTAGGGTCCATGCTTCAGAAGCATAATCAAGCACCAGTATTATAAACACCTTATAAGGAACTTTGTTTTGACATTATATGTGTTTTGAAAGGAGGTTTCAATCCATAATATGTTTTGTTGGCTAGGAATAGTCAATATTCACTTGGGAGCCGATATACATTAATTCGTCCACAGTTTTAGTTTTATAAGTACATACTATTAAATTTGGATTCGAATTTGATGTTCTGCCCGAGAGTTTCGTTGGCAAATGGATATATTTAGTAGTCTGTGCATTAATTTCCAAGCTCATTTTTCTGGATGCTGAGTTAATACTCATAAACCTCATATTTTTCTTTACATATATAGAGCCTACAACTAGTTGCGTTGTACAACCTAGCTCATGGCCACCAAAATCAGATGCCTAACACTGGGTCTACCAGTGTAGACTCAATGTTAAGTTACCAAGTAAGTTTCTCCACAGTTTTGGAAAAACTTCATCTTTCAATATGTCAACGCACCAGCCTACTCAGCAATCTCATTGATGCAATTTTTGGCCGATAAGCATCGCAGTGTTTGAACACCCTTATTGACCTAGCTCCATGTTACTTTTTCTTTGCTCTAAAGTCAAAAGTGTCCTTTTCGAGCCAGTTATTGAGGTGAAGAAGAAAATAACGAGGTTTCTGAGACAACTGACGGAAGATACATCCGCGAGTCACACAGTGACCAGTATGACGATTACAAATGACCCGTACAAAAGAAGATCTTGGTAGTTCTGAAGATTCTAAAGAGAGATTCTAAGATAACTAAGGTTAAGTCTAAGCAAGCGCATTCACGAAACAGGGCAGACAGTTATGATAATAATAGGGAAATGGAATTCAGCTATTACCTGAACGTATTATACACGTCAAATACTAGGCCGCCAGCTCATGTAGAGTTAAAGAGATTTACAAGGTATTCCACACAAATATTTACACCGTAAAGCGTCAGATTTTTATAAACGCATTATGTATTTGACCCTTGGTTTGAATCTACAAAATTTCAAATTCAATTTTCAAATATGGTTCGCTGACCTTACAGTATTACTTTAATCAGTAGAAGACCAAAATTACAGCAGCATTCTCGTTATTTAATAGCGCCGCCTCGTTTATGTTCCAATATGCAATGATTGATATTAGCCAAATTTTAAAAAACAAAATCTTCAAAAAGACTATTTTACTAATTCATATTTATTTGTAAACTCAGTTTTTCCATTTTTATCAGAAAACTAGATTTGAAAAAAGTGTTACAACCATATTGCACTATCAACTTACAAACATCAAAGTTTATGATAATAACTAAAGTACAAAGGAAAATAAAAATTCATATCCGCATGTAACCTTGTAATTTAAATATGTTTTGTGCATTCACTGTAGTATTTAAATTAAAACACATAAAATTAAATTTTATTACAGCGTTTCTATTACTTACATGTACATGGGACATTGCAATAAATAAATCATTGATAATATCTAATAGTTTATAGTGTAATACTTTAATGTATGAAATATGATATTGTTACTTATAAAATGTATAACTAGAAGGCATTACTTATCGATATATCAAATGGAATATGTAACATATTTATTTAGTCTTTGAGAGTTGCAACACTAGAGCAGTGGTGAAATTTTTTAGGAAATAATTGTATTTAGTATATGTTTGGGCGTTATTAACCGAATTCTCTATTTTTTTGGGCACTGTTGGTCGGGTTGACTTTTGTTTTCACTCATATAAACCTTCTATATTGCTCTGTATATCGCGAAGCTTTTCCAGCAGTGTTTCTTCTAATTTTATGACGCATGAGTTCGTAAACCAATTCTAAATGTGCACTTTAAAAAATTCTTTTGCGATAATATATCTTCTTCTTCATATCATACTTTAATAGAATATTGGGCATTGGGAATATTGGAAAATATATCTTAACGCCTTTTTTACAGGTGAGGGTGAATAAAAAGGTATTAGAAGAAGAACTTCAAATACCAGCGCCCTTGATAATTGCTCGAATGACAACGCCTAGTTACGCAACTGGCCATTTTTAATGATTGTTTAGTGACAGGATTACTACTCCTGAGCACTTTTTTTAATATCATATTGCTTTTCAAGATGTTGAGGTGCTATCGGTATGATTTTTCTCAATAGTTTTTGTCTACAATTTTCTATCTCTTACTTTTGTTTTCATTTCTAACCAAGATAAACCTTCTTTTCTACATTATTGCCAAATATTTTTTGCCATAAACATTTGGTCGACTTTTTTTTCCTTTTCCCTTTTACCATATTTTTATCTATAATAAAACTTGCTTTATGATGTCAGGTTGCTTCCTTAAACTATGTCCTACCAGTCTCTATTTTCTATACATTATTATTGTTTTGATTTATCTTGTCCAGTTTTTTCCTGTAATGCCTGATATAGTCACTCGTTGGTGCCTATAACTGGCATTTATTAAGAAACGTTTGCAATGTAGGTACTTTTATTTTGCTTTAAATTAAATGTCTCAGCTCCAAAAGAAGAACACTTTTAATATATAATTTTAATATAACCATACAACTATCCCTACTAGTGCCGTACACAGAAATTTTTGTTGGAGGGGGGCCGAAAGACAAAATTATTTAAATTATGAATAAGGTTCACAAATTTCAAGTGATGATCTAAAAAAAAAGATCATCGTTTCGGAAATACAATGTGATGACCTAAAACAAAAAAGGTTCTCACTTCTAAAATACAAGTCATGACCTAAAAAAAAGGTCCTCGCTTCGGAAATACAAAGTGATGACCTAAAAAAAGGTCCTCACTTCTAAAATACAAGTGACGACCTAAAAAAAGATCCTCATCTCTATTTTCTAGTGTGTTTGTGTGTTTTTATTTTTACTTCCATCCTTCATAGGGGGGGTCCGGGCCCCCAGGCCCCTCCCCTGAGTGTGCTACTGATCCCTACTCGAGATAACATGAATACCTGAAACGTTCGAAGAGTACTACGTTCCTGTACTATGTGAAATAAAAATTACAACACAAGTTAGATGGGTTTTATACAATATTTTTGTGTATGGAACATTTTCACGCAATTTTGTACTAAAAAACAATTTGCAGAGTACAAATACGGTTGTGCAATTTTTTTTTAGACGAATCATGTAAGTTCGCCCAATTCCAAAAAATATGATGTACAACTGGATAACACCACCTCGACTTTTCAAAACTGCTTCTATACTTTGCAGCATAGTTACCACAAGGCTTTGAGTATTCTGTAGAAAAGGTCTACCAACTTTTTTGATGTCCCCTTCGTAACTCCTAAATAGTCCATCCTTGCAGGACCATTTCACTTTTTCTTTTTTTACAAACATTTGAAGTGCGGATAGATCCGGGCAATTAGAAGTCCAGTCTAATCAAAATTTTCAAGATTGAACAGTTTATTTTACATTGCCTGGAACACAAACTGGACAAACCCAGTGAAGTGTTCACTGGGGAAGAAGCAAGAGCAAACTCATATGTAGCGAGGCTCGTATATTGTGCCAAAGGTCTAGAAACAAATAACTTACCTTCTTTACCTTATGTATGACCTAGAAGTTGGAAACCTATTATGCTTCTTATAAAAAATTTAAAATGCCTGGACCTGAGGTATGCTGAAAATACGGTTCTTCTTAAGGATATCATCGAAGATCTTTGAAAACAATAAATAAAGTCAGCTATGAATATGATCTCCGTAGTGGCGAGTCAAGCTGGTGTCTGACCTGGTGGCCGCCGGGGGCCCGGAGTTGGAGGGTGCCTCGTAGAGACTTAGTTATTTTTTCATTGTAATTTTTTTTTTTTGAGATTTTCAGTAACAATACCTGGGACCTGGAAACCGTTCTCGTCGTCCCTTGACCTCCACGAATTTCTATAAGTAAAACGGAAAAGCAATAATATTATGTCCGTCTATTTTATTTAGATATAATAAATCAAGAACGAAAATGGTTACCTCTCTTCTTTTCTCTTATGTGCAAAAGACAATATCTGTCTGTATCTTACCTTAAACCTCGAAAACGGCTGAACCGATTTTGTTGCGATTTTCGCCAGTCTATTGGATATTGGTCTGGAAAGATTTTAAGCTATGCATCATCACGTATGACACCAGGATCCCTAACAATTGAAAAATATTCAGAAATAAGTCAAAAAAAACTTGCGCGCGGCTCATTAAAATTGTTACGCTGGCTGAACGAAATATCTCGAAATATATATTACAGACTTTTAGTGTTTAAAATTACTAAACAAAAATCTGTGAGGGCAAATCCACATCAATAGATAACTCCCAATAATATAATTTGAATATTGACTGTTTGAAAAATGATGAAAAATGATGACTTATAATATAATATCTTCTGTCTTTAACGAGTTCTTCCTTCCTGCAGAGGGATTTTCGATCATTAATTGCAGATCTTCCTTGCCATTCTATCTTCTTTGATCCTAATCACGTGTCGTATCCATTTTAATTGTCTGCCTCTTATTTCCTGTATGATACTGTGCAGCCAGTGATAGAGGTAAATAAAAATCGTGAAGAAATTGTTAAGTAGCAGGTTTGTTTGAAGTGGTTAGTTGTTCGAAAGCAATTCCCCGTTAAGGTAGTTAGTGCCAATGTAAATAATAGGATTGTTAGTGGATTGAGGAGTAATACTAGGAGTAGTAAAAAGTGACTTGTCATGGAATGGAGTGCATGTTGTGGTAACGGTTACCATGCAACCTCATTACTTTATCTGTTGTCCGGTTGTGAGCCCTGTTAGGTCCGCCATTACCGTAAAGAGGACGTGTACTAATAAAGAGCTTGTTTACAAAATAATAGACAAATAAACACACATACATAGGTACATTATAATTTCAAGGAGCAATCGACTGTAAACATGATATTCCCCACTCGGGGTACTGGCAAAGGGCAGAGGCACTAGTTAGCACGCGCGTCCTCTACAAACAGTGTTTCCCAACATGTTTACACACCCCAAAACAGAAACAAGTTAAATCACGATAATAATAAAACTTCCTTGTTGATTGCTTGGTTTTTTTACAATTCTTGATTGTACATTTTAAATAAACATAAACATGTGATCATTAAAACACAATTTTAATTATATAAACCGGGATTCAAACTTGAGATTGTTAAGAAGTTAGCTTGGCCGCGTTACTTCTACACCTTTTTAATCTAAAATTATTTCATTCATAACTAGTAATGTGGTGTTTTACCATCATTATTGTATCTCATGTCCTTGCTGGATAATCGGATAATACTCGCCTCTTTAATCACACGTCTTCAATCCTTTCCGTCGTTGCTAATTCTCGCTTTAATATCCATGATTTTTATATCTAACTCAACACTATCCTTCTAAGTCTTGGTCTTTCATTGGATTCTTAAATCCCTTTGCACTTAAGCCTATCTAATCAGATCCACAATATTAGTATACAGGACGTTCAATTCTTGATTCATTCGACGACGCCAATCCAGTGGCAGTTTTTGCTTTGGTTGCAAGTTTGCGCAATCCCCGAAAAAGAGAACGAAAAATTTACATAAAATTGTTATAATACATAATATTCAAAAACATCGAGCACTTCCTTTTAAATTACTACCGTAATATACGCTAGCAGGCTGGTTTATATTTAGAATGTAACACAGCAGCAACACACTGTTAATATTGACCCCCTGCGCATAAGCGAGTTCCCCAATGCAATATAAGTTTGTTTCCATAAGAGCCAGCAGGTTGCAGGCCGACTGCAAGTACACCAGCAACTATGTTTCGTTTTTATTTTCGTAAAAATTAATTACCTTATATGCACTTTTTAATAGTGCATTTGATAATAGTACAATAGAGTCATTTTTCAGCGATAAGGCCGAAATAACAAGACTTGAAAGAACTACTCCAAATTTAAATATAGAACAATCCGTCTCCAGTAAAAAACGAGTCTTTAATAGAATAAACATACGTGGAATTGTGGTTGTGACAGTGGCGGCACTAACTCTTAAAATCTGGGGGAGGGGGCAAAAAAATTGAGCAAAATTTGGGGGGCCAGGAAATATTTTTTATCGTTTACATATGAAAATAAAAGTAATGATCTAAAAAAAGGTCCTGGCTTCTAAAATATATTTTTTTCCAAGCAATTCTAGGGGGCCCAACTGCGGGCCAGAGCAACATTTAGGCCCCCCGGACCCCCGCTAGCACCGCCACTGGGTTGTGATGTAAAAATACACTTTTTTCTTTCACTTGTTTGTTGTTTGAAGAAGAAGAACAAGACAGAATGCTGATGAGTTTGATAGTTAGTTCATTTTCATTTCATTATAAGTACTCTTATATAAAAATAATGTGCATGGTCATGTAACTTTCTTATTAGTTTTTATCGAATATACAGATCAATTCTGTAAAAATTCACTGTGTAGTAACGCTACTACAAGATAAAATATTATAAAAAGTATAATGACTTTCATTCATGATAGTAACTGACCTTGCTCATAGTGACAGATTTAGTTCCTATGATCATAGTAAGTAACTGAGTTACAGAATTGGTCTGATATAGTGTAGTATTTTTCCGTCTATTTTACTAAGTGACCGTATTTCGTATACTTTTCTATAGATTTTTTTTTTGTTTTCTGTGATATTATAGATTCTTGCGTACGTGAAAAATACGTACGCAAATAAGTACGTAAAAAATAATATTGTAAAAATTTTCATTGGCAACTAAAAAATGACATTGTCCCTCTTGAGTAGTTTTTTCGGAAGCCACAAACCAGCGGAGATATTTCTTCCATTTATGGAAGCAGTGCTGAAACTCCGAAACTGGAACCCACTTCGTGGTCAGTTACAAGTTTCTGGACGTTACCCACAGCACCAAACGACGGACCTTGAGAATAGGAAGAAGTCACACAAATTTAGATCTGAGGATTATGGAGGTTGTGTAATCCACTGGAACCCTTTTTTCGCCAAAAACTCGGCTACAGAGAATGCCGTATGACAAGGAACGTTGTCATGATGTAGCATCCAACAGTCAGCAATTTTGAGCCGGACACGCATTACCCTTTTCTTTAGTTTTCTGTCTTTCATCCTCCCCACGTGCTCTGTCAACTGAATCGTGTTCGTCCAACCTTAAAGATCTTTTTGCGGTTGTTCTATTGATCATTTTGGAGAAGATAACAAATTGGCGAAGTATTTAGGTTTAAAACAATATGGAGGGTTGATATAAGTTAAAAATATATAAATATAGAACGTACTGTAATTTGGTATAGCCGTAGTCTTGGCGTTTCTAGAAAGAAATCTTCTTTTGAAGAGTGGGCCGAAATACGAATTACCTGCAAAGATTTTTTATTACCTGAATTATCATCTGAGTTACTCAGATTTGAAGACAAGCTGGGCTTCTTTTATTAACAATGAGTTTATCCATTACTGTTCTTAAGCTTAATATATTGTACTGTTTTCAATCCAGTATTTTTTTAAATTTCATGCACAAATTAAAAAATTCTTAGTGCTTTCCAACAAATCCTTTGTTGAGAACCTCTGATATAAGTTGGAACGTCGCTGTGCTCAGGCGTTGCATACTTCTCTCTCTCCACAATCACTCAGCAGCGCTTGCGCTTTAGAATGCAGGTAGAACATAAAAAAGAAAATGATGGGCGGGGCAGTATAGTAAATGGCAAGTACTGGGATTGGCCCTGGTGAGGCGGTTCCGCCCAATTGAAACAATTGAAAGTGGGGATTTAGTGTCGATTGTTGGGTAAGGGGTTTATGCCTATCAGTAGACTATGTGTTTCGTACTGTAGTGCAAGTTTCACGGACTTTTCGTTACATTGTGATTTATTGAACTGTTGTCTGAACTGTGTTAAGGTGATAAAAGTTTGATAAGAGACGCCATGTTGACTGATATGACGCCCACAGCTGGGCAACTCTACGGAGCACAGATACCTGCTATGACAATGAACATAGCCACGATTAACAAAACTGTAAGTACATATTCCCTATAAAAATATCATCACCAACCATTAATATTAATATGATTTATAATAACACACATATAAATATTCTTTCTGTAGTTTATAAAGGAACCAAAGTTTGTAAACTGTTGCCCACATAATACCTTCGTGTTATACCTACCGACGCTGTTCCTAATCGGCAGTTTTTGTAGAAATCTACACTAATATAAATTAGAGGAAAAAAGTCACAGTTATTATTTATTTTATTAGAAATATGGGGTTTTCCTCTAGTAACTTCTTCTTCTTCAATTGCTATATCCGGGTCGAAGATTATCAACTACCATGGCAATTTTTTGGATATAGTAGCACGAAATATATCTTACTATGCTTGACAGGCAGAAACATTATTTTGTTGAATCAGAATTACTAGATTATTCATGGTCCCCAGATATTGGAAGGTATAAAATCTCTAAATATCAGGGCCGGCGCGAGGCAGGTTCTACGTGTTTTGCGGAACCCAGCCCCGCAATTTCTGACAGTCCCGCGGTTTTCACAGAAGCCCCACGGTTTTGAAAAAGCATCTCGGTTTTCACTTCATTTGAATTTTCTTTGTTTTAATACCTAATAATAACGATGTTTTGCTTATCACTTCATTCGAACTTTCTTTTACTTGTCATTTCGTTTATTTTTTTATGTCTGTACCCGGCCCCGCAAGATTACACGTCGGTCCTGCTTAATATTATATAGCAACTTGGATCTCTGAAATTTCTCAGTTTTTGATAAAACTGATAAAGAGAACTGATTCAATTTTTAATGATTTTTGGAGCTGTTAATTTTGAATAAAATTTTATTCAGCGATTTGTTTGGCATTCTTTTCCATCTGTAAACATTTTACTGACGATTTTGAACTTAATATGCTTACCTAAATCTTGAATTGTGTTTTGGAGATGAATATCCTAAATTTTTACCTACTTCAGTATTCGTTTACTAAAAACAAGATGATCATTTCGATTATCTTATAGTAGATATCAATAGTACAGAATACGAATTTCATAAAAATATAAATTTATTTTTTTATATTCACGTAATTAATAAAAATAAGACGACGCAGCCCGTGCATAACATATGAGGAACGTTAATAGGGTACTATGTTCAATCTGTTATCGCGACGGCGTAAATAAAATCCATTAATTCCATACTCCAAATTGTGAGATTTTTAACAAGGCGTGATATTTTTAGAATGAATTTCTCGTTCTTAAATCGAATTTCTCGCCCTATTTGAGTTATTACAGAGTAGGTACTTGTTTTGAAAATAATTCAGTACTTTGTTTTCTTCTTTACCTTTCTGTTCTCCTTCGTCTTTACTTTATCCTCTATATCTTCTACATACCTTATCCTCAACTTTTAAAACGGACCTAAACTTCAGCGTAGTAGGTACTTTGTTTTCAAAGATTCTGAGGAATTATCTCCCATTTTCTGTGTGATACTTGTCATTGAGTACAGGACTCAAATTGCCGGTCTCAAATTATTCATTATTGCCGGTCCTGATAGTTATGAGTCTAAGTTTGGTGTTTTTAGAGAAGCAACTTGGTTGGATAGTGGGCCAAATGCGAAGTAAGATGAATTAGTAGCTTGTATGCGTTTTGTGATTTATTTTATAATCAAAATTACTAGATTATCATGGTACTCGGATAGGTTTATAAAAGTATAAACTGTCTCAGACGTCTGCCGTTTACAAGCAGGTTTTCTTTTCGTGACTATGTTTACAATGAAATATTTTATTGAATGAAGATTTTGTTTAATGATGTTCCACTTTTTAAGTTTCGTTTTCAATAAGTTGAGTTAATATATTACGTCATCGTCTTCACCCTTATTTGAAATAATATAAAGGTTCTGCATACCATAAAATTGTGTCCACCCAGGCCCAGATAGAGGGGGGCTAGGAGGGCTATATGCTCTTGGCCCCGCTGGCTCCAGGGGCCCCGGTGCGTCAAAAATTATTTATATTTTACATAAATTACCCATTCCCATTACCCTGGTGATACCCATTCAACTGTAGACCATACCTAGTGATAGCTAGAGATATTCTTAGAATCATCTGAAGCACAAGTTAGAAAATTGGAGTGGAGATGGGAATCTACTTGTAACTCCTGTCTGAATCTCAAAGGTTTTAATGCTAGTTCATTAAAAAAGAACTCGCAGCAGGCTATAGAAAATTAATGTATGCCGGTTTCTTACGGCAACACATGTTTTGTATGTCCACTTTATAATTTAGAGGTTATGAGTGAAATTTTAACATATGTAGTTGATAAAAATTCCAAAGCCAACTAGTTTTTTTTTAATTTAACATATACCTGTATTCATTTAACTCTAATTCATAATTATGTACTGACAATGAAGTAGTTTTTTCGTTACTCATGTGTAATCCTAGTTTTGAGCGATGATAAGCCCAATATTGTTTAAAATAAGCGAACGTGTATGTATTTGTACATCTGAATATCCATATATTCACCGTACCTCCCCATGGAGTTACGGGGGAACGCCATACCTGAAATAGGTATCTCACCATAATTATTTAGTTTATAGCAAAAATGTATGTAATAAAAATTGTTTAAAAAAAGAACACTATATTTTTTGTTTATGCATTTTTTCAATTGTATTAGGTTAATATTGGTAAACAAATTATGTTGAAATATTTCATTTATTATTTCCGTTGCAACAGAAACATACCTATGTAACAAAATACGTATACGAAGTACGGGAATCTCAGTTAGTTTTAGACATACCTAATTAGTCCAAAATATTGTCATTGTACTGTAACTAGAGATTTTACAACTGTCAAAATCCATTCTACTAGATGTGCATTTAGTTTCCGATTTTGTGTAATTTTTTCAAAACATGTTTACTTGCAATCCTTTTGAAATTCACCGGACCATAAGTTGTCCCCAGATCAGGTATGCTTGCTGAATGCTCCCGCTGTGAGATTTTGCTCTGCAGTTCATTTAATTTGTGCATATTCCGTACATTGAATAGAGTTTGTGCTGAGTGTTTGCTAAGTTACCTGCTGTGATGTAGAGTGCTCCGTGGTTTGCGCTGCCCTTTTCGTTATAAATCCAACACTAATGCCTTTGTTAAACATGTTAAAGTGAGAGCTAATTCCCTATTTTATTTTTATATCCTGTGGGATTAACAGGAATTAGGTGATGAAGGGGGATTATTATATAAACATACAACTATGTAAGATATATGAAACATTAGTTTTGCTTATAATCAGGCCTCAGATAATGCGGTTTCATTACACTGCAATTTGTCAACTTACTATTTCTACAGCAAAAATATCATAACGAACACCCAAAATTAAAGACCAATTAATTAAAAAATATATACATATATAAGAGTAGATGTAGCTTTACAGCTATGCGAGATATTATGGAGATTTTTTAGAACGCTTTCTATACAACACTACCACATTCAATACTGTTTCGTTATAAATTGCTATTGCTAGCTGATGTCTGTCCTGCTATCGAGTATTATTTACATAATATTAAAATGACCCTGTTTAAAGCTATTTCGCTTAGCGCTATATCGTTTCAAAATTTCATCTTCTTTTTCTTCTACGCCATATCCTTTAGGAATATTAGGAATTATGCCACTGCGGAAATGTATATGATTTTGGATATTGAAATACATGCTGAAGTTGCAATAAGATGGTTTTGCAACTCCACCATGGAATTATCAATGATGATGATGACACCGTGCGCTGATTATGATGGGCACTTTACTGATACATGTCATAGCACTTTCTTGATAGAGCTTGCCTATAGTTTCCGATTTTTTTTAAAGGTTTAGTATTTTGATTTTAGATAGAAGATACCCTGTAATAGCGTGTATTAATATAGTTGTCCAATAGTGTGTTTATAGAACGGTACTGTTTTAGTAAATTCAGGATGCTAGGAATATTTCCATTTGATATACTTATTACCATAACCCTTTTTCATTGTTTATTAAATATTTTATCAATAAATATCAATTCAAAATTTATTCATTTTCATTTAAATAACACCTGTTCATCATAACAAAGATCTGCTGATATATTTGATTTATTTTCAATTTAAAAATCAAAATATTAATCTTGTTTCAATATCTTGGGGTAGTAGGTGCAGTTGTTAATTTTATCATCTGTTCCCAATAAAAATTTTCAAATATTTAATGCGCCACTATTTATTGCCCCGACTTATCTTTATCACTCTTTTTAAAAAGAGATAACAGTGCGTTAATGAAGTTTAGTTTGGGTATCTCACATACAACAATTCTTCATCTTACTCTCCTCAACTTATGCCTTTGTAAGTATCTTGTATATTAATCAGTGGCGCAGCCAGGATTTTGTTTTGGAGGGGGCCCGGAAGACAGAATTATTTAAATTATAAATAATGTTGTTTAATCACCTAAGCCAATCCCTCAATCTTTTACGAAATCTTCTCACTAACGTATCTTGTATAGGTACCAATAATTGTTAATCTTTTATTATTTGATCTGAACATCTTTTACAATGTGTTCTCACCAACGGATATACAATCATCCTTTCCAGAACTTTTTTACCATTCTCCATCCGCAATACTTGCCTTATTCACTGCACTCGATTGTTTTTCTCAGATCTGGTGTCGAAACTTTTTGGAAATCTTGTATTCTAATATCTGCATTCCCCCATCTCTTGTGAAGTCGTGCACCTGGTTGACGGATTTTCAATCTTTCATCCCTAATTTTTTATATTTGTCTTGTTTACTACGCTTCGAATAGAGTGCTCGAATCTTCATTCTTATTCCAACTCAACAAATTGCATATGGAAACAGAAAATGTTCTTTTGATTGTGATGTCATTTTTAAACAAATGATCGATAAGCATGAAAACTATATCTACGAAGAAATTTAACATATATTGCAAACTTAGATTTTTTTCTAATTCGGTTAATTTAGTAAATATCTTTGATTGGCATGGTGTGATGTTAAATGTGGGGCTCCCGGCAGGGTGCCGGGCACCTGCGGTGTTGCCGACAAACCCACGGAGATAAATCCGGCTAATCCCATCTTGTTAAGAGATGTTCTTTTGTCAGAAACACGATATTTTTTCCCTTTATTTATTTTTACCCCTCAACAAAAGAGAAGAGGTCTTATATTTAAGTAAGAGAGAAGGATGAAAGGATTTTATATAGGAAGTGGGTGGAGATGTATTTGATATTATTATATAATCTTTGAGTAATCAATTTGGAACTTAAATTCGATATTTTTTAAAATATTTTTATTGAAAATTTAGTTTATTTTCTGAATCTAACGTGGCTTCGTTTAAAACATTCCTAAAAGAGATTCTGTGTATAGGAACGAAAGAAAATAAAAAAAAAATATACAATTGTTTGGAGGACTTGAGGTGGTTTTAAATAATTTAACAATTGGTTCGCTACAGTTGTGATCTTTTTAAGTATAGAAAAATCAGTATACCAAAAAGTAGTTTATTGTTTGATGTTGTTAATACTAAAATAACAATAATAAAAAATTAACAATAAATATTGCTTAACATAATAAAAAATATTGAATAAAAAATCTTCGTTTTATGAAATAAATTCCCAATTCAATTTTAATAAATAAATATTACAAGTAGATACAATTTAAACAACTGGGAAGTGGTTCTCCCGAACTTGTGCGAACCGGCTGACTACAATCACTGGCTAAGGGTAGGTACTTGTGAAAGCAAGAAAATCTTATGTCAGAAGAGGGTCCCCGGACGCAGATTGTCCTTCCGACGATCCTGTTTGCGACCGCTCTCATTTTAATGAAGGACCTTCCTTTCTTCCAGTATCTATTGGAGCCAGTTTTTTTTTCGGCGTACCTTATGGAATTCACGATACCGCGAAAACTTATTTTATTGATTTTCTTATAATTAGACCAAGTTGTTTGAACTTTTTTCCTTTTACCTCGAGGTTTAGGTCGTTTTGGGACGATAATCCCCATAGCTGTGTATTGCAGATTGTCTTGGATCACTAAATTTGTTTTTTGCATTCACCAGCTTTACGAAACTGTGCAGTTAAATTCAAGAAAAAATTGTTGTAATATATTTATTTTATATTCATCTATTTTTTATTTTATTTTATTTTTTTTCTTTTGTAACACGATGTTTGAAATATTTTTTTGTTCAAATTGGCCATATGCTAGACGTGGAAAATTAATTTGTATTCCTGCCAACTTGCCAATTTTGTCTGTCAATATGTCACGTTATTTGTATATTAGACCTAATTTATCATCGCAGTCATCAATTTTCATTAACAAATGACAATGACAACTTCAAATATAAAAATAATTAGAAAAAAACTATCTATTATTATAAATGTCGGGATTATTAAAAAGATCAAATATTATTTGTAGTTTTTAACAGGGGGGTTTTGGTTTAAATTAAGCGGCAAGCGAGCCGTCAGTGTCCGGTCTATAAAATTGGTCTCGGCCTACTCAGACCAGTTTCTTTTCATAAGCCGACGGTTATTGTTTCAAATATTTTGTGTGTGAAAAAACATTTCACCACATGAATATATATTTAAGAATAAATAAATAAGATTGTAAAAAGTTAAATTAATGATAAGATAAATATCTTAATCAGTTATCCAGTTTTCCATTATCCAAACGATGACATTTGTTAAGTTAGATCTGGATTGTAAGTTGAATTAGTTGCGGCTTTATCTAATTTCGAACAAAAGGGGGCGGTGTATTATAACTGAATTTGTTTGTATTTCATTTGCATTTACTACTTACTCATGTTGTGATGAGAGGGGCTGTAAATCTGTTAGTGATAAATATTGGATTTTAGTCCTAAATTTTAGTTGCGTTGGTAAAGCGCTCCCAGCAAACATTCAACCATCGGCCGAATGCCGGCAAACTGCTTTTTCTGTTGGTAAATTGCTGGCACCAAAAGTTTGTGCAACGCCAGTATTAATAATATACTTCACATTTGTATTTCGCACTACTCCTATACGAAGTACTTTACCAGCATTTAATGCGATTATTTTGCACTTTACCGCTGCTTTTGTTGGTATTTTATTATGTTTGTACCATTATAGTATATATATATTTTTTTTGAGTTCTACATACCATTAGGCTTCTGTTCCTTAGATTTGTAATAATAATAATAAATCGGCTAAACCTAAAAAACTGAAATTTAACATATGTCTACGGTTGAACCGCATGTGAAAAAATATTGGCTTCTAAAAAACACTTAAAAGTTATACATGTATATATTTTTTTCGAAACCAGTTCTTCCTGTTTCGCAAATAATTTATTAAATTAAAACTATTATTTACTTCAAATTTACTTTAAAAATTAACACTTCAAATGAGGTAAACACGACAAATATTATGCCCTAGCTGGGAATCGAACCTAGAGTCTCAGAAGGAAAGAAACATCTCGAGAACCCAAGCAAAGACATTCAGAAGGACTGACAAGCAAATAAGAGCAAATAAAAGAAGAGGATGGATACGCGGACCACATAATGGCACTTTGAAAGCCGGATCTATTCCGCGGGCCGTGCATTGGTCATACCTGTTATAGTGGTGAATGTAAACAGAATTGTATTGCCAATAATAAAATGTAACCATATACATTTTTCTTACTTAGATTTTTAGTGTGTCAAGCTAAGGAATACCGAAAAAACGATATAAACGCCATTATGAATATGAACAGGTATAATTCAACTGGGAACCAAACGCGGAACCTTAAGGAGGTTCGACAGGGTCGCTGACTCTGAACAACCAAGAGTAAGGGTTAGTTTATTTGGTGAATAAATTAAAGACTTTGAATAGCTTTCAGGAGACATTTCTAACAATTATGCCGGGTTGTATAAAACATTCCTACGTCTAGGTTTATATACAACTGTTGTGACTTTAAAACTAGACATAAGTTATGTGCGTTGCTGAAAACAAATTCATTCTAGTTGTGGCTTAATCAAATATTAACTCGTATCGAGTTTTAAATCGCCTTTGACATTTTGATAAAGTTATAATGGATAAAGAGCCGGTTTCTGAAGGCTTAGCCGTGTTTAATCGTTTGGTTAAACTCGGTTACAATATAACAATGCCATAAGTAACCATGGCAACCATTTTCTAACTATTTGGTTATAGTTAACTAAGCTTTCAGAAACCGGCCCTAACTATTTTAGTGGCGACATATTGTGGTAAAAAGTAGATGTTTATATAATTTGTAAGACTTTTATGTAAACCGGACATGAGAGTGCTAAACGAAATAGCGCTATCGGGCTCATGTATCATTACATAAATAGGGATATAGGACAATAGAAGGACATTATTTCAGTAACACCCTGCTTAGTTGGATATATTTAAGCCCGATGGAAGTAGAACCGTAAAAAACTAGCCCCACTATCTGATTATCCACGAGCCGCCACTGCTTACAGTGTTTTAATTTTATATTTTTATTTTGCGTATTGATTTAAAGAATCTTTTTAAGTGACTAGTATTATCACTACTTCCAACCTACTCAAATTTATCTACCATTTCTTAAATCTTTTAAAACAAATGTCCCTACAACCAAACATCTAAAACAGCTACAAACATTGTATTCAGTAACTCTTATCTTAACAAATACGTCTAATTTTGTGTCGCTGTCAGCATCTTCTTAACTTTAATTTATATCTTTTTTTCTGCTGGTGTGATTGTTAAAATAACTGAGGCGCGATGCTGTCATCCATGGATTCATGAGACATTCCTGGCGTGCTCCCGCGGGAACTCAATGAGACGATACGGAAATCTAGGTTATTTCGGGATGGATGGTATGTGTTAATTGTTTTGCACGCGGCTAATGATTTGTACAATGAAAGATAAAATTGGCGGCTATCTATTACAGCTGAAGGATTGTTTTTTACGCGTTCTTTGGATTTTTAACATTTTTATTTTGTTATTTCACTTATTTGTTACACTGACGACAAAACAAAGAGGGCTTCGGTAGGTATAAAGTCAAGTATCAAAAAATAAATTAGTGGTAGACGATTACAGTGGGTAGAGCTATGGGCGCTCGCAGAATTTGTTTTCAAGGCGGGCAAAGTATGAAGGCATATTTTGCCATCGGGCCTGTTATTATCGTTTGGGGTGGCAGTGGTTCTTAACTTTTTTATACTCGGGACCCTCCAACTAGCCTAAAATATTTTCTGGAGAAATTTTTGAAATACCTAATATTTTAAAGACGTAAATGTTCTTAATAATTTATTATTTAATAATTAAGTTTATTGTAATTTTAAACGCAAAAACTGGTAAAAATTAAATTTTTTCTTTTAATTTCGGGACCCCTCTGGGTGTCGGGACCCCCCAGTTAAGAACCGCAGGTATAGAGGATCTGGGTAGGCAAAAACACCTGTTAATCAGTTAGAAAACCTCGCAAGAGATTGAAATATCAGCTGATCGAAGATCTGTTGATATATAAAATAGACAGAAAGACTCTTAACAGATAAAGACTAATGTGAGCAAGTGGAACCTTTTGGAATATAAGTTGGAAAGAATTATGCTTATAGGTAATCTAAAACAAAATATGTCTCATTCCATAAGCAAATACGATTTGGTATGCTTGTTTTAAAATTTTAAAAAGGGTGTACAAAATCTGGCGATTAATCTCTTAAAGACGAAATATACCTATCTGTTTCGAGGGACAATCAAAGAAATTCGATCCTCAAACTTCGAACTTCGAACTTGAAAAATCGATAGTGAAATAGTTAAAGCATGGGCAGAATTTTGATACTTGGAAACAACTATATCAGATTTAGACGGAGACACAGATGACAAGATCATAAGAAGAAAATGGGCAACTCGGTCACTCCATAGAACCATATGGAGTACAACATATAATGAAAGAAACTAAAATGAGATTTTCTTCACACAATTATTGAAATAATAAAAACATATAGAGAAGATACGTGTCCTATTATAGACAAACTATGTAATACATAGGATGGACATTAAGAGAAAGAATTTAAAATGCACAAGAAAAAATAGGGTAATAAACATAGCCGGCACTAGCTCTTCTGGCACCCGGGCAATACCAGGAAATTACGCTCTTTTATTAGAATTTCAATAACTTGTTTAAAATGTACCTGCTTGTTTTGGCGTCCTTCACTATAGAGCGCCCTGGACCTGTCTGTGCCCCTTTCACCCCTGCCTTTCGCTGACTATGGAAAGAGCAGAGAGAATATGGCATAAAAAGGTTACCTTAATGATGAAAAAACAAATGGACATTCTTAAATGGCATCCAAGAAGAAAGAGAAGAAAAGGAAGGCCAGTAGTGACGTGGAACACACACAGAACTAACGCGTAGGTGTCAGCCGGTACTTGTACTTCTCCATAAAGATTCCCGGGTGCAAATAATTGTTTTGGGCCAACAATTTCTCAATAATAAAAGAGCATCTTTTGCTTCAGACAGTTGGTGAGTTACAGAAAATTGCCGTCGAACAATTAGACCCCTCCCCTGTGGTCAGTCCTGAATCTAATATATCCTAACTGCCGCCCGTGTGCGGCACATGCATCAACACCAACACCGGGCGGCGGCCCTGCACATACATAAACAATTTAATATCTTAAAAATACTTTTCTGCGAGAGACTGGGAAGATAGGAAGTTATAGCATCTGAGAACGCTCCAGTGGGAAAACGCCAAGAACAAGAAGGCATATATGCTAACAACTCGCTAATTTTTTTGTTACATATTCTCCTGAGATAAAATAGTGGGTAGATTTACTTTCACTGCAATCCGACACACCTTATAATATATAGTAAATATTTGCGTAGGTCGATACCCAGTTAATATTAAAATTAATTTCCAGTTAATGGAAATTTCTCAGACCGGAAATTAAATTTTGGGTTATACCTGAACAAAATTTTTATAAATTGACTTTTTTCACGGAAATTTTTATGGCTTCAGGGGTTTAAATCTATAGAAAACATGTCTTCATTAGGTTAGGATAGCTACGGGTCATTCTAATGTGAATAATGTGAAATTTTATGCCTCTTAAAAAACCATTTTCCATTTATAATTGTTCAAATATTTTATTAGTTTTGATTAATTAATGTGTCATATGTTGTGATAAAGGTTCATTTATTAAATGCGGTGTTTGTTTACATACTTTTTGTTTTAAAATTTATGAGAATTGTAAACCCAATTTGTTGAATAATATTTTTCGACGAATTCAAACATTAAATTGATTCCAAGTATAATAACTTCACTCCTATATTTTTGAGCACTGTCAGCCTGGTTGCCTTTCGACTTCACTCAAACAAATCTTCTATCTTGTTCTCTTAACTGTCAGGTCTCTCGAAGTATCTTATACACGAAATATCTATACTTGTTCAACAATATTTTTAGCTGGTCTCTACTTCTTCCCAGGGGCAGGATTTTTGTTCGCAATATTTTCTCAGATTTTCTTTACCCTGATATCCTATTTTATTCTCATCACGTGTCCTATCCTTTGTCATTGTCTGTGTGATACTCAGTTTGAGTACAGACATTGGATATAGTGAGCCTGATGCGCACCTGAATCTAAGAAATAACAAAAAGAACCAGCTTCATGGGGAGTTCTAACCCCCTAACTCTTACCTGTCTACGTCACTGGTGCTGTGATATCTACAGGGCCGTTTAAAGACTTTCTGGTGCCCTAAGCAATTGCATTTTTGGTGCCCCCTCCAACTCGGGAAATTGAAGTGGTTGGAGCCTCATAACTTAAATAATCTTGCGCTTCAAATTACACTTCTTAGGGGACACATTTTCTGTGTAATTTAACATGAACCCCTTAAGAAAAATGTCTAGGTCCTGAACCCTCTCTTCCCAACAAAATGTTCTGGGTGCGCTCCTGTCAAAAATCATCGTGTACTTTAACTTTCGGCAGACATAATCTCGCATTGTGGAGCTCATTTGCGCTGATTTGGCGTGCTCCTTGTTTTATTCACGGCTTCACCATTTAGTGTATATTTAGCTTTCAGAACAATCATCATTTAACAGTCGCATTCGTTCACTGCTGAACATAGGCCTCTCCATAACTTTTTCAAACCATTCTGTTTTGGGCTAACAATAGTGAATTCCTGGTAGTTCTCTTAATATCTTTCGTCCAACTGCTAAGTGATTCTTCTACTCCTACTCCTTGCAAAGGCCTTTATTTTTATTAGTATCGTTCAATCGAAAATTTGTTTTGTCCACCTATAATCCGCTAATCTAACAAACATTCAACTAGTCATCTTTATTCTTTAAGAAAAATTATAAATACCTATACTTTTTAAGAAAACAATTGTGTATATTTTTTTATTCTGATAATAATGAGATTAATAACTTTATATTTTAATAAATTTCAGGCTAGTGTATCAATTATGACGTCAGTTGTATCAAGATCCATAATTTAAAAAATTAGCAATTCATTATTGAACAATTTAATATTAAAATATGTAATAAAATTGATAATTTTCAGTAATTGCATCATGCGATGCTAAACTAGGCGCTAATAACCTATTTTGTTCCCATTAATATTATAAGATAATACAAAATTTGATTGTAAGATTAAATACTCGTCGGCAAGTGGAAAGCCCTTGCAAAATATAAAGAGATCAGTTAAGCGAGGATCTAATAAATATTTGTATATATGATACATGGAAAGACCTGACATTTAAAAGATCAAGATTGAAGACTAGTGTGTGAGGCAAAAGTCAACCAGACTGATAGTGCCCAGGAAGAAAGGAGAGATTTGGCACTATATGTATAAAATTCTTTCCAATTTAGATCATTAAGTCAATTTTAAAACTTTAGACAAGAAAAGTATGGATAGGTATGGGGACGTAACCTCCCGGCCATAATGGGTCAAACATCCCCACACTAAAATAAATGATTTAATAGCTATGACCCAACTTGCAATAATAATTTAGGTAAATATGTGTTAGGATATGTGTGAAAATTTAATTTACAACAACATTTATACAACTAAATGCGCCAAATTTAAAGGTGTATCATCGCTCCCAAGATTTCAACCCTCTTCATCCCAGTCTTCTCTAATATTGGTTTGATTAAAAAAATCACAAACTAGCATTATCAAATTTTATTTAAAAAACGTCATTTTAACAAGTTCTACAATTTTGGAAAAAAAAATACACTTGACCAAGCCTGGTGAGCAGTGGCGCACCCAGGGAGGGGGCCCGGCCCCCCTCCTAAGAAGGATGGAAATAAAAATAAAAACACACAAACACACTAGAAAATTTTAAAAATAGAGATGAGGACCTTTTTTTTTTAGGTCGTCACTTGTATTTTAGAAGTGAGGCCCCCCCAACAAAAATTCCTGGGTGCGGAATGATAATCACTGTCCTTAACAAAAAGAAACGAACCGTAAGGAAAGTGCGAGCTGGAGTGTTGTCTTTGTCGACATACTTCAAAATGTCTTCTATAATCTATCTAACCAGGCCCAGATAGAGGGGGAAGGGGGCTAGGAGAGGTTCCAGGAGCTTAGGCGCCACGAAAATTATTTATATTTTACATAAATTACATATATAAACGGAGAAGTATAGTGCCCCCGAAATGTTGTTTGGCCCGGGCCCCATTGAAGCTCTCTCAGCGGCTGTCTCTAACTGTCAGTTTTCGATTGATACGGATTATTTTACGAACCTGGATATATTTTCGTTAGTTTTAGAAACTGAAGAACCACCCGATCTCTCATCATCTTTGGTTGAATTTCTACAATCTTTAATACGACTGTATCACTTAAAATATGCCGTTCGACGAAGCATCTTCTCCAAAAGCTGTTTTCAAAAGTTCAAGTGATTCTGTCGCCGTCTTTTTAGAACAAAATTTGTCACAGACATGTTGATCAAGTCCACCTTAAAAATCCCCGGAATAAAGTAAATCTAATTACAAAAACCGCTATAATATTCGAAAGAAACAAAATAAACGGCAGTCAACTCACAAATGATTTGATATTCTTCCTCTCGACTTACCAGGTAAAGTGCAACGCGCACATTTCGCATTTTGTTTTTTATCATATTTCTTATATTTTCTAGTCAAATATATAAGTTATGTTAAATAGTCATCGTAGAAAAATTATCTAGCTGAACTTTAAATATGACTAAACAGTTGAAATTACTAGAAAAAATTGAAACATATAGTGATTTCTCAAAAGTAACATAAAATAGTAATAATAATAATACTATAAAACAAAAAAAAAATAATAATTGGGCCATATTTTTTTCTTTTTGCCGCTTTTTTCTGCCCTATTTTTTTCTATAGTTCAAATATTGTTTTGAAAAATATCAGATGTAAAAATTGAAGTCAACTACCTATTTCTTTTGTTAGGAGAGCTATTATCTACGGTTTGACACTTTTTGAACAGTCATAGTGATTTCCTAACAATGCATAACAGGGAACCCCTGCGGTCACACAGACAACTTCAAAATATGATTGGCATTTCTAATATCTATAAGCACACTTGAATTTTTACCGCTAGCTCTTTGGGTAATTTTAAAATTTGAGTAAGGTTTAAATGGTAGACAGTACCAAAAAAATATATTAATTTTTTAATAACTAGTCCACACCAGTGTATATTTCACTTGTAGGCAGGCATGCACCCATTGCGGGACCTACGGATTTGCGCTACCCCACTAAAACTCAAAATAGACCTTTTTAAGAGACGCATTTTTCGTGTGATTGATGGATTAGGTACATATGTAACCGCACCCTTAATAAAAGTTGTGGGTGCGCGCCTGCATGTAACAATGTCACCTAGTTCGTTGACAAGTAAGGTAACTTACGTAAATTACCATTTATAGTAATTTATCCGAAGCAGTGGCGTAGTTTCATATTTAGCCCCTCTCCCCCCAGTAAATTGATACTCCGCAACACAAATATAAATAAATGTTATAAATTCTATCACCTACGGCAGTGTTTTTCAACCGGTGGTCCGCGGACTACTGGTGGTCCTTAGCAAAATTTCAGTGGTCCGCGAAAGGCTTATAAATGATTAATTTTGACATTTTTGGTTATTTTTTTATGATCTTTTGTTCATTTTCTGTGATTTTTGTTAATTTTTCATTGATTTTTTATTACTGAGATATTATATGTAGAGTCTACATATACAATGAATTTGTTTAATAACACATTTATTTTTTGTGGACCGCGGTAGAATATTAAATATTTTACTGGTCCGTGGTAAGTTTTCGGTTGAGAAACGCTGTCCTACGGTCAGAGCCGCAGTAAGGGGGCGGGGCGGAGGGGGCGACGGCCCCTAGTGCACTAAGGAAAAGGGCGCCGACGAGCTTGACTAAGGGGCGCCACATTGCGAAGGTGAGGACTTTTTTTTTTTTGCTCATTACTTGGATTTTGGGAGGTGAGGACCTTTGTTTTTTTTGCTCATCACTTGGATTTTGGGAGGTGAGGACCACCTTTTTTTTGCCAAGGGCGCCAAAACACAGTTTTGCCCCTAGCGCAAGTTTTCCTTACTGCGGCTCTGCCTACGGTGCTGATCCGAAACCATATATAAAATATCGTGTCTTTATATTTTTTATCTTTTTTATTATGATCTTATCTTTTTTACTAACCACGTGGCTTTCATATAGCGCCAGAGGTCTAGAAAAAGAATATGTATCTTCTCTGCTCTATGCGCTTATATTGGTAACTTCTTTATTTTTTAATTATCTTTAGAATTTCGAAAAACATATCACTATCATTTTCTGTCGTAAAATGTTTTTATTATTGTTTCTTATTGATTGTTTTGATAATCCTGTCTATATATTTCAAAAATTACACATATACATTTGCTTTGTTTTTACCAACAAATTAAGGAATATTAATTTAATAACATTGGGTGTGGCGATTTCGATATAAAGTTAATTATCCCAGTGGCATTTTACGAATCTTAAATTAGCTATGATTGATCAATTTGTTAGCTCTGGAACAACATTCATATTAGATTCCAATCAATTCAGTGTAATTTAACATTTTTTCCGATCAATAATATTTTTTATTTGAAGGTCTAATTGCGATTCAAATTATTTATTACTACATAATTTGCACTTATAGGTATGTAAACTTATTTCTAATAGCAGATACATGAAACTCAGTATTCTTAAAAGCAAAAACTTACGTAACAAGAAAGCTTAAATAGGCAGAACTTACTATTAAAAGTGTCTGCTTAAAATTGATATGCAGTATTTTTGCATATTTTAAATTTTCTTACTGATCTAGTAAGTAAAAGACTCTAACAGAGGAACCGGATTCTGGATATCTGGATTAATATTTTTTTATCGAACCGCGCCGATTTTTTTTTTTTTTAGTTTATTGTAGGTTTGACCAAAAAACCTTTATAACGTCACTCATGTGTTTGTCTGTACGATAGGTAATTGTGGTCAAAAAGCTGGACCTATAAAATTGAAATGTGTGCAATTCTTCACATTTCACTATTCTTCCACACACAAGAAATCTATAGTAAAGGTGGGATAGATGCCCCAGTTTTAGAAAAACAATCGTGTTGCATTAATCTTAATTATTAAACTTTATCTGTTACTTTGCTATAATTCTTAGATAATCTTACTACACAATAACATAAGATTAAAACACTTATAATTATTCTAAACATATAAAATTAATGATTTAAAATAGTACTGTAATTGGCCATATATCCCATATCGATGGGATTTTTGTCCCATATGGTGGTATTTATGCCTCACTAAAATAATACATTTGATTTTGACCAATTATTTTAATATTTTTTTAAATAACAATTAAAAATTACAATTTAAACAAAATTACAATTTATTATTATTTTTTTTACCGACTGCCAACATATATATGGAGTGGTCATACCGATTTTGACTATTTTTAGCATGAAGTCTGTGTGTCTGTCGGTCCATGGAGATGTGTAGAGCAATTTTGGCTAAACGGATTTTTATGAAACTTCATATTTAAGTTTTTGACATCAATGGCACCAGTTATTCAACTTTTGGTACAAATCGGTCAACTATAAATGTAAGTTTACTCGTGTCGGATTTAAGATATTTGCGAATATTTCATAACAGAGAAAATTTTCTAAAACATCTATTCTACAAAAATTACTATACAAGTAATAATTAACAACTTTTATTTGAAACATTTTTTGATAGGACTTAATAAATTTTTAAAACTTTTCATATTTTTGCGATATTTTTTCAAAGTATCTATTTTGGCATATATATTGTTGCGTGTCCTTGGGAAAATGTTAGTATAAGATTATATATATATTTATATATATTTTATTATAAGATTATATATACAATGCCCGAGCCATATATCCCACATTTATTGCGGCCTTATGTCCTTTTTCTATGGGATAGATGCCCCATCTGTTTATTTCGAATGTATACAATATTGAGCATTATTTTCTACTAACAAACACGTCGCGGATAAATTTAAACAAATATGTATTCATCGAAAAAAATATGAATGGGCTACCAAATGAATAGCTCTTAATGCGAGGATTAACCAATACATTTTTATATTAGGATATTAAATTTTTTGGGATTAAATGGGATTTTGGTCAACAATGTCTCCCCCACCTTAATTCCCGGAGAGGTTAGTAAAAATTCCCAATATACATTGATGAGAACCGGAATAGTTCAGTAGGAATTTTCGTACAGAAAAATATATATAAGTTTTTTGGTCTAATTTTTTGGACTTTTTTTTCAATTTCTTGTTCTGTTTCAAAAGAAAATTCTCAATACGTTAAACGATTTTAACACGATTTTTGTCAAAAATGTGCTAAAAATCTCTTGTCCCACATCCAGGGCAGCTAATTTAAAAATCTGGTACAATGCTGAATAATGTACATTAATGTGAACTGGAATAGTACAACAGGAATTTTTTGCTTACATTTGCTTGAAACATTATTTATCTAACCGATTGAAGAACTGGGTAGCTATAGCTGGATCTTAATACGAACTCATTTCGTAATTATGCTTGTAAGTCTCACCCAGAATATTTTCTTAGAGGGGGGCTCATAAGCTAAAAAAATTCTAGGAGGCTTTGACTCCAAAATTTATTTTTGGGGCGCTCTTACGTTCAATTATAAGACAAACGTATCCCTTAAATACCCATTTTTTGAGTGCATGGGGCGAGGAGCAAGCCCCTGAGCCTCCTTGTTATGCGCTTGACATAGATTATTCTTACAAAAATTATTGCAATTTAATATGTACCTACAATTTGTTATCACTTACTAAATACCTACAAAACCCCGAAATGTGTGAAAAGTCACAGTTCCCATAATTAAAAAAAAAAACAAATAAATAAATAAATAAACTTTGTTAATCTAAGTATTAAGGAGAATTATTAATAAAACGAAAATTAAAAAAATCATGTAGTGTGAATTTTCACATTTCAGAGTTTGTGGGTATAAAAAATAGAACAGCTAAAGACCAAATGACGGAGCGATACGGAGACTATTGACGTGAAATATTGAGGTTTATCTCCTATAAACGGAAAAAGGAATCCTATATAATGAAGGGGAATTTCGGAGAAGCGCCGGTGTCCCCGCCGACCCAGTCCGCCACTGGTAAAATGTAAATAATAGTTTAAGTCAGTGGTCTTCAAACTTTTTCGAGTCGTGGAACCCTTTACAGTCTAACGATATTCCGTGGAACCCAAAATAAAATAAATATAATTATAAATAAGGTTGATACCTATGCAGGGTGACCAGATTTCAGTTGAGGTGAACCCTAAGATGGCAAAAAATGGAAATACATTATATTTTATTAAATTTTGCTCACCTCCAAAATATAAATGATGAGCAAAAAAAAAACATCCAAAATCCAAGTGATGAGCCAAAAAAAAAAAGGTCTCCATCTCTAAGCTACGCGAGGGGGAAAAGTATAAGCCGACGCCCAAATAATTTGTATTAAGTTTAAGAAAAAGCTCGCGGAACCCTTTAGCACCTTGTGTGGAAGCCCAGGGTTCCATGGAACGAAGTTATTCCCTACTAAAAAGACAAAGTTAGATGTATACTAATTTTTAGGATATATGAGATTGAAAAAAGTATTATTCACTGCCACATTGATTTTATACATATTTTCGAGGGGTATGTGTTATGTACTTTAACTACTTCTTCTCACTAACTTATCTTATAAAAGTTTCAACATTATTAAAAGCGTTTACATCAGTGCTGTTTTTCCATTTGTTTAGTAAGTGCTGATTTTAATTGAAAATAAGATTTATCTCGTTTTACAGCATATACGTGTTTATTTATTGGTAGTTAAAAGATAAGTACTACTTATTTTATAAACTGGTGACCCCGGGGTGATTATTTAGATGGTAACGTGGTCGCCACAATTTAATATCGTATATTTTTGGTTGTAACATGTTAGATTCTTAAAAGCCCCGAGAGAATTTTTTGAGAAGCCGTCTTAATGAAACAAAGTAACTAATAGAAAGAGTATTTTATTTTTATTTTTGTTGTACTACACCGGTTCTAATTTTTTTTCTTCTTGTTGGCTCGTTAGCTTGTAGCAAAGAGGTTTTTTCGGTGGCGACGGCCCAACACAAAAGTTGTGCAACTCACGGCTCTCAACAGAAGTGGCAACTAGCGGACTCAGCTCGCCTTCACTAAAGCCTCTTAATTGATTGTGAATAAGCGGCATTTTATACATAGGCTACTAATAGTTACTGTTGACGATGGATTTTTTGATTTTTAATATAATCATTAAAATATTTAAATTAAAAAGAATAATATAATAATTACAATTGTGAGTAATCACATTTTTTCATATAAAATGTAATCTCTCTTCATATTCATTTTTAGTTGGGTGGACTTTAGGCTCCACGTATATAAATCCTTCATTTAGCTCTGTTAAGTATCAGATGATAAACAAAAAACAATAAAAATAACTACAACCGAAATGGAGTATCTACTAGAGGAGTAGGGTACACGGTTAGACAAAATATCCAAGAAAAAATTAGAAGAAGAATGGAGGTAGAGGACAATACGCTGAACTACATAGATCAAAAAGGTCTAGAATGCTACGATTATATCGCACTTTGTAGCACCGGGATATTTATAATTACAGAATAGAGCCCTAGATATCAGAAAGAGAAGAAGACCTCGAAGATCGTTTCGAAATGAAGTCGTTTCGAGGATAAAAAGAAATTAGACGAATGAAACTTCGCAGGTAGAAGAAAGAAAGGAAAGCTTCGAAAGTAATTTCGAAACGGACAATGCAATAAAAATATGGAGAATCAGAAAATAGAGATAAATGGAGGAACTAGTTACGAAACGAAGACTCTGATGTACGGTCTTTGTAAGTATCTGATCTCTACATCTTTCACGATGTTGTTCCATTGGTCAGATGTTCAATATCCCTTCCCAAATATTGCCAGTTGATTACCCGACACAAATCCATCTTTCTAAGTTGTTAGGCTTTGCCAGGTATCTTGTATACCAGCGATGTGCTGTTGTGTCCCGCGGGCCAATAGTAGCACTTTATTTTTTGTGGCATTTGCCCTTATAATTTCGTCTCGATTACGTTCTTATAAAAAATTCTGTTAATTACTTCATTTTCGTTTCGTTTTTAGTCCTTGTTAAATATATAGGTTTAAACTTTTAACTTTAGGAAGTGTAACGATTTGACTTCTGACACTTTCCGTTGGGAAAATGGCACTCGGTCTATAAAAGTTGCGCACCACATTGATGTTGATATGGTTATAATGGTCAATTGTCCTTCTCAAATCTTTGCCATTTTGTCCTATTTCATCTTCGTCACGTCCGGTTGAGAATTTTTTCTTATATTCTTATCAAGTCTAGAAAACAAAATTAAAAACAAGCCACTGTTCATTTGTATTAATCAGACTTGAGGGTGACGAATACTAGAAGTGTGGTTACTCACTTTGAGGTGAATACAAAAATTGAAAAAACAAGGTAGTCGTTATTTGGCTATTATTGAATAAATGTATTTAAATGCCACAATGTAGTTTTATTATACCATGAGTTCAAAGAGAAATTACATTGGGTTGGCTATGGAAACATAAAATAATGTTTACTGCAAGCTATATATAACAATATAAACTTATGACAACAACAGTGATGACAGTTAATTAATTCTAAAGCTTATGTAATTTCTTTTTGAATTCATGGTATAATTTTCCAGTAACCTATATTCCAACACGTCCTATCCCCTGTAATCGTCTACCTGTCATTTCTAACGTGAAACTTGGATTTGGTTACAATACTCGTATATCTTCACTCTTGCGGCTTTGCATTTACTTTAATTTTAAAGGGACAAAAGATTCAAAGTAGTATTTGCCAAAAATTACTGTTCTTTCCTTCTTTCTTTGCCTTTACTATCACAGTCTTTTTTTCTGTATGATACTTGGATTTGATTAAAATGCTCGCATATCTTAATTTTTACGGGTCCTACCCTCAGCAGTTACCATTAATTAGAAGACCAAAGATTCGGCGTAGTACTTTGTAAGCAAAGACTGAGATATTGTCGATCTTGTTTTATTAAGGTCCATGTTTCAGAACCATAAATATGCATATCAATGAGGCGTACTGTTTGGTAGAGCCTGATCTTAGTGCATCGTAGGGGATCATGTTCTAAAGAATAGGCCAAGTGCGAAGAAATATGAATTACCAAATTGAATTATGGAATTTCTTATTGAAACAGATTTACCTGATTTATTTTACTTACAAGAAAATAATGGATTTGAAGATTATTTATGTAACCATAGCTCATATAAACCAAATTTTGACTTATAATAATTACAGTGTTTTGTCACGTATTATTAAAAATGATCACGCTCATTTGTGTATGTGTGTATGTGTGTGTTTTTTAATAAGTTTACTTCAGTTCAATTCACAATTGCTGTTATTCGATAAACGTTTCAGTATTATTGCATCCTTTGTTACGCCCTTCTAGAAATCTTGTCTAAATTGCCCCTGCAAATCGCCTCTAGACCTGCTCGGAAAACTAACCATGTCAGCCCTTTGTGAGGGAGGTCTAATATATTGATGTCCCCGGAAAAGATCGAGAGTGGACAAATCCGGTCAAACTCCGGGGAATAAAAGATAAATACCACTAGAAAGCAGGGTTTCGAACACCAGTTACTATTGAGTTTGACAATACGTTTGTCAAGGAGTAGATATAGCGTAGTAAATATATTTTATAAAATTTGATTGATTAAGCTTATTATATGATTCAACTTGGATTGATTCGCTTTAGTGTGAATATGTTCTCTTTCTTTCTTTTATTGGGCACTCGAGTTACTCTTAGCTTCACTCACACAAAACCTCCATCTTTCTACCTATAGTATGTCACCATACTTTTTCAGTTGTTTTACTCTAGTTATCGATCTGATTTTGGTGTTATTATCTTGTCAAATATTGTAAAAGGACAGCAAAAACTCAGAAAATCATTTTGTACAGTTTTTATTTTCTGAGAAATTCTTTTATTCGTGCAGTACCCCATTGCTGACCTGATGCCTAAGGCCTCGTGATGAGGATGTAAGGAGATAGGATGGTAAAGATCTGGGAAGAAAAATTAAACACTCTTTGACCAATAGTAAGACTTCACAAAAGATGGAGAGATCAGCTAATAAAAATAGTTTTTTTTTTATTATTTCGTATGGCATAAAGCCTAGGTGTCCGAGATTATCAGGTCGCATCTAGCACTCTCTGGCATAATCTAACGACTACTTTTTACGGCAACCGAGACCGTCGGCTTTACGTGCCCTCTGAAGCACGCCCCATATTCCCACACATTTACAAAGCGAGTGAGTTGTTCACTACGCTACTGCAAATGCACCAAAAAAGAAAGAATAAGAAATAGATGAAAAGATGAACGTCTACTGTGGTACATCAAGTAATAAAGATTCATAAAGCTTTATGGACAATTTTAATAAAATATTCGCAAAGCTGAATGAATGTTTTTTCCTAACTAACCAAGAAGTCAAGATGGAGGACTTATGTAAATAAAGTCAAAAGTCAAACCGACTGACAGTACCCAAGAAAAGAGAGATAAAAAGAAAGAGAGAAGCTAAGATGAGACAAATGGCTTTAAGTTATAAATATTCATTGTAATATGGTTGCAAAGATCCATTAATATATACTCCTAATACTGTGGATATCGTTTCTTACCGGTCCATGTTACGGAGCCATACATAATTAGGATGATTCACTATAGTTTTACAGTCATAATTTTGAATTAATAGTTGTAAAATTTCCTATCAAATCATCATACAGATGAATTGTGCTCAAACACTTTGAGATAAGGGGTCCCTTTATGTCAACTCCATTGACGCGAACTTGCAGTTCTTTAAGCTACTTCAAGCGATGCAAGCAATGTGTCTTCAGTGACACATATGGTCAGTGGTGTGGAGATCTATGGAGACTTCTCTTCCGGTCGACTTTACCATGGACAATTATTGTATTCTCTTTATTTTCGATCCATCTGTGATGCACAATTGAAAACAGTGTTATCATCGCTTTAACTTTCTCGGAGACTGACAAGTTCTAAGTTTTGCTCAATGTATTCTCAGCAATCGTCTTCACAGTATATTTCTAATGCTGCTCGTTTTAATCACTTTGGTGAATAGTCCATGTTTCCGTCACATACAGTAAGATGAAAAAATCAACACTGTTGACGAGAGATATCTGCATTTTTTTAAATGTATATGATCTGTCCAGTTCTTACTCAACTGAGATATGGCTGTTCTCCTCTTCTGATTCCGATATCGTATTTCTTGCCCGCATAGTTGCAAAATATAATAAATAATCTTTAACAAATTGTCACCAAGTGATGTGACAGTTATCACATATTATAATTCGAACAATATATCATAAACCATTTTGTAATAAAGATTTTGTCGGAATCAGAGGCGTGACTAACTGTGCTTTAACCTCACATGAACTGGCACATTAACTATTCCATAAAAAATATCAACATCTATTACCTAGGTGTGTATATGTAAGCAGCATTATATCTCGCCATTAACTTTTTTCCATTGATGAAAAATGCACTTTCTCTGACAGTTGTTCGCATTTACATACATATAGCTGGAGTATTTTACGGGCGTTATTAGTCTGTGGGAAGGGTAGGTAACATCTGCCCCAGGCACCAATCGAAATACACCCTTTGCAACCCCCAGATTATTAAATCAACCTAAAAACACGGTTCAGGTTTACACATACGCAATATGGCCACACGGTGCAACATATATATATAAAAAAATAGTTATTAATAACCGAAGTCGGGGTCGACGAGAGTCCGTGATAAGACTAGGGCCCAGACCCCTTCTTAAAAAAATATCGGATCACTTCTATCAGCTAAAAAAATATATAAAACTTGAAACATTATTAAAAAATCAAATTGTGGGTGCATATTAAAAATCATAAATTTCGATAACTTTTGAAAGAATAATCCACGTGCTTTCGTGTATCCAAGACTTACAAGCATACTAAATTAGCAGATGAGAGAAATTAGCAGAATGCTCGCATCGAGACCCAGTTCTTCAGTCAGATAAATATTGTAAGTACGGTGTTGCAAAAAATTTGATAACCTTCGAAATAATCATCAGATCAAAAATTCCTGTTGTACTATTCCGGTTCACATTAATGAACTTTACTCAGATTTATTCAGATTTTTAGATTAACCCGGGGGGGGGGCAAGATTTTTATTTTTTTTTTGCAAAAATTTTCTTAACACATAAGAGTTTTGACAAAGAAGTACGTCATTTGGATTTGGCTGTAGTCACATCTAACAATCTATAGGTTACTTATCAAACTAAGATGCAAAATTAGTCATAAGGTTTCTTTTTTGCCAGGAAAGATGTTTACTAGAATCTCCAACTCTTTCTGTAATTTCGGTCGTAGGTTTTCCATTCCGTGAGAATACAGAACCCAGGTTCTCTTGTTTTATCTGCTTTCCTTCTACTTCTGCCTTATGTATTTTGCTTCTTTTCCTTATGGTCATAGATTTAGTTTTGATCTTGTTTAATTTCATATTTACGTTTTTACACTTTGTTGTATTGTTCTAAATTTTATTTGATATTAAAACTATATAACATTAGTATAGTAAAACTCAGAACTTTTCATACTATTGATTTTTCAATGGCGAAAATGATAGTTATCGATTGCCATTATTATAACCGGTTCTAGATAATCGGTATAAAACAGTTATATAAAAAATTGTAATATGCTAAGACTAATGCTATCAGAAATAAAACCGGAACCGGTTTCAAAAAAATAACCCGATCCTAGAACTGAGTTTCCGGAACCAATTATTCGTCTACAATAAATAATGAGCCAAAATAAGAAAAACGGGTATAAATCCAATACTGGGTATCCCAAATTGACTATCTGGAACCAAGTATCCAGAACCGGGTTACTTGATGATTAAATACCCAGTTTTGCATAAAAACCGGATCCGGGTATCCGAAAAACAGATTTTGGTTGTCAAAATGTATTGTGTTCAAAAATCATTCATTAATACCTAAAAACTCGCATCAAACATATGAAAGAGTCTAGTACATGCGGCTAGCAAGCCGCAAATGGCCACCTCCTGTATAGATCGTACCGAAATCTTTAGTTGGTATTTCCAACAATAGTTCGTCAATCTGCTTTCTTTTGAGATTATTCATCTCAGCTCTTGATGTAACTTACTAGTTCAGTTACTAGTTCTACTGTACTAACAATGTTGCATATATCACGACCACAAAATCGTGTTGAAATATTACGATCAATTTGTTAATATCAAGTCTACATTAAATATATTAATAATAAACAATTTACAATAGATTATTAAACATAATTGACGTTAAAAATAACAAATAAAAATTTAATACAAGTCCAATCAGCATAAATCTGGAGTACAAACAGTAGCTGTATGTTGTCCCCGTAACATACACACTAATGATAAAAGTGAGGTTCTTCTCCTTGCAATCAGCTACCGGTGTTAAGTGTCCGCATGGCCCCTTAACGAGATGGACCATAGACCGAATAATAGGGAATGAATTTGTATGCATGAGTTTAGCCCGAGGTGGTAGTTTGTTTCGGAGTTTTATGTTCCAAGACTGACAAGTGGGCTGGTTTCTTTCCCTGGACACTTCCGATCCTTCCAGGCCCCAAAAAGAAACCTAAACCATTAGCCTAATTTAAAAATCTTTTATTTTTAATAAACTATTTTATAGTATCAAAACATTTAAGGTCAGTGCTATAGAAAAAGTGATATTAAAACAGATTTTTTAGTATATCGGTTATAATCACCAAAACCATGTTAATTATTATTTAATACATTATATTTAAAAAAATATATGAGTAATCATATAATTTAGACGCAAAAAACGAAGAATAAACACTATTTTTGCTGGTCTAGCTTACAGATACGGCCTGTGTATTGATATTTTGAGCTCTAGCAGGGAATTTATATCGGAGGCGCAGTGATACGTGACAATATGATGATGTGCTGAATTCTGACGGAAAATTTGATTAAATCCGTCTTGTTCTTTTTCAAGTGCCCTCCACGGACGTTCGCAATCGCCAATATAATTTTTGTTTCATTAATAGCTTGGCCGAATATTTCTGTAATATTGACACTGCCTCAAGTTTTCGTGGCATGAGGTTCTTATGCCAGGTCCTTGACTCCCCTCTATTCCCTTTTGTTTTGCATGATATTCTGCAATAAGTTGTATTTGGCATTTCGAAAAATGTGTCCTAGATACTCGATGTTCCTATTTTTAATGGTAAATATAATTTATGCCTCATTTTCCAATCTTCTGTAGTACGTAGGTGTTCCTTATTTTATCTATTCAGGAAATTCTAAGTATCTTTTGGTGTATCCATTTCGAATGCCTCCAGCTTTTCACTTGTTCCATAAGCATTCATACCTCGACACTTTAGAGAAGACCACCATCGAAGATTCTTAACAGTAGTATCAGTCATGCTACGGTTGCGCAGTATCTTTCTTATTCTAACAAATTAAGTTCGAGATTTTTCGATACAGCAGATTTCTTTCTAGTGATCCCAGTCTAAATATTTAAAGTTCTCAACATGTCCAGCTGTGTATTGTTCATATTTAGGTTTGCATTAATATATTCTTTTTGCTGATTAATGCATTTCTCGCGTATTGACTTGTAAACATTTTTCTCTGAATTTAGCTAGAGTTATGTACATTTCAGTATTTTAATAATGATGTTTGTCAAATTTCATGAATTGGTATTACTCACATGATAACAGACGTTCTCCATCGGTTGTAGGGTTGTAGGTCTCCATAGGTTTGTTTCTCCGACGTAGTAGCTCTATGGTGGCTGCTACGATTAATATATTAGTAATTTCTTTAATTTGGTCCATCCATCTTTTGAATAACAATCACGTGATTTATTATTCTACTACTAGCACTAGGCGTTCAAAATTGTCATCTTTTCAGTATTTTTTTTTAATTTTAAGTAATTAAATAATACTTAGTTGTTGGCCTGTGAACTACAATTTCCATGCAAAAATTATTGCAATGCCCAACACCTACAGAATGTGCTCTTTTGATGAAACATAAGATTAAAATGAGCATATAAATAGATCTCAGAAGAAACTTATGTGCTAGTGAACTGGCGTACAGCCGAATAGAGTTCTCAGAATATTGATATCTTTCATTCATCGTGTTTTCCATTTTGGGGATGATAAATACAATTTCCCAAAGCTGTTGTGTGGCCACCCTAACACCTAATATAACATGCACGTATATTTTGTCGAATCTGTAAATAAAATCATCCACTTATCGACCGCAGTGTGGGGTATATGGGGTGCATTACGCAGCTCACGACACGTCTACTTCCGGTAAAAACTTTCCTCATTCACACATGATAAATGTACTTTCCATATTTACCCCATACGCAACAATTTACCATAACTAATAAATAAATAATTCTATAAATGGATAGTGAAATAAATTATTTATCGATTGAAAAATACCAGAAAAGTCACAAAACAATATAATTTAATTATATCGTGCGTTCTATATTTTTTTAGCAATCCACAAAGAAGTTAAGACTTCGGTTCAAAGATGGGGCTATTGTAGCTCAGATATAGCGTGGTTTTCAAGTATTAAATGGCAAGGTTATAGCCGAATCTTAAATAAAGCTGATTGTTAATATTTATTGGTATTACGTCTGGTTTACACATAGCGAACGACAGCAACCGAGCGCAATAGAAACATTCTTCCTGTTCGGAATTCGTGAAATAATTACACTAAATAAAAGTTTCCACTCATTTTTGGTTCACATAGATTTGCGTATTATTCGTTAAAAGATATCTGTCAATGAAGAATTAATTATTGTAAAAGCTAAATGAAACGAAAACTAATCAAATTAATTTTAATAAACAAAATAGCTTCGCAAAAAAATATTAATGAAATGATAAATTTAGTACTTTGACAGTAAAAAAGTACTGGTTCCTGGCCCTGGGTTTTTATTATCGAGTATGATCAAAAATAAACTTACCAAAAAATAAAACTAAACAATATTCTAACCAGGGCAGGGGAATCGGCAACGATTTACGAGTGAAAGAAGATTCGTAAATCGTACTTACACTAGCATTTTAGGTTGGGATGTGCTGTCATAAATGTCATTTTCTTTATATCTTGAATTTTTGTGTCATTCTTAATAAAAAATTTGAGTATATTAGTTTTAAAAAATTTTAATTTTATTTTATAAAATTTATGTCACTTTTTCCTTTTGACTTTTCATTTTTGCTACCAACATGCAACATGAAATAACCACGGATCCCATTACAACTACAGAAAACAATAAATTCCGTTTAGTTCCGCTTACACGTAACAAACAAAGCATATAGAAAAAGATAATAATGGATACGTGTAAAAACAAAAAATATTTACTGCCCCATCGTATTAATCTGTTAATACAAGTAGTATTAATCAAATTATAAACTGGAGAATATGGCAGAACGGTTTAAACCGGTATGGAATATTTCCAATTTCGTTTCCGTCCTTTTAAAAAAAACTAATTATAGCATTATTTTGTTCTCGTCGACAGTGTGTTATCATCCTTGTTAAAAATTAAATTAAAGAGTCGGGAGTCGATAGTTTTTTCGACTCTCGACTCCTACTCCCAATTCCTCCATAAAATATCGTCTTCTCCAGCCCGTCTGCGATTCTTACTCCGGCTCCCCATCCCTGATTCTAACACAGTAAATCTGTATGTTCTTATAAACGAATTCACTGAAATTTTAAATATGTGTTCATGTCGCATCCGAACGAAACCGATTTTTTTTACTGCCACCGGCTGATAACCGAAGGTAAACGAATTTGTTTGTTCACATTTATTTACCGTTTACACCTAGTGCTGACAGAAATCAATCATGCCGGAATCGGTTTGAATATTCGATACTATAACCGGGTATTCAGAACCGGGTAACTGAAACCGCGTATCCGGAACTGCGTATCCGGAACCGCGTATCTGTAAAATTAGTGATGAGGAAAAAAAAACAGTATTCGGAACCGGGTAATCAAAACTGGGTATTCGACGCCGGTAATCCGGAGCCGGGTATTCGGAACCGGGTATATGGAACTGGGTATATGATACCTGGGTATATAAGGTATCCGGGACCGGGTATCAACAAAAAAGTGATGAGGAAAAAATAACAGTATTCGAAGCCGAATATCAGAAACAGAGTTACTCGAAAATTACGAAACCGGTTTTATCGAAAAACTTGAGCCGGGTACCCGAAAATCGACATTGTTTCCCAGCACTAATTTACACTAATCAAATTCGCTGTTCGTTTAAGGCTCTTTGGTTTTGTTTGCTACCTGTAAACCCATTTGGTGGTTCTAGGGACGGGCAAAAGATCTACAAATAACTTCTTTTTTGCTGCTGTTTAGTCTGATTTGTTCGCGTTCTTTTTAAATTGTTGATAGTGTTTGAATACGTTCAAGTTCTTTATTTTTATTCATTCGTTCATATTTACTTAATGATTTCGACATATTTTTAAATGTTTCGAAATTATACTACTTTGGGTGAAGTGATTTATCATGGTTATCATTTTTATCATTTCGAAGTTTACCCTAATCAATTATTAATTACATTATTTATATCGAATATTTGGGTGGTTGTCACATGTCAGATGTGTGAAAAAAAAGAAAATGTACTGTTATTAAAAACTCATTTTGACCATTTCTACATCAGCTGTTCCGGTTTCCACATTTGTTCAATCAATACCTAAGTATGAGCCATACATTTATCATTTATCATAAAGTAAATACGTATTTATATTGTGTGTACATTATACAACAATTCCTACAATTACGTATGATTAATCATTTAAATAAGTTAATGTATTTAATAATTGGAGTAATATCTTATTTATTCCAAGCATGTTAATGAAGTTTTATAGTTATTTTTCATATTGTTATTACAGCGTTAAAAATATGCATGTAAAGAAGTTTTATAAACGACTAAAAATTAAAAAGCCCATAAATAGTTGCGTTTCCGTGGTAAGACAGTTGCCTACAGAACATAGAGACGCGGGTTCATATCACTTCCAAATTTTTATCTTTCGATACTACGCAGTAGGTTCAAAAGTGGATTCAAGCTCAAACATTCTTGGCTACTGTCAGTCGGCTTGACTTTGGACTTCAACTAAATAAAGCATTCATGTTGATCTGTTAAGTGTCAGGTCTATCCATGTGACTTCTATAACTACCATATGAAAGGTATTAGGTTAGCTGATCCCTCCAAATTGACCTATGACTAATCAACGAAATTGTTTTTCTCGTACTTTCCTGTCCTGTTTCATCCTCATCATGTCTACTATCCATTGTAACAGTCTGCCTGTCTTTTCCGATATGATAATAATCGGCTTCGAGATTTTTCCAAGAAGTCGATACTCAAAACAACTGACTGTGATTCCTTGATTTTTTATGTAGCCGATATCGACCCCTAAGTACTACAATTCTAAATTTTCTATGCTTACAATACACAAGCAGGCGTTTCTCAGTCATAATAACTTCAATCAAACATTAGCGTCCACAGAGGGATGCACACGGGTTCGTACGCCCCCTGGACTCGAGAAAAAAACAGTATGTTATGTATATTAAGTATAAGTATGTACTTAATATTTATATTTAAAACTAATAATTCAGGATTTGCTACTCCCCCAGAAAATTTTCTGTGGACGCCCCTGACAACTATGATATAGTGATATAGTACCAAGCTTATTTTTGAACCAATGCTCTTAAAGGCTTGAGTATAATGATTATATTTATGCTATTGACGCTTTAGCAGGCGCGCACCTGGTATTTTTTCTTGGGGAGGGGGCTCAGAAGTCTAAATTGTTTTAAAAGAGTAGGAATCGAGAAATTACTTGGCAACAATTGCTGGCCAAAAGCACTTTAGTTTTGAAAATGTAGGTGATGACCTAAAAAAGTCATCACTTATCTTTTGACAAAAATACGTAAAATACACGTTTTTTATCGGGGGGGGGGGGGATTATGGGCTTGAGGCCAAGATTATTTGTACCTGTAGTTCTATGTATTATCTATTTTGTTACTTTAGTTCTATGAAAAAATCTCCACTTAATAAAGACGTAATTATAAATTTACATCAATTTTCATCCCAATCAGCGCTACTTGTAAAAATATATTTATGGCTCTCGTTTAAATTCTAAATCACTGTTCATTCGAAATCATAGTCGTGCTATTACGCTATTTTGTCATAAAATTTCCGACCCTGCCCAAAGTAATTCCTGTCTATAATATAAAATTTATTAATAACTCGACATTAGCAATAGTCGAAGTCAGGATTCGACACATATTTACCAATTTTTATACGAACTGGTGGATTATCACGTTAACCTTCTTTTCTTTTTAATGAACCAAAGATTGGGCATAGTATGCGTACCACCAATACACGCATACTACAGAGAAACATATTTTAAGAAATATTAAAATTTTTAACTAACATATTCTATATTAGTATTATATCCAAGTTTTCAGGTATATCATTTATGTGTCGGGAATGACCTCAGCGGTCAGTTTTTCAGTCGGTCCGCGTCGTAAGGGGTGTAGGAGGGTCGGAAGGGAAACGTCTGGTGCGGCCGGCGCCAGGGTTTTCATTACAGCGTTGATTAAAGTCGCTTCAGCCAGGGAGTGTGTATGTGTGAGAGAATGTTTCGCATGGCCCTTACGTCACCCGTTAATCACTAGATGGCATACGTTATTAAGCCATACTAAACCACCCTGCGAGTTGATTACTTAACTGAATACTCAAATTTCTTCATTAACACTCATAAAAGATATTTAGAAATGAGTAGCTAACTGTTGTACAAGTATAATAGTTTACATTTTGATGTACATTTTAACACTAATATTAAATCTGTTCTGCTCTATGCCAGTGAGACCTGGAGAGTCACAGAAATATTTGCAAACCAACTTCAAACATTTGTCAACAATATATTGGCCATAATAACGCCATAGTCGATAAAGATTTGTGACAGCTCATTTAGCAAACAGAAGTCAAATTAAAAAGGGTAAATGGAACTGGATTCATCATACCCTTTAACGGGAGGCAGACAAAATCGCAGGAAAGCTAAGAATTGTAATCCATGGGACGAAAGAAGAATTGGGAGAACATGATGAGCATAACGACGCACAGTAGAGAAAAAAATTAATTATTAGACGGAAGGCTGGAGTCAAATAAAAGCCCCAACAATATATCTAATGCGCCTAACGCGACAGACTAACGTTATGTACAATAGACCTCGTTGAGAACAATAGGCGCGAAGAACTAATATATCATTAAATATTATTTTTGTACTGATTGCAAATATTTTTGAAACCATCATCTAATTACTATACCTACAAAGACTTGCTTTAAAGTAAATATTTTGAAAAAATTAAAATAATATTTCAAAAATGAAAAGATATTGTAACACAATATTTTAGAACAAAAAGTAAATAAATGAATAAATAAATAAATACCTACCTAAATAAGCAACATAATACAATAACAAACCTTAATACAAACATAAAATATAAATTGTCCAAATCTGCTACCCAAAAGTATTTCACAGTATCCCAAATATTCATAAAATAATAAATATGCAATGTTATTTATTATTTTACATTTATTATGGTTCCGTTTGTCTCTTTTAATATCCTTAATTAAAAGCACGATTTACAAAAAAAGAAACAATTTGAAGAAAGTCGCACTGCTTCAAATTACATTTATTATTGTTTTAACTACATTTGTTTACACTGCGAACTTCTTACGACTAAACTATGTCTACTTCTAAACTACTTCTCGTTAGCCGATAAATGTCAGCAATTAAAAATATGTACCGATAACAACCATATCACCTTCCTATACAATAATTGATTGCGTTTTTGTGGTTTATTATTGTAGAAATAATTTTCGTATTTTGATGGAAACTTAGGCTCAGAGCTTGTGTTGTGAGCCAGAGTATCCCTCGAGCAAGTTCGATCAATAAAGCCAGAAGTCCCGCCAATCACTTTAAAGATTACCGCCAGTGACGTTCCCTCTCTTGGCTGCCGTCAAGGACGTCCTGTTGTTGTATTAATTACCCCTTGTGGCCACCGTGAGAAACCCCGTCGCTTTACAATAATTCAAAATATTAATCAATATATGTTATTTAAGGTGTCCAGGATATTTGATGTATGTTATGGAGCGGTAGCTACTACTAGCTCCACTCAGGATGTAAATCATACGACCGCGCTGTAAATTGTGGGTGTGGTTAGAATACACTCTGCTCTGACCGTCCTGCGCTAATAGACGATACTCTCTTTCACTGTTTTCAGTCTGTTTCAATGCCGCCTTCATTAGATTTTTTACCTGGTGTCCAAAAATCTATTATGAGAAACAATTTTAGGCGCCATCCTCCCGACAATATTTACTTAATTTGTAATGTACTTATTATGTAATTTGTATTTCCCGAATCTAATTGTAGTTTTGTATTTCAGGAACATCCGAGCCTACGCGGCACGCCTTTGGCGATGCTTGCAGCCCAGTGCAACAAGCTATCCAGCAAATCACCCCCACCGCTGGCAGACGCAGCCGTAGGAAAGGGTTTTCATCCTTGGAAGAAGAGTCCTCAAGGAGCTCACTCACCGAGTTCCACCTCCTCTGGGACCCTCTCTGTATCATCTCAGAGGTCCACGAGTTCGGCCAGTTCAATGGGAAACACCACTTACACATCAAGACCTGTGATGACATCATGTGCCAGTGCCGGGACAACGTCCTCCTACGGAAGTGACCTGTATTTCCCTGGAGCGAGTACGCAACCGTCAGTAGCTGATAACTCACACATGCACCACCACCAAAGTTCTTTATTAGGGAAGGTGGAAGGTGCTGCAACAGCACACCATGCAGCCTTGGGTTCTGTCTACTCTAGGCACCCGTACGAATCATGGCCATTCAATACGATGTCTGGAGCTACGCATCATAGTGCCATTAAAGCTAGTGACGCTGTTAATACAGCGGGTAGTTGGTGGGATGTCCACTCAGCCGCAGCTACTGCGGGAAGTTGGTTAGATATGAGCGGTGCGGCTGCAGGAATGCACGCACAGATGGCTGCTGCTAATTACGCTGCCTCTTCAGATTACTCTAGTTTAACTCACTCTTTGGCTGCTACAAATACAGCCCATCATTTATTATCATCTGGACAACATTTACTGCAAGACACATATAAATCTATGTTACCTGGTGCACAAGGAAGTTTTGGGTTGGGGCATCATCATGGTGCTTCAGCGCCTTCACCGACAACTGGCGCGCCTCCTCAAGTACCGTCACCAAGATCACAACGTAGATATACGGGTAGAGCGACTTGTGATTGTCCGAATTGCCAAGAGGCTGAGAGGTTAGGACCAGCTGGTGTTCACCTTAGGAAAAAGAATATTCATAGTTGTCACATTCCTGGATGTGGCAAGGTATACGGGAAAACTTCTCATTTAAAGGCTCATCTTAGATGGCACACAGGTGAACGACCTTTTGTTTGCAATTGGTTGTTCTGCGGAAAACGTTTCACTCGATCAGATGAATTGCAGCGACATCTTAGAACACATACTGGCGAAAAAAGATTTGCCTGTCCCGTCTGCAACAAGAGGTTTATGCGAAGTGATCACTTAGCTAAACACGTCAAAACCCACAATGGAAATGGAAAGAAAGGAAGCAGCGAATCATGTAGCGATAGTGAAGAGAACAGTCAAAGCGACTTGACGAATAGTGTCAACTCTCCCGTATCTATGGACCATACTCCTCCACCCGCGCCTATGTCCGCCCTAGATATGGTCCAAGGACTACAAGATGTGAAGCCGCCTGGACTCGTGTGATCTTCACTCCCCCAACATCACCCATGTTTTGACCTCCTGTACCATACGCATTTGTAAATATTGTACTGTACTTGTATCGAGTGATAAAATGATGATGATCGTTTGCTTAATTAAAGCTTTCATTATATAAGAGAAATCTATCTATTGTAAATATTATAAATATTTAATTGTAATTCCGTAAAAATAACATTATATTATAAAATCTAAATTACTACAAAACTTCATTTTTTTATTTAGCAAACACAACACTTTTCCCAAGAAAAGACAACAAAAGACCCGATAAGAAACACCTATCCTCTTTTAGAAGTTAACTAATGTAAATATCATTATAAATGTTATAAATCATAAATGATATGGCAGAGCTTTCAAACATGGAAAAGAATTAATTTAAGACTAGTTTTATAGTTCGTAATGTTAGTTGAAAATTTGTGACGCATATCTACAATGGCTATTTGTGTAGATCGGAACATTGCTATCCTTGGAAGTTATATGAATAACGTTATCTTCTACAACCCGGCTTCAGTAAAATTACTTAAAGGGTAAAGTTAGTAACAATCTATAAATCAAAATTTGTAGCGGATTATTATCTGTCTAATAGAATATTTTGAATTGTAAAAAAAGTCATTAATTGTTAATTCATAATACAAATATGGTACTAGCTATTTTGTTCTATTGTGAAAATTACTTATAGTTATTGTACTTAGTGTTCAATTTTTGCCGCCGTCTTGAAACAGCCGCGGTTCTCAATTTAGGTGCTGCGGGTAAAAATGATTTAATTTTTGTAAAGAACACATGTACTAAAAACTAAGTGGCATCCAATTATCATCAAGTATAAATATTTTTCGAGGAAGGTTCTGAACAATAAAATCAATCATGTCGAAAAAAATGTTGAGGTATTAACTGAATTTCTACACAAAACAATATAAATATAAAAGTTTTTTGAAATCCACAAATATATTTCAAACAATACAGTGTCACCTATTATTGAGCGATAATATTTTTACTAGAATTTTTTCAACAATTCCTATTAGATAGATAAAAATTCGCTGCAAATTTTTATGTATAGATTGTTACTAATTTTATTTCAGATTGTCAGTTTAGTATAAAAAGCTTATTAATTATCTGTGGAGGGTTTGTGTGCATACCGTTAAATGACGAAATATGGTAATGTTTTTTTTATTACTATTATTATTTTGAACTAGTCTGAAACTATTTTTTGTATAGTTTGTTTTTTAATAAGGACGAACTGATAAGGATGAATAAAAATATTTATGCTCTAACTGGGATTTGAACACGGAAGCTTCAATACGTAAAGCAGGGCTGCCTCTGCTCAACCGAGGCCAGCGACTTGCAGTGTTACATTAAAATCGGTGTAATTATTAATTAAAACTAGTTTTAAATAATATTCACAACCAGATTTAAGCAGTCTTATTTAAATATTGACTGGTTAGTTACCAAAGTAGCAAATATATATATATTGACAAGGTACAACACCATACTCACAGTGTACTGCTGATTTTTTATAGAAGGAAAACAAAAGTAAGACCTCGGTAAAACGCTCAGAAAACGTTTATAGAATTTAGGTTGGTAAATAAAATACTGTTAAACAGGATAACTGTGGGTAGCAGTTTTATAACAGTAGATGCTTTAGAGCTCCGCTCAAAATGACAGTCATTTGATCCTTAGTCTTGGTGATTATTGTAATACTTTTGCTGGGAAAGTAGGCACAACGCGCATCCGCTTGGGATGCATTTTTCGTGTAATTGGACCATTATATACGTGATCGCTCAAAAAAATCTGGATTCTGACCGCCTCTCCGCAAGAGAAACTGAAGTTGGCAAAAGCGCGTTATAATGAAACAGACTTGAACGGGTGCTAACTAGAGTCTTACTGTACAATTCTCCAAAGCAAACACAGCTGATTTAAAAATACCAACCTAAAAGTACAATTTCGTTTTTTAAAGAAGTATGTATATTCAATGACTAATGAAGAAGCAACAACCAACTTATTTATATATTTCTGTCTCGTACAAGCATGAGTAAAAAAAATATATATAAATAAGTTGATTGTTTTTTCGTACATTTGTCATTGTACAGATTTCTTTAAACTGAATTTTACATTAGTTACTCTTAAAAACATCGTCCATTGTCCTTGTTGAATAATATCCAGCAAATAATCCTTTTTAAATTTTCAGTTAAAAATTATTGCTAAGAATTATTGGTAAGTACAAATCAAATTATCTTGTCTTTCTTTCTATCTATCTTTGTTCAACATACACACATAGACCTTCTTTCGCGAAGAAAGTTGGCTAACAATATGGTAATTTTAATTTTTGTCATCGCACTGGAAAATATTCTAGCTCACACCATTGTTTGAAATTCTTCAGCCACGATGTTCTTCCTACTGGTCTTGAACCCTATATCTTTCCTTGGATATGTCAGAAAATTTGGTATTTCTCGTATCTACATCAGAAAATGTTCAAGGCACTAGGGTTTTCTTTTTTTGATATTGTACATAAGTTTAAACTCGATGTGTAGTTTTTAGTTAAGTACATCGAAATTTGTAGCTACAGTCTATTCCAAACGATTAGGCGGAACTAACCGCAATTAACACTAACAGTGGTTAAAAGAAGGATTATGAGATTTTACAAAAAACCAGTATATAGTAAAGGAGACTTTAGTTGGCAGATGACGGTTAATTAAAGCGTATGGTTAATTAAAGCGTATGGGAGAGAACTATAGCAATAAATTTTCCATTTTTGAATAGAGCCATATCATTTGTTCACAGACAAAGCTAGAAATAGAGAAAGAGATACAATTTGTTTCACTTGACACGCCTGTCTTCCATCTAGTGGTGGGAGGTTAATTTGACAAGACAATATATGTGTGATAACCTAAAAACGATTATTTTTTTGTACATTTTGTCGTATTAAATGCATATATTCTTTAAATAAAACTTTTAGAAAGATTAGGGGAAATATAATATGAAAGTAATTTTTGAAAATATTTTGATAATTGTGAGTAAATAATAAACAACTGACCTATAACGTTTAATAAACAACAAAATTCAATTTTAAAATTCTGAGTGTAATTGAAATGCATGGTCAACCTTCACTGGTGTATTCTATGTTTACCAAGTTGAATGGAGCGGGTTGTAGTGTAAATTTAAAAGAAATTGAATAACGAATACTTTAACAAAGAGCTGACAGTCATACACTTGGGCGAACAAATGAAATATAAACAACAGAATGTTTAAATAATCTATTTTGATTTTAAAATTACCGAGTTGAAAAGTTTTTACGAAACTATGTCCAGAAATAAACGTGGAACCCCTTCCACTATACCATTAGCTACCGCCCAGAGTTGAATGACCGCGCGTGTATACAAAGGGACATACGTTGAAGTTACCATATTATAATATAACAAAAAAAAAGACAAAAACTATGAACGTACGTTACAGTAAGAAGTAGAAATACGTTCTTGACATCTTATATAAAACTGTGTGAAACAGATATATATATATATTTCTTTATCGGTTCTCAATCGATCAATCTGTCAAGTAAATTCTCCTTTACTAGAGGTATATAGTATTTTTTAGTCTTGCTGATGCAGCTTGTTTCTCGGGTGTCTTATTCCGTTTTATGGAATATAACTTGCTCTTTAGTTGTAATCTATTGAGAACTGTCACGCTCGAATACGCAATTTCTGGTGGTCATATATTGTACTAGGCGTTCTAGTACTGTTTGAACTTATTACATATGTTCTAGTGTTGAATTTTTGTTAGAATGTCGATAGAAGTTGTTAAAAACTATAAAAATAGACAAATTGTAGTGTTTTTAGCTGTCATTCAAGACAGGACAAAGATAAGCATCTTTGTATTTTTCTTTACTTAAGAAGAATGGAGGGAAAGTTAATATTAAGTCCAGATTGGGAACAGATTTGGTTATGGACAGGAGGAAGGCATGAGAATATATTTTGAATTAAAAAGTAACTGATACTATGCGAGTTTGTTCATTACATTTGTCGCAGAAAAACAAAACTGCACTAATATGCTTGCACCTGAAAAGTTGTATATTTAACTTTTAGGTGCTCCTGTCCAACTAAAACTAATTTTATTTTATGAGGCAATGAACATAATACATTTATTTGCAAACAGAATCCATATATTGTAAATTCAGATGACTGACACTCAGATGTACCACATAAAATTACGTGCCCGGCATTTAACACCTGCTCTACTATAAATTACACTTCAATAAATCTACTGAAATTAAACTTTAAATACTGTAATTTAATGCCCACCTTCTGTTATACACCTCGATACATGTGTAGCGCTTAAAAATTAAAACATTTCGCAAATATTTACTCGCATTTTCATAAAATAAAAATGTACTGTGCTTAAATTAACCTGTTCGCTATTAGCATATTGACAGCTGAGTACTAGAGACAACAGCCATATTGCCTTGGCGCACAGCGCCGCCACCGGTAATTTCACTTCTCAATAGTAAATGTATAACCTAACCTAACAGTTTTTACCAACTGATCGAAATCAAACAAAATAAATATGTAGAACATGGATTGTTCTTTGATTCAATTATTTTTATTTATTTATTATTATTATTATTTTTTTTAATTCGTATTTTCATTTTCTTAATCCTGTATGCCTGATGTACTGCATTTAGTACACCTCTTGTAAGTTTGAACTTGCAATGCATTGGTTGTATAAAACATTCAGTAATGCCTGTTTTTCATTTAGAAGGTTTCCATCTATTGTAGATAGTGTGTTTTGTTACAGTATTTGTTGCTACATTTAGTTTACTGTGTTGTAAATAGTGGCATCGCTACGGGGGTGCGGCCAGATAGCCCAGTTTAATAAATATTTTACAAAAAATATTATATTGGTTCAAAATAAATAATAGTCAGAGCCGCAGTAAGGGGGGCGGAAGGGGCGACGGCCCCTAGCGCACTAAGGAAAAGGGCGCCGACGAGCTTGACTAAGGGGCGCCACATTGCGAAGGTGAGGACCTTTTTTTTTGCTCGTTACTTGGATTTTGGGAGGTGAAGACCTTTTTTTTTTGCTCATCACTTGGATTTTGGGAAGTGAGGACCACCTTTTTTTGCCAAGGGCGCCAAAACACAGTTTTGCCCCTAGCGCAAGTTTTCCTTACTGCGGCTCTGATAATAGTTATTAATTTGTTAATATTAACCATTTATGTATCTTTGCTTTGGCGGTCTCTTCAATTCTTCTCAAATATATCAAATACTTGTTAAAATATTGAATAATAAATTCATTCAACAGTCCGTGAATGCAATAATATCAACAAATACAGTGGCGCTCTCAGGAATTGGGAGGGGGGGCGGAAGACAAAATTATTAAATTATGAATAATGTTCTCACTTCTGAAATACAAGTGGTGACCTAAAAAAAAAGGTCTTCACTTCTAAAATACAAGTGATGACTTAAAAAAACAAAAGGTCCTCACTTTTGAAATACTAACAATGACCTAAAAAAAACGTTTTCAAATCTAAAACCTAAAACGTATTACATATACACCTAATTTATTTACCTAAGACCACGTGACAGTGATAAAAAAAATCTCTTTCTTGGGGGAGGCAGGTTTCCCGAGCCCCTCCTTGGGTGCGCCACTGAACAAATAATACACGGTTCTTTTTTGCTTAGCTAGGGTAGATATTGAAATAATATTATATCAATTGTATTACATTTCATTAAACACAGATATTTTTATGTTCTTAACTAAAATTTTAAAGCCCCTTAAGCCGTTAAAAAATTGGTGCAACAGTTTTTGATTACATGAATTTGTTTCAATTCGTTATATAAAATATTTTTTTTAAATTCTGCATAATTTTTCATTTTCAAGTCCTGTCAAAAAGAAAAGACAAATACATATAAACAAATTATGACAATGCATTTTTGGAGAGAGGGGTGACATAAATTACCGCACCGGGTAACACCACTGATAGCGATGCCTCTGGTTGTTAATATTGGGTTTTTAAGAAAATGGATAAGTATGGGACACAATGGGACACTTAAGTTTATTTTGAGCATAGAATAGGTGTACCTAAATAATTTCGCGTGAAAATAGTCAGTTTTTGTCATACAACATTGGAAAAACTATTTCTAATTTTTGCATACAATAATTATTTTACAATCAAACAAAAAACAGACCCTTTTATATTATCTTATTACCTAATAAACTATATATAGTACGCCAAATAATATTTTGAGAGGAAACACTTTTAGACATATATGTGTTAAACTCGTTAGCAATTGCGTTCGATATCTAGTATCTCCACTTTAATAGAGCCTATAACTTGGGCACTGTTAATGTAGAATCTTTGCCTAACTCACACAAATCCTTCATTTTGTGTACTCAGAGCTGCAGTAAGGGGGGGCGGAGGTGGCGACGGCCCCTAACGCACGTAGGAAAAGGGCACCGACGAGCTTGACTAAGGGGCGCCACATTGCGAAGGTGAGGACCTTTTTTTTTGCTCATCACTTGGATTTTGGGAAAACACAGTTTTGCACCTAGCGCAAGTTTTCCTTACTGCGGCTCTGTGTGTACTCGTAGTTCTAGTGTTAGCTTATCTCCCCATCTTTTGCGCGTTCCTACTGTTCAGTATTTCTTCCTAGATCTTCCTAACCTTTATTTCCTCTTCCATTCGTATCACGTGTGATACTCGGTTTCAAGTATAATGCTAAACAGTTATAACTTTGCTCTAAGTGTTATTCTAATTTTTGTGGTGCACCATTTATTTTCGTATAGACATCAGAGAGCAATCAAGTTCCCCTATAAAAATTCACGATCCAAACAGCGTGTATGCTATTAAGATCTTTTAGTTCAATTGTTGACTCTCAACGGGGGTGTGGTGTGGAGAGAGTAAACTGTCGCGCTGATTAAAACCAGAATTTACACAGTGAGCAGACCGCAGTTAAGGCCCTTCTGGTATCAATTTACCCCTCGCGAGATCGTTATAATACTGATTATGACCGCATCAGTTTGCGGTATTACACTGCAGGCTCTGAAATTAGATTAGAATGTATATGGGTATGATCAACACAACATTGTTAAATGAGAGTTTTTGATTAAAAGTTTAGTACGTTCTACGTATATCAGATTTTGTTGATAAATTTTGCGTGTAGATTATTTTTATATTAAGGTTTTAATTTGGTGAATTCGGTGATAAAAACAGTGATAAGAAAGTAATTTTCAGGAAACTGTTAGTAAAAAGGTCAAAGATTTGAATATAAACAAAAAACAGAGAAGTTTGGTTGGATTTTATGAACTTCAGTCGTCCAAAATTCATCTCTGTCTCTCGCTTGCACGCTCTCCTTCACTCTCTCTTTCTGCCGGTTTCTCTATTTTTTCTTGGATCTATGTATATTCGATGTAGAACGTTTTCAAAGATTTAAATGGTGGAATTTGTTTGGTTTTATCATTAGGCGAATCTAGGCGATCGCCTAGGAGCGCCACAGGATCGGGACTCTGGAAGGCTATGAAATTATGACTTTTATGTACTTATGCGTAGCATGCACAAATTCTTTTTTGCTATCTTTCTTATATCTTCACTGAATAATACTTAGAGGGCGCCGAATTATGCTTTGCCTAGGGGCGCTGACTTATATCTTGCCTAGAGGCGCCAAAGATCATCGTGCTTGCCCTGAATATGTGAAGTGTTAACACCAAATGAATGTTCATATTCGTTTCTGCTCCATTTAAATCTGATTACGTAGTACGATTTATAAAAAATGTCGATCAATGAAAATATAATTATTTCCAGCGCTGTGTGTGCGATGCTAGAGTATGAGTTAAAAAAAGGAAATCTAGAAAACGAGGAAGATGCAATAGTAGACGCCTCTCTGTAAGGGTAGAGGAAGATGCTGCTGGAAATATATATTTGGAAACCTAAAAATTATTTATCCCTTAATTATTATTTTTAAGATTCACGGGCATTCATGTTACCTGCATAATTTAATTAATTGTAATAATTTTTCTTTATACACAGCATTTATTAATGGTTGAAGGCGTTTGAATTTAGGGCGTTACCGTGTTAGTAATTTTCATATCAAAAATTTGTACCCTATTGCTGTACATGACCCATTTAATCATAAACGTAGGTACTGATATTATTTGACATTGACAGTTTTTTAATATTTTGCGTATTTACACTTTTTGCACTAAAATCAATATATAAAAAGATATGAAGTGTAAATTTTAATATTGTATTTCCTATGTTTAGTGAAATAAGTAGACATCCGGTTTGTTATTATTTCTACTTTTTTTTATGTGAGGCGGCATGCACAATGTTGCTTGCTTATAGGCGGCTCATACCCTAGATACGACCCTGTTTTAACTTATTAGGAACTTGTGCCGCGGCGTCTTACATGGAGGCAGGATCATTCTTCAAATTGTTGCAGGAGGCCCATAAAAGAGAACTACTACAAAAAGCTATAAAATCCAACACTAACTTCATCATCACTAATACGATGATCTGCAACAATCCCGTACCCTAAGCTGTGGCTCATCCGATTGACCTACCCCTAAACATATAAAAACCACGTTTTTAAAGGCTCGATTCCAATGAAAGAGTTTATTCGGTACTCGTTCGCAAGTAAAGTCATGTGCGAGTTTCGACTACCCATAGCTAGTATACTCGCTTACTCTCTCTGACGTTCCGCAGCAGGTTATGGTTTTATAAGAGAATCACATTATTTTCCAACTGTCCCTTCTTTATTTTTATTATCATTATTTTTTTTTAATGAAATAGAACAGTAACAATATTGTTGTTTGTTATATTTTTCTCGCTTTGCTGCCCACAGTGTTGTAATGTACCTACCTAGTTACAAGTATCTAGATACAGTAACTAGATACTTTTTGAAATATGTATCTGTATATTTCAGATACTTTGATCGTTACTTTATTTTTCTACCATGATACCGAGTTATAATAGTTTAATTATAAATTGGCATTTTAAATATTTTATTTTTACTATAAACCAAATTCAGAAAACAATTGAAATTCTGACGTTTACAAATTAAATTTATATGGAAAGTCAAAAAAATATCTCGCCCTTTTTTCGTAGCTTTTGAACGGTCGTAAAAATAGTAGGTATTTAGGTACCACAATAATAGGTACAACACTTAAAGAAAATGGGTCATTATTAATGAAAACTAAGTTTTTGAATAACTATTGCTGCTATTTTTTTTTATGAGCAATTTACTAAAAACATATGAAAAATTATATCCACACAAGTGGTTTGGGAGTGGACCGTGGTTTTGTGAAGCCTTAGGCAAGACAAATTAAGGCCTTTTAAAGTATTCAGTGATTGAAAATACACTTTGATAATTTTTTTGAGGCATTTCTTCACTTGAGATCTGGATCTAGTCCGCCTCACCCAAACGCCGGCCATGGGTGAAGATATAAAGTTCATTTCCTAATTGAAATAACTAAGTTAAGTAGATGTGTTTCCTAAAGGACGTAAAATTGAATAAATTATTAAATGTTTGTATAAATTTAATTTGCAACCTTGAGAATGTCAACTGATATTTTGTTTATAAATTAAATTTGTGTAAAATGAGAGAAAAAAAAATCACATATTTCTTATCAGTAATTTTTTATTAGTGATCGAAAATGATCGTTGATCATTACACGAATTCCAGTTCAATTAGGGCTAAAATATGATTGAAAGGAACATCCTCTCAACAAGAACATAGCTGCGTATCTATAAGACTAACATTAGTCTTATAGATACGAAGCTCATACCTTAGCACATGGCTAACGTAATACATACGTTATTTAGTACAAATTTATTCCGTAGAATAGTGTTTTACCTTGAATTTAGTGGGCTTTTTGTGACGTCACGGTCAGTTTTGAGCAACTGATTAACATGCATTGTTTGTTTGGTAAAAAATATGGTATTTTCATTTTTCAGTGTTTTTTCAAAAGTATCTAGCTGTATCTAGATACAAACATTTTTTGCAGCTATCTGTATCTAGATACTTTTTATAATTCTGTATCTGTATTTGCATCTAGATACAATTTTTCTTAGGTATCTGTATCTAAATATTTTTTTAAATGTATCTATTACAACACTGGCTGCCCAGTCTTTTACCCTAACTTTTCTAAATTTCCTTTTTCCCAACTCCTTACGTAACAAAAGGTCAACAACAATTCACGTGCGAATTACTTCTCTAGAAATTTCGACGGCTACTAATCATAGTGATTTTACTAGCCGGAGGGTAAAATATTCGCGAGAGAGTAGCAAGTAAAGTAGCTCGGTCTTCAACTTTACTCGCTGTGGCAAAACGAGCAGCAAGTTTTAGCCAACGTTATTATATTGAACGAGTTCGGTAGTATTGAGTAAATTCTCCAGCGAGTAGCTAATAAATTCGTTCAATGTAATCGAGCCTCAAGGGATACATTTTACATGTAACTGAAAGATTAAATATGTGAAGCAAAAAAAAAAAAAACTGGCTTCTGAGCCGTCTCTAAGATAAAAACCTGGGCGCATGCAACGACTCCTGTCATTGGTCCGAAATAAAAGTGTTAACAGTTAACAGTTGAAATATTTCTACCATTGAAAATTACTCTAAAAAAAAAGATATTGTTAGAAGAAAACCAACGGGCAGAGCCGGCAGCAAACTTTGCGGGACCTTGTACAAAGAGCGCTGACTGTGCTTCATCTTTGTGGGGCTCTATGCAAGTGAACTGTACTTCATTAACGATTTTTACCAACCGCCAACATATATAAGGGAGGTATTGTGATCCTATCGATTTTGACATTTCGAGATCTCGATGGATCTCCACGAACTGAGGTCCCTACATAACGTTTTGACTATTTTTAGCATGATGTCTGTCTGTCTGTCGGTCTGTGCACACGTGCAGAGCTAATTCGGCTGAAAGGATTTTTATGAAACTTCATATTTAAGCTTTTGACATCAATGGTACAAATGGTCCTTGTACAAATGGTACAAGTTGTTCAACTTTTGGTAAATATCGGTTAACTAGAAATGGGAGTTTACTCGTTTTGGTTTTAAGATTTTTGCGAATATTTCACAACAGAGAAATATTTCGAAAATATTTATTTAACAATAGTTGCTATAAAATCAATAACTGACAACTTTTATTTGAGACATTTTTTTTCAACGTAATATAATACGTTATTGTCTTTTACAATAATAACTACTCTGCTGCTAGAATGTATTTTATATAAGTACTTTGTGATAGCGGTCGGTCCTGTGGAGACCACAGCTGATTTTTTTTGGTATTTTGTGCGGGCGCGGGGCTTTCGGCAATTGCTCCGGTCACTCATGCGTTACTTCAGACCTAGCAGTGGGAATATGATTCCTTGTGCTATGTATCCATAGTATAAAAATAACAGTACGCTCCTTGTTCTGTTTATTACAAACAGATGTTCAGAGCACTGACACCGTTTTGTCCAATCCTTATGTTATGGATTAGATATGGAAGACATGGTTATGCTATGGATTAAGTTATGGAACTATTATACACGAGGCTTTAGAGCGGCTAGATTTGAACTGTTGTATTTTGGATGTCGAACAGCATTATAATCATGTTCCGGTCGCAAATAGCTTATGCAGAGGCTTAACTGGGATTCTAGCAAATATAATAGCTTCGTGGCTTTTTCATAAGTGCGGAGGAATAAAAAGATATTGGAAGGGGGATTTACGCCGCTCTTCAAATGCCCTTAGCAATTGGTCCGATGTATTTATTTCATTTTTAGAGCAGTTAGTGCAGACGAGTCTTTTTGCACCTGATTTATGCTACGTACTTGGAAACTGCTGCTACACTGTGGGAAATGTCAGGAGTATATATATATATATACATATATATAGATATAAAAAATAATATATATATATATATATATATATTTATTAACTCCATGTTAATTTACAATCTGTTTTATAACATTTAGTAAATTAGTTATACACTATAATGTCATGAACGGAGTATTCCCCAGTGGCAATATCCTAGAATTTTCTTAACTTTTCATTAAGTGTAATATAAACATAGAAGAAGAAAAAAATAATAACAATATGAAAACGTTAGAACCTATCAATTAAATCTAGAGGATGGTGTTTTCTGAGTCTTCTACTTCTTCGCTGTTGTCTAAAAGTTGAATGGCATATGGGTTGGGATGTTCCTCTAGTCGTGTTATATATTTGCTGCTAAATTTTGTAATTTCCTCTTTGACTGCGGGCAACTGGAGGTCGTTATGAATATTTGTGTTTGATACATACCAAGGTGCATTAATTACAGTGCATAATGTTTTGGATTGGAACCTCTGTATTATTTCTATGTTGGAATCACTCGCAGTGCACCATAGCTAGGAGTATATACTAGCGTCGGCGAATCAACGCAGTTACATCACACGACGTAACAGACAAATGCATTGTTCCTGACAATACAGTCGTTTGTTACATCATGAGACGTAACTGTGTTGATTTGCCGACGCTAGTGTAGTAAATTCAGGATTTTCAATCAAAACTACGTTAGGGACCCAGCAAACATTTTTATACGGGCCAGTACTGGTAAAGCACATACTCCCCGGCATTGAAAGTAATGGGCCAGTACCCCGGTGTCCCCGGGGCCGTTACTGGCCCATTGATGTATCAGTTGCTGGCCCAGCAACGGTAAAGTGCAAAATAATCGCATTAGTTGCAAGATTTATTTCTGATGGTTTTAAGTAAAAAGTATGAGTGAAGAAGAGTGCTTATAAAATGCTGGTAAAGTACTTCGTATAGGCGGAATGCGAAATACAAATGTGAAGTACATTATTAATACTGGCGTTGCACTTACTTTTGGTGCCAGTAATTTACCAGCATAAAAGCAGTTTGCCAGCATTCGGCCGTTAGTTGAATGTTTGCTGGGGACTCTTTATATTTTTTACCTATATTTTTTAATATCTGATACTAAATATATAATAAAAAGTTTTTTACAGTTTAGTTGCATTTGGAAATATAACGGTGCAATTTTGTACGGGTCTTGTACTTATCTATAGTTCTATAGATCTTCTGTTATGTACTCAAGTAGTTTCGTGATCCACTTTAGGGTAAAATAAAATTGGTAATATTCTAAAATGTACACTAAATTTTTCAGTGGAAGTTCTTCACAACTTCCACTGCCTCTTTAGTGCATAATCTGTCAAAACAGATATGTTATTTTATTTTCTTTAAAAACAATATTCATTAAATGACTATTTACATGGCATTAATCTCCATTCAAACCCTGTACCGAATCCCAATGTGTAACCATAGCTTAGATCATTGAATATCAAGAAACTTCATTAAAGCATCTTGTTCCGCGGTATCACCCTCTCCCCTCCCCCGCCCCTCAGTCTGCTGGCTACCCTCCCGCGGGGGCCATTGTCAAATGAAGATTAATAGTACAAGCATACAAGTCCCCACAACACTAGGACCCTTCGTATGAATGACAAATATCTCCCAGTTATCCAGTCGATGACATTGGATTTGCAAATTGGGTTAGTTGCGGCTGTAACTAAATCTTTATCGAATTTCAGATAAAAGGGGGCGGTGTATTATGATTGAATTTGTTGGTAGTTTATTTTCATTTACTCATGATGATTGAGATTGTAATTCTATTAGTTACAAACATTTAATTTTAGTCCTAATATTTAGTTAAGGTCCATTTATGGTTCTAAATTAAGCTCTAACCGATTTTAATTTTTTTAGTTTTAAATCATTTAACTTATATGTGCTTTGGAAAACAATACCTAGAAGCGTTCTATGTAACAAATTAGCGTGCGGTTTAATGTACTCGGGTTTAATATTTTTCAATTTCACGATTTTATGTACTTATATCGCATATGCTGCCAAAACTCACTTAAATAAACTTATAATATTACAAAAAAAGATTCTAAAATTAATAACGTTTAAACCATTGACGTATTCGTCGGAAATGATATTTCAGGATGTGCAGGTATTTTCTACTGAACAGGTTTATATTTACGCTATTGCAAAATATTTTACAAAACATTAAAATTCCGTGTAATTAATAAATCATAATTATGTAACCCGAGGAACTACACAACAATCAGCTATTCCAGAAAAATATAATAAAGAAAAATCAAATATATTTTATTAAAAATATAGCAACAAAATATACAATACTTTTCACAAATATTTAAATAATTCAAAGAGAATATTAACTGGTAATATAGTGGAACCTCGATATAACGGACCAATGCGGGCGAGGGGGTGTCTGATATAGCCGAATGTCCGTTATATAAAAATAAATTTTCTGAATAAGCTATTTATTAACTATCAAATAGAAATATATGTATTATAAACGAAAGTTTACATTTTAATTACACTTTAGAATTTCACTTTATACGTCTTCAGATGATATGTCACTATACGCTCGTTGAGGAGAGTCGTCAATGTTTGTTTTTGAACTTCCTGGTTTCGGTGACACTGGTTTGAAAAATGTATCAATTTTTATTTGAATTTTTGAAGTTTGTCGTTTCTTAATTATTAACTCTCTAAAATTGCGAAAGTACGTGTAATATAAATGCATTTCGCTATTTGCCGAATCATCGATAAATGATATTACCCTGAGTGTGTAGTCACGTGCAGTTTACGATCGCTTACATGCTGTCCGTTATATCCGAAGTCCGTTGTATCGAGGTCCGTTATATCGAGGTTTCACTGTAATGACAAAAAACTCATTAAAACTTGGATATCAAAATTTGATTTTTAAGGAGTAAGAGATTTGTTAACTTAAAATATATTACTTACATATACTTATATTATATTATTATAGCATACATTATTCAAATAACCTAAAGCAATATTTAACGACACATTTAATTTGTATTAGTACTAAATAACACATCAGAACACATTGCCCACATTGACAATTTATTAAATTTCAAATATCTCCACACACAGAAATTATCGTTTCTAGGTGGTGTATCCATCTTATGATGGGCTGTTTATTTATTATATTTAAGGGATAAAAAATGTATTGATATATATTCATGTATTTAAAATAAATAAAAAAATTTAATTGAACTGAATTGAATATATTTTAGTTAAAATTACTAATTTGAACCAATCAGAAGCCTGGAAGAAAACATTAAATTTCACTTTTAACATTTCCTTTAAACATTTTGTGATTATGGAAAGCTATATGCGCGTAATTGTTGCCTTTACAACTTTGGCTACAATTTAAAAACTACAAATAGACTTAGACAATGACGATGGAGAGTGTAATCAATTTTTCAAAACCACGACTGAAATAATTTTGTCTAGAAATTAAGGGTATACATTTATATCTCTGGTTAATTTACACTAATTCAGTGTTTCTCAAACTTTCGACAGTTGCGGACCACTTTCTGAATTCCACGCTAACCGCGGACCACTAACTTCAAGAAAAAATGTTTTTTGCAAAAAAGCCCATTATTAATACTAATGAAATTTTGTGTTCGCGGACCACCAAGTCTTAGCTCGCGGACCACAGTTTGAGAAACACTGCACTAATTTAACTGGTAAATTGGACGCATCTGGTAAATTGAAATGCTGTTGTGTCTTTCAAAAATATTAAAGATTTTAAAAATATTAAAACAAATTATTATTATAATTTTTATTATGTAATTATTTATTTAAAAAAAATTTAGATCTTAATTTGTATGTCTCAAAGGCCCTTTATATGTGCCTTGGAAAACCATAGAAGCGTTTTGTTTGTCAAATTAGTATGCAATTTTAATGTATTCTTGACAGTTGTATTTTGAATATTATGTGAATGTGGAGAGATTAAGTCTATTCCAAACGATTAAGTGGAACTAGATTTTCAAATCTAGTAATTTTTACAGATTGATTGAAGTTTTTGATCATTTTGTTCAGGAAAAGCCAACTTCAATACATAAAAAAATAGCTAATGACAACTTACAAAAATGAAAATTCCAGTTAATACCGCCTAATCGTTTGGAATAGCCTATAAATGAGACTTTAGTGTTAAGTTATTAGGTGTGTGCAAAATTATTGAGTGCACTCTGGCAAAATTATTTAAAATGCACATAAATTTTGTGCTTTTAAAGGGTTATCATCGAAGTTTGTAAAACGTCTTTTGGTATTTTGATATACATAACCTCACAAAACAGTATTGAAGACGAATGATAAAAAGCTATATATTTGCCAAAGGTTGTCAAATTCCTGACATTTTTAAAAACTTTTGGAATTTGAAACAGGAAATATATACAGGAAAGCCTTACCACGGAGTAAAGCAAAGTACTAGGGAATGGCCAATGTGGCCCTCTCTATAGGCGCGGAAAATATGAATGCTCCTTTTGTTGCCTTCATCTTTTTAATTTGTTCTAACTTTAAGAGGCATACAGCATTAATTGCCCTTTCAAATAATTGTGATATTTGCACATCTTGTTACAACAAGATGTGTAAGAATGTCTTTCATTTCGTGTTGATGTTGGCCGAATTGTTATGAATTTCGTTGAGTTGAAAATATATATTGCGAGAGTTGCTACATATAAGCTCATTTCCTTTCTTAAAAAAAAAAAAAAAGGTAAATTTTCTAAAATATCCCAGCAAACATTCAACTAACGGCCGAATGCCGGCAAACTGCTTTTACTGCTGGCACCAAAAGTAAGTGCAACGCCAGTATTAATAATGTACTTCACATTTGTATTTCGCATTCCGCCTATACGAAGTACTTTACCAGCATTTTATAAGCACTCCTTATTTGTATTAATCCAAGCAAACATTTTTATACGGGTTTTACACAGCTATCGTCCCTTGTTCACTCATACTTTTTACTTAAAACTAAACTTTTTTTGAATGTAATAATTTAAAAAGTCTGATTGTTCTTAGTCATAAAACGCCCTAACCGCGTGGCCTTGGAGGGCCAGTACAAGTTGATACGTGTTGGTGGACAGTTTTATCAAGATGTGTATTTAAATAGTTATTGTTTTGTGAACACTATACAGTTTTTTATTGTGATTTGTGTGTGTTTTGTTAGATTTAAGGACGTAGTTTACACAAACTGTTTCATGTTAAATTGTTTAATTTTTAGTTTAGTTCAATCATAGTTTTTTCATGTAATAAAATTTTCAATTATTAATAAATCTGTTACAAGATTATAAATATGTCATTTAAATAATATAATTTGTCATATTTTATTTTGAATAGTGACATCTTAAATATTTTGTAAATATAGGGGAGATGTGGGGACGGTGGCACACATTTTGGTTTTCTGTACATAACATTTTCAATTTTGAATTTTTTAAATAAATCTTTTCGCCACTTAATACTTATAATGTCGTTGTTTAAATAACCTGTTAAAAATTAATGTCCTTATCACGTGCTATTTATAATTAATATTTTTGTTGACCTCTGTAATTGTGCCACTGTACCTATACGTGAGGGTACAGTGAAACAGCATTAGGGATACAGTGGAACAGTAAATATAATAGGTATCCAAAAAATCTGTATATGTATTAATAATTTTTATTGAAACTTCAATTCAATGTCTTTCAAAATAAATCATCTGAAGGTACTGAAAAATTAATAAAAAATCAAATTTTTTGGAACCATATAAAAATGAATATATAAATTTAAATTTATTATTAATATAAAAAATAAACTTTGGTAAGTTCCTTGCAAGCAGTAAGCTTTGATAGTTTTTATTTTAATGTTAATAGTTTTCATTAAATTTACTGTAAAAATCAAAGCGTCTAAACGGTGTTTTGTGCTATCAGACAGAGCAGGAGATGGTAAAACTTTTAACAGCTCTGATTTTCTAAATGTGTAATTTTTATTTGTTTTAATAAATTTAAAGAGTAGAGTCAGCCGTCGGAGATATGTTACAAAAATATCGTCAGTCGTTATTTCTATGATTTACCCTATAGAATGGCTCTTCATTTTATTCTTTCCGTGTCCTTCAAATATTAAGGCATATTGCAAAAGGCATATGTCAACATTATCATCTGAGTTTGAATTCTCATCAATATTGACATCAGTATCAGACGTGTCTGAACTTACAAGAATATCTTTTAATTTTCTGATCTTTTTTATTTTGCGCAGTTTGGAATTGTTCTTCTAACTCGTACCCACGTACGTGGGTACAGTGGCTCACTGTACCACTGTATCCACATAACACGTGTGCCACTGTTAGCCTAATCCTATTTTCACGAACATTTTATCAAATATAATAAATGATATAGTTTAGAACATTAGTAATTGCTTTACACTGTAGACCAATGACCAATTTACAACATGTAATACAAATTTTCTTACTAATTTAGTTGTGTGTCGTTCAAATAAAAAAATTCTTGTTACGATAAACTTTAGTTTGTCAATCTCAAATCAACATTTTCATTATAAATGGCAGGACTTCAATTTATAGACTCAAAATGTGGATAGTATAATTTCTCAGTACCATAGGGGCCTATATATACCCAAACAGACATGAAAATATTCTATATTTCAAAGATATTTCAAATGTTCCACTGTACCAATTGTGCCACCGTCCCCACATCTCCCCTAATACTAACCTGAAATAATACAAATTTAATCCAAAACTGTAAAGCTTTTTTTACAATATAACCAAGTTTCTAAAAGTCAGTAATGCACTATAAAAATCACCAAAATAACCAGATCTAGTTTGTTCTTACCAGTGATGGGCGTGTAAGTTACATGATGTAAGTTACCTCATTGTTGACGCGTAAACAATTGATGTAAAGTATACACAAAAACTCTTGTAAACAATGGTTTAAACATGCGCACTTGTTTTGAATTACAGAACCTCATTATCAATATATTTTTTATAAATAATAAAATTTTAGTGAAACTATTTTAAATGAAAAAGTAAGTATCTAAAATTAGGACGAACCAATATACATATTAATAAAAATCGAATTTGCATCATTATACAGGTGTTACATACAAATTAGTAAATATGAAAAATAAAAAACTTTTTTCTTTAAAAAATTCAGCCTAATTTTTTTAATAACAAAATACATTAAATTTCACCTTTAAGAAAATCAGCCTATATTTTTTAACAACGAAAAGATTCATTGCAAATTTTGCATAACGCCCTATATTTTATTTCATTTTATTTAATTAAAACAAAACCTAGTTCTTCAGAACAATTCCTTCGGTTTCTTTCCACCATTTTTTTAATAAATTTATTGTTTTGAACTGAATATACTTGTTCATTAACTCTCTATTATTCGTATTAAATAACTAAAAGTAACCTCATTATTTGACAGTTTACAAAGTTTATTTGTTTACATTGTTGACAAGTTAACCAATTGTTTACGTAAGTTTACACGTAAACGTAAACAATTAAAGTTTACGTGTAAACGCCCATCACTGGTTCTTACAAAAGTGAACAGCTTATAGCATTAATGCTTATAAAATTTGATTATTGAATTTATTTTAACAAGTATGATTTCTTTAGGTTGGCACCTTTCAAGTCAGGGGGAAAAGATGTGGTAGATAATACAAGCCGAATATTGGCGAAAATTATTAGTCACCACATATCTTTAGCATGCAATTTTTTGGCAGAAATGGCAGAAAACCGTTTTCTAAATTTTTAAAATTCTTCATTAAATTAATAAATTAAATAAACTAATTCATGTTATTCCTGAAATTATATTTATTTAATATTTATAAATAAATCAATAAATTATAACTGTTAATACAATTTACAATCGGCCAGTTTTACCATCGTTGAATAAATTTATTTAACAACTTAAGTTAACAATATCGAATCATTCTATTGGCAGCAATGTTAATTTCTTCATTAATAGTTTAATACCGATGCGATATTGTCAACTTTATTTGTTAAATAAATTTATTCAACGATGGTAAAAATGGCCAAATGAGTATTTATTTTGCACCTAACCATTAATTTATTTTAATACTGGGTAAGTACACATATGTTACATTTTAAACACTAGAGAGTGGGTATAATATATGCACTGGTCCGTCAGAAATAAATCTTGCAACTAATGCGATTATTTTGCACTTTACCATTGCTGGGCCAGCAACTGATACATCAATGGGCCAGCTAACGGCCACGGGGACACCGGGGTACTGGCTCAGTGCAAAATGCCAGCACTGGTCCAGTGCGAAATGCCAGCACTAGCCCAGTGCGAAATGCCAGCACTGGCCCAGTGCGAAATACCAGCACTGGCCCATTACTTTCAATGCACTTTACCGTTGCTGGGCCGGCAACTGATAAATCAATGGGCCAATAACGGCCACGAGGACACCGGGGTACTGGCCCAGTACGAAATGCCAGCACTGGCCCATTACTTTCAATGCCGGGGAGTATGTGCTTTACCAGCACTGGCCCGTATAAAAATGTTTGCAGGGTATACTTTGCAGGTAGTGAATTTTATATTCCGTCATGGTTACTAGCTAATTTTCCATATTCCGCTTTCCCATTTCCCATAACATTTTTCTTGGGAATCGAGAAACAGGAAACCATTAAAATTTTCGAAGACTGGCGAGAATAAATTCCCGTACGGAAACACTATATTCGATTGTTTCATTAGGTAAGTTCAAGTTCCAACAAGGCAAAAACAGTACTATTTTTTCTTGTAGGGGGTCTCCAATTTTTTTTTTCTGAGGTCACATTCAGTTATAAGTAAAATATCTCCCTTAAAAACATGTGTTTTGAGTGTTGGGCGGGGGGCTCAAGCTCGTTAGCCTAACCCCCCTACCCCCTTTTCCACCTGGGTAAAAGCCAGACTCTACAATACTTTAAAATATTGCTTTCGACGTATCAAAGCCGATAATTACGATGTCGTTGACCAACCAAGTTTAAGAGAAACTGTCAGGAAAGCTGAGAGTTTATCGAGCAACAGTTTCGAGATGATTGCATGAGATTGGAGAAATTTACAAACTTAGAATGTGTATACCACATATATTTCGTTGCTAGCTAGGTTATGTCAGAAGGATTTTTTGTTAAATATTTACCGACGACGAAAAATGGGTGACCTACAAAAATTCTAACCACGTACATTTATGAATAAATGTAATAAAATATATTAAATGTACTATTTAACTGGCACTTTTCCTGGCACTAAATGAAACAAAGACAACCAATCTTGTGTTTAGTCAGAACAGAATATTGCCTGACAATGCATTATATGAAAATAAGTGTATGAAGTTTCTGGGTCTACGTATCGATGCCCAACTAACGTGGAAAGACCACATAACACACGTCGCTAGCAAACTAAATAGTAGTGTTTATACCTTAACTATACTGGCACAAATTGTGTCTACTAATATACTCAAAACCGTATATTATGCCTACTTCCAAAGTGTAATGTCATATGGTTTAATTCTTTGGGGCAATTCATCACAATGGCAACGAATTTTTATTATACAAAAAAGGCTGTTAGAACTATTGCAAGGGTTAATAGACGAAGAACTTGTAGAGATCTGTTTCCAAAGTTGAACATCTTAACTTTGCCGTCGTTGTATATTTATCAGCAACTGTTGTATGTTAAAGAAAATGTACACAACTTTAAATTAAATGAAGAAATTCATGAATATTGCATCAGAAGTAGATATAATATACGGGCTCCAAAATGGCATTAAACAGTTGCTAAAAAAGCGCCAAAATATGTAGGGGCTCAACTTTATAACAAACTTCCCCAAGGAACACGAAAACTTAATTTGAATTGCTTCAAAAGGAGGATTAAAATATTTCTATTATGCAAGGCTTATTATAGCACAGAAGAATTTCTAAACGATTCTATTATGAGTATATATATATATACAACAGTTCCTACAACTCCTCAAGAGGATCAAAGGGCCTCAATAAAGCATCTCCATCTGGTGCGGTTCAGGGCTAAGATCTTGATTTCGCCCTACGACTTTCCCATGTCTCGCAATTCTTTCTCCACTGTGCGCCTTCATGTGTTCTTTGGTTGTCCGATCCTCCTTTTTCCTTGCGGATTCCAGTGAAGGGCCTGTCTGGTTATGTTGTCTCGCCTAAGTATGTGTCCCAACCATCTCCATTTGCGCAAGCGTATCTCATTTCCGATCTCTGACTGTTTTGTTATTCGCCATAGTTCTTCGTTGCTTATGGTGTCAGGCCAATGGATTACCATTATCCTTCTTAAACATTTATTAACAAAGACTTGCAGTTTATCGGTGAATGTCTCGTTAACCAACCATGTCTCACAGGCATATAACAGTACAGACTTCACATTGCTATTAAATACTCGGATTTTCGTTTTCTTGGTTAGGTGGGCTGATGACCAGAATTTGTTCAAAGAGGCAAACACTAGCTTTGCTTTTTGGATTCAGGACATGATATCCACGTTACCTCACCCGTCTTCGGTGACAATGCTGCCCAGGTAGCAGAATTTGGAGGTTCGGTCTATGGTCGCATCTTGAAGGTGAATATTCCGAGTATTTACGATATTTACGCGCATATCTTTTGTTTTGCTCACGTTGATCTTAAGCCCTGCTATACGAGCAAAGCTGTCCAGATCGTTCAGTTTACTTTGCATATCTTGAAGTGACTGGGCAAGTAGGCAGAGATCATCAGCGTAGTCCAGATCCTCTAGGCGAGTGGCAAGGTTCCATTGGATGCCTCTTTGCGAGGAGTTTGCTGCACGCAAGACTGCATCTATAGTGATGAGAAATAGCAGTGGGGACAATACGCAGCCTTGCTTCACTCCCGACTGTACGTGAATGGGACTGCTTACTTTCCCACGGTGTACAACTTTGCATGTTGAATTAGTATACATGCTTTTAATAAGATTTATTATTTTGATCGGGATACCATTTTTTTTTTCTAATATCTGTCACAGTATATTGCAGTTAAGTCTATCGAAGGCTTTTTCAAAGTCAACGAACAGAAGGTAGACTGGAGACCTCCATTCCGTTTAGTCTAGTGCCTACGCACCATATTTTACGTTGATACTGCACTTGATGATAATGGAATGCTATTTGGCACACGTGTTCCTTATAAAAATTAAATCATTTTGACCCGCAGCACCTATTTGTGAATCGAGGCAAATTCAAGATGGCGGCGAAACTAGCGCGCCAATTACGATAACGATAACTGATTCTTATGATACAGCAAAATAGCTAAATACATATTTGTACAATGGACCTTTAGCTACAATTTGCCGCGTCGTATGCGAATTTTCGTCACTTAGTTTACAAGATACCGTCCATAATTCATTCTCAGACGCAAAAAAGTGATTTCCGAAATGGCTAACGAATTTCGTATGATATGGCTCGTTTTCTATTAATTTGATGCCGTAGATTACGAATCTGTTATCAGAGTGGCGAAAATTTATAATTTTGATAGGTTTTTTTCCCAAATTCGAGACATGTTGATATTCTCTATCACTGAAAATCTGCGTATATTAATATTTTGTTTCAATTCTTGCTAAATCTGTAGGGCATATCCTTGGCTACAAGAATATTTATTTATTTATTTATTTATTTGGACACTACAGACATAGTCCTATTTGTGTCCGTAGACAAACATACAATATACATACATACTAACATATTCAATCATAAACAATACTTTAAAAAAAAAAAAAATGTACAATTTTATATAAACAAACATTAACTTGCTCTACTCATTCAATTTACAAAACATATTTAAGACATTCACAAAATACAATCAAGGCCAGACGTACTATACAGATTACAACGGCAGCCTGAATCTACTTGCAGTTTTACAAATCAACTGTTAACATTAGATTTTATTCTGTACACAATCAGGTTACAAGGCTTAATACAACTTTGCGGAACTTGGAGTAACTCATATTGAATAAATCTAAAGATCTGTCCTTACCGAGAACACTATTATATAATGATGTCATACGGAGCAACGGACTCATCTCATAATGCATGGTAGTCGGTCTTTTACATGTAAAGAGTGTGTCTCTGATTCTGAAACCCCGGGAAGGCACTTTTAGAAAAATTTTGGATAAGATGTCAGGACAGTCAATGCAGTTGTTAAACATTTTAAATAAAAATACCATCGATGTCGTATCTCTCCTCCCAGACAGGGTTCTAACATTATACTTTGATAAAATACTGCTCGTTGATATGTATTTAGGATAAACTCCTGTCATACGCAATTCAACAACACGATAATATCGCGATTGGACAGTCTCAATGCTATTAATATATTTACTGTGATATGGTGACCATATCACCGAGCCATATTCCAGAGCAGGTCGTACCAAGGAGTTGAAGAGTATGGTATACGTTTGACTGTGACGAAAGCCTTTGGTTAATCGAAGCACAAACCCGATTTTTTTCATAGCATTATTCACAACATGTTTAATATGGTGCTAAAAAGTCATCTGTGAGTCAAATATAACACCAAGATCTCTAATCGTATCTGTTCGTGGTACAGTGCAGCCATTCATGGTATAACTGTATTCAATAGCCTCACGTTTTCTCGTATAGCTCACAACTTTGCATTTTGAGGTATTGAATGCTAAACCAGTGGCCTCACTCCACTCGCATATTTTGGCAAGATCGTTTTGCAGCTCATTGCAGTGCGACATGTTAGTAATTTTGCAGTATATTTTTATGTCATCAGCAAACATTTCACACTCGCAACTGTTCACAATGTTTGGAATGTTATTGACCACAAGAAGAAACAGTAAAGGCCCTAAATTACTTCCCTGTGGCACGCCACTGGTGGACGAGTAATTATTTGACCTGCAACCACCAAATTCAACATATTGTAAACGGCCACGCAAGTAGGTGTCGAACCAAGTGCAAGTATTGGCAGACAGTCCAAACTTATTTAATTCTTTGAGCAGATGATCGTACTTTATTTTGTCAAACACTTTAGTCATGTCAAGATACACAGCATCCACCTGAACCCCCTGATCTAGACAAGAAGCTATATAGTCAGTTACAGATAGCAAGTTTGTAACTGTTGATCGTCGCGGCATAAAACCATGCTGTTTACTGCTGATGGCAGATGACACATGTTCAAACAGATATTTGTAAATAATTTGTTCAAATACCTTGGCTGGGGCAGAGAGAATAGACACAGGTCTGTAATTTTTTACTATTTTTTTATCACCACTCTTATGGATAGGGCATATTTTGGACATCTTCCACCTCGAGGGAAAAGTATTCATATCTAAAGATTTTTGAAAGATTATTCGAAGTGGATGAGCCAAAATATCACCACAACCCTTTAGTACATAGGGCGGTAATTGATCAGGTCCAGAAGATTTCTTTGGTTTTAACTTCATTATTGACCACTCAACATCAGCCAATGTAACTCTTTTGATGTTCAAGCTACCAAGATTATACATTACATCCACACTTCCTACGTTCTCACAATCGACATCATCACTATAAACCGAGGAAAAATAGGATGCAAAAGCCTGAGCTATCTGTGAACTATCATCAAGAATAGTATTGTCATCTTTAACAATACATGAGACCACTTCTGATCTATTTCTACTTTTTACATAAGACCAAAAATTTTTAGAATCGGTAGAAATAGAATCTTCCATGCCCTCAATATATTTCTGATGTTCCTGTTTAATTAAATGTTTTAAAGATTTTCGTTTTTCAGAAAACATAATTTTGTGGTAGTTCACATCACCATGGCCTTGTTTTGTTTTTTTATGGTGATACCTCTTTGCTTTTATAAGTGACTTTATCTCAGGTGTGAACCAAGAAGGGTAGTAGTTCCTGCGCGGTTTCATAACAGGAACGCACTCATCAAGAACATTATACAATACGTCATAAAATTTATCCACCGCAATGTCGACATCATTACAGTTATCTAGGAAACCCCAATTTATACTACTAAGTGTAGTGTAAAGTTTTAAAAAATCTGCGCTTTTAAAATTATATTTTTTATTAGTTTCCTGTCCCTGTTTAACTGTAATTAAGGTAAAATGGTTGCAAAGTAGTAGTGCTGGATGATAAATGTCTTCAGCTAATATTGGATCTGTACTCTTTTCTACCGTTAAACTAGAAATATTGGTCAAGACAAGATCTAAAGTTTTATTGTATGGGTTACAAATATTATTCAAACTCCTCAGGTTGTAAAAGTTGATATTATATTTAACTTGTAATGTAGCATTATCACAATGTACAGTGCCAGTGAGTAATTCTGGGTTTACATCTAGATTGAAATCGCCCACTATTACTATATCATTTGTGATAACATCTGAATAAGAATCTAATATATCAAAAAAGAGTTTATACTGATCACATGTAGTTCTTGGCGGAAAGTAAACACAACAAATAAACATTGTTTTCCTATCATTGTACAATTTAATCAGTATATACTCGATCGGGGAAACAGGTCTAGTAATATCAACAGACTTCCAACGTGTATGGACAGCGACCAGCACACCTCCGCCCCTTCTCCCGTCTTGTCTATCGGAACGATGACATATGTATCTATTGTCAAATAATTCTGAATTATAAATATTTTCGTGTAACCATGTCTCTGTAAACGCGATTACGTCATAGTTATTAGTCAAGACGTTAGAATGGAGCAAATGTGTCTTGGTGCGCAGTCCGCGTACATTCTGGTAATAGATTGACATTATTTTACACATTTACACTAGACAATACATCTCTTGCTTTCTTCTGACATTTTAATTCAATTTCCCGCACATCACTTTCTTTTCTCACATTCACAACCGGTGATCTTTCATTTTCTCGCACAAATATGTTGCCATTCCTTGTCCATACATACATGACGTTGCAGGAGGTCCTCAGCTTCCGGGCGGCTGACAATAACGCGCGACGGTACTGCGTCAGGTTCTCGTTCACGTAGATGTTGCTTACTGGCGTCGGTAGTCCTAGGTCCTTGGTACTCAAATTCCGCTTTACTTTTCGGCATCGCAGGAAGTTTGATTTGTCAAAATTACGTACAAATTTGACAATAATTCCCCTATTAGCCGGAGAAGTATCGCTGTTGCGACCTAGTCTGTGACAGTTATCTATCATTTCCGGCTTGATGTCCATGCCTATTGCACGACCGATCTTAACTACCTCCGTCACCGTGCTTTCTCCACGTGTTTCAGGTAAACCGTGAATTTCAATACAGTTCCGCCGACTGTACTGCTCCTGGTCGTCTAACTTCATTCTTAATTCCTCATTCTCACTTTTTAATTTTTTGTTTTCATTCTCCAACTCGTTCAGTCTTACTATCACGCTATCCAATCGCTCGGTCTGGTCCATAATTTTTTTATTTGTCTCAGTGATCGTCCTGTTTAATACCAGATTTGACTCTGTCAGGGACTTCAAGGAGTTGATTATCTCTGACAGTGTCAAGGAGTCCGGTTCAGATCGGCTTACCTTCTTGCAAGCATCACAGGTCCATGTCGGTAGTATACTATTTACCTTCATGTCCGTGTACTCGGTGACCGTCACGTTCACGCACGGGAGATGAAAGGTACCCTTGCAGCTCCCGGAACACAGCAGCTTGTCATCGTGGCGGGTGATTTTTTTGAGACACACATTGCAAGAAGACATATTTAGATTGGTACTATCTGATTGGCTGCACACAAGAAGTTACGTGACGTAGGTGATGACGCGTAAAATGTTCAGATAAACCACTTTAAACCTCTTTAAACAGGATTGTCTCTGTTTTAACCGTTTTAACGAATTTTTTGATAAAAAAATGTCAGTTATTATTAATATTTAAGAACTTTATTAACCAATATCTCGTCAGCGTTAACAGATAGATCACTTAATTTTTCAACACTGATTTATTACCACTCAATTTAGCACACTATAAAAACTGGTGAAAATTTTCGTAGAATATCTCAGATTTTGATGAAAAAATTGTAGGAGCAAACTATTGCATCTGCACTGTACAACTCATACACATAGATGATGGAATATGTGCGGAGTTTTTCTCTGCGGGGCGCCAAAATTAAGGTAGCGGCCGAAATGTTTAAAATCTAAACTTCGTGTTATTTTGACACTCTTTATATCGTTTTCGACCAAATCGGACCTATAAATTACAAAAATTAAATAAAAAATGGCATATGACTTGTTATTATTCGGATTTTGCCCGAAATGAAATAAAAAAAATTACATATCCGGCCGGAACGGCTGTAAATTATGACATTTAAGTAAGATACTCCATGCATATACGGAATGCATCAATTTGCTTAGATTTGTTCGCAGCACCTGGTCTCAAATGAAGCCGCTTTCGCAATAACGCTCGAAAATCGAATTTTGCTATTTACATCAAATTTGTTGAGTTGTATATCAATTTCGGGTATATTGAAGTCGCAGATTTCTAAAATGAAGTTAATTTAAATATTTGCTACACAAAAGATTTTATTTTGCCCGAAAAAAATAATTACATGTATTCTTTACATAGCTATGAGATTCATTACACGGCAGTGAAGTGTCTCTCCATCCAAAAAAGTAGTAATTAGCAGTTCTGACAAAATAATATAGATTACTACACACTTAATACGATTCTAATGGTGGCCGAAAACTATTCTTTCGAAAATGGTTAAAATATTCTCAGATATTTTTTTCAGTTATCAGGACAACATTTTAATGTGTTGATATATCCTCTATATGTGCCAATAATACTGACTTCCTCTACTACTTAATTCTATACAAAATGAAGATATTCGATGAATTCTTATTCAACACTAGTCTGAATCGAAGTCGAAACCTGGTGTGAAACATTATTTTGCATAATTAATTGAAGAAGCATTTTAAATAAACTTTAATTTAAGAAATAATAAGTAATTTTTAATTATTAGGGAACGGACGTAATTAGCCCCTGAACTTGACTTGGCGTTTTCATAGGCGTAGTTTTTAAAAATATAATTTTGAAATATTTTACCCTTTTAAAAATTTAAAATAAACCTAAATTAAAATTAATAACGGCAATAATCAGTACAATTGATGGCATGAATGGACATACTCTATCTCACTAGAATTTTATCTTTACATAGGCCCACCCAATTAGTAAGGCTTTCGACTTTGATTTGTAAACAAATATAAATTATTTTGTAAGGTAGGACTGGAAGTCAGTATTATTAGCAAACATAAAGGAACTATCAACACATTTAAATGTTGTCCTAATAACTGATAAAAATATTAGAGAATATTTTAACCATTTTCGAAAGAATAGTTTTCGGCCAACATTAGAATCGTATTAAGTGTGTAGTAATCTATATTATTTTGTCAGAACTGCTATATACTACTCTTTTGGATGGAGAGACACTTCACTGTCGTGTAATGAATCTCACTGCTATGTAAATAATACATGTAATTATTTTTTTTTCGGGCAAAATACAATCTTATGTATAGCAAATCTTTAAATTAACTCAATTTTCGAAATCTACGTCTTCAATATACCCGAAATTGATATACAACTCAACAAATTTGATGTAAATAGCAAAATTCGATTTTCGAGCGATATTTCGAAAGCGGCTTCATTTGAGACCAGGTGCTGCAAACAAATATAAGCAAATTGATGCATTCCGTATATGCATGGAGTATCTTACTTAAATGTCCTAATTTGCAGCCGTTCCGGCCGGATATATAATTTTTTTTATTTCATTTCGGGCAAAATCTGAATAATAACAAGTCATATGCCATTTTTTATTTAATTTTTGTAATTTATAGGTCCGATTTGGTCGAAAACGATATAAAGAGTGTCAAAATAATACGAAGTTGAGACTTTACACATTTCGGCCGCTACCTTAATTCTGGCGCCCCGCAGAGAAAAATTCCGCACATATTCTTGTAGCCAAGGATATGCCCTACAGATTTAGGAAGAATTGAAACAAAATATTAATATACGCAGATTTGCAGTGATAGAGAATATCAACATGTCTCGAATTTGGGAAAAAAATCTATCAAAATTTTAAATTTTCGCCAATTTGATAACAGATTCGTAATCTACGGCATTAAATTAATAGAAAACAAGCCATATCATACGAAATTCGTTAGCCATTTCGGAAATCACTTTTTTGCGTCTGAGAATGAATTATGGACGGTATCTTGTAAACTAAGTGACGGAAATTCGCGTACGACGCGGAAAATTGTAGCTAAAGGTCCATTGTACAAATATGTATTTAGCTATTTTGCTGTACCATAAGAATCAGTTATCGTTATCGTAATTGGCGCGCTAGTTTCGCCGCCATCTTGAATTTGCCTCGATTCACAAATAGGTGCTGCGGGTCAAAATGATTTAATTTTTATAAGGAACACGTGTGCCGAATAGCATTCCATTATCATCAAGTGCAGTATCTTTCGACGTAGGCACCAGACTAGTTGCTTGTTCCAGAATTAATCGTAGTGTATTAATCTGGTCTATGCAGGACCTGTTAGGTCTAAATCCAGCCTGCTCTTCACGGATGAATGGTTCTAAGCTATCCTGTATTCTTTCCAATATGATAAGGGAGAGAACTTTACTTACAACATTTAGCAGGGTAATGCCTCTGTAGTTGTGACATTTTGCCTTATCACTCTTCTTGAATAGCTTAACAATCAGGCTCTCTTGCCCTTCATCGGGTATTGTTTCTTTGGCCCAGATATCATTGAAAAGTGGTCGCAATATTTCTGCAGAGAGATCTGCATTTATCTTTAGAAGTTCGGCATTAATATTAGCCGGTCGAGGTGCTTTGTTATTCTTTAATCGTCCTATCGCTCTCTTGATCTCTGCTTTACTGGGTGCAGTAATGTCAATTTGTAATCTGTTGGGTATTGTTCTGAGCCATTCCATAATGTCCTCCTACCTTAATTCGCATTTCCTGCAGATATGGCCGAGTCTGAATCCAGTACCTCACTTAAGTGTTGTTCCCAACATTTTACTTGCTCATCGACAGTGGAGATGAGTCTGTTGTTTTTGTCTTTGATAGGATAATTAGTAACTTTCTTCCCTCCTGAACGTATTCTCGTAATTCCATACAAGGTTCGAGGGTTGTGGCTTTCAGCTGCAACCTGTGCCTGGTCTGCTAGTGAATTTGTCCATCTTCTCTTATCTCTCCTGGCATTTCGTTTTACTAGTTTGTTTGCTGCTTTGTATTCAGCGTTAAATTTGTATTTGACTGCGGTTGTTGTTGCAGATAACCGCTTAATATTAATGTCTTTTCGGCGCTGTATTGCTTGCCAGGTTTCTTCCGAAATCCACTCTTTCTTATGTTTTTCTCTATATCCTAGAATGCCTTCGCACGTATTCTTGAAAATGTCTTTAATGGCCTGTCATTTTGTGTTGATGGTGTCTTCTTCGGTGTAGGTAGACTGTCCATGTATATGTTTTAATTAACCTCTCTCCACAACAATCAGGTCATTAAATCGAAGTGAAATAAATATTATCATGGGTGACCTGAACGCAAAAGTAGGCACAGACAATAACGGATACGAACGTTTTATGGGAAAACATGGAGTTGGCGATATGAGTGATAACGGTAGTCGCCTGGCGGATCTATGCAATGAAAACAACTTTGTTATAGGTGGATCAGTATTTCATCATAATCAGTGCCATAAAACAACGTGAATTTCTCCAGATGGCCAATACGAAAACCAAATCGAGCATATATGTTACAGCAGAAAATGGAAGCGATCGATAGAAGATGTCCGGAACAAACGAGGAGATGATATTGGCAGTGACCATTATTTGCTGATAGCAAAGATCAAAATAAAGTTAGCTAGCGTCAGCACAAAATATGACTCAGTTCATAAAAGATACAATGTAAACCGACTTTGTCACCCACGGACAAAATTAAGCTTTGAGAGAGAATTAAAACATATACATAATGAGTATATAGTTTAGTACATTTATTTTTAGGTATCCTTAGACATACACTACACAAAATTTTTGATATACTTATGTAATCTTGGAATATTAATGTTATTTACACTGTTTTTTTTTTCTGATAATGTTATGTAAAACCCTTATGTACCTAAACATTAATAAATTAAATCTTAAATCTTAAATCTTAACACATTTATTGTATATGTGGACTACATATACATAATTTATCAGTAAAAAATTGACCGGAAAACTAACAAAAATCACAGAAAATGAACAAAAAATCACAAAAATAATAATTTATAAGCATTTCGTGGACCACTGAAATTTTGCTACGTACCACTGGTTGAGAAAAACTACTCTACACCAGCGTTTCCCAACCTTTTTTCATGGCGGATCGGCAAGGGACCTAGAAAAAATTCGCGGATCGGCAAGTCTAGAAAGTTATGTGTATCGCAAAAGTTTTATACTTTTTATTATACTGATTACAAACACAAAAAAACAACAAATGAAAAATAACACGTTTAAATTGATATGGAAATATTTTTTCTACTTGTACTACAAAAATATTTATTAATAGATACTAATTGCACATGAATTACAATTGAATAATGAACTTTATTTGAACTTTAATGGCACGGACGTGTTATTGTAATTTCTCCCAGGGTGGTCGATGGCAACGTCGCACGACATTCTGTGCCACTTGCTGTCTTGCAAAATAAACTCCATTCACAATAAATGTGAGATGATGTCACACTTGGTTAATTTAAGTACCAACGTTATGAAATGTTTTAATCAACATCAATCCAAACTCAGTTAGTACATTTATTTATTTCATGTTGGTAGTTTTTTACAGTGTTCTCGGTTTAAAATTGGATTGTTCAATCGTTATTTTGACGTCAGGTTGACGTTTAAGTACTTAAAATTAACAGTGAGGTTATATTTTATTCTTTTTAAATTTATTTGTAATTTAAATGTAAAAATGCCCAAAGCTCTTAGTAGCCGTGCTCAAAGGATGGTTTTGTCTCTTATTAATTATTTTGAAAGAGAGCGAGACAATGGTGGACCTTTAATGGATGTGAAATGCGTCAGAGATGTGAGTAAATATAAAATTTAGTTTATATCTATGGTCTTTTCACTTGAATATATTTCTACAATAATTGTTAATTAACTTTTTAGAGTGTTGCAGCTGCTTTAGATGTCAGTTTTTCTAAAGTAAATAAAATGGCTGCACAACAAGTGAGAGGTGAAACTGTCAGTAGCCCGAAAAAGAAACGAACATGTCCTAAATCTCTAGTAGAATTAGGCAATTTTACAACAGTTGGGATACGTAATGTAATTTATGAGATGTACCGTAATAGTAAGGACACAACATCTCTACGTGAAGCCTCTTAATAAATTAATTTGATTTTAGGAGAGCATGTTACTGTCGACACTATTAATATAAAATTACATGAAAGGGGTACCTTAGTAAACTATCATTTCTAACAGAGTGATTAAGACTAAAATTTAAGGGTTTTTTAAAACTCATAAAAGAGTAGTAAATATCAAATTTTAGCTTGATCGTAGCAATAGTTTTCAGGATATTGGTCGAGTTAATTTTTAAAAACTGCAATGGTACCTTTGTAAACTACCATTTCTAACAGAGCGTTTGAGTCCAAAATTTAAGGGTTTTTTAAAACTCATAAAAGAGTATTAGATATCAAATTTTAACTTGATCGAAGCAAAATTTTCGAGATATTGGTAGAGTAAATTTTTAAAAACTGCATTGCTACGTTAGTAAACTACCATTTCTAACAGAGCGTTTGAGTCTATAATTTAAGGGTTTTTTAAAACTCGTAAAGGAGTATTAGATATCAAATTTTAGCTTGATCGAAGCAATAGTTTTCGAGATATTGGTAGAGTAAATTTTTAAAAATTGCAATGGTACCTTTGTAAACTACCTTTTCTAACAGAGCGTTTGAGTCCAAAATTTAAGGGTTTTTTAAAACTCATGAAAGAGTATTAGATATAAAATTTTAGCTTGATCGTAGCAATAGTTTTCGAGATATTGGTAGAGTTAATTTTTTAAAACTGCAATGGTACCTTAGTAAACTACCTTTTCTAACAGAGCGTTTGAGTCCAAAATTTAAGGGTTTTTTAAAACTCATGAAAGAGTATTAGATATAAAATTTTAGCTTGATCGTAGCAATAGTTTTCGAGATATTGGTAGAGTTAATTTTTTAAAACTGCAATGGTACCTTAGTAAACTACCATTTCTAACAGCGTTTGAGTCCATACTTTAAGGGTTTTTTAACTCATAAAAGAGTAATAGATATCAAATATGATGGGTGATATTTCTATAACGTACTTTTATCTGTATATTGTGTTTGTATATTTTAAAAGGTTTTATAATTTGTAATGTAAGTGAACAAAAACAATATTTAATTTTGTATCTTGGTCGATAAACAAATATTATATATGATTAATAAAATATGTTCTATTTACATTTGTTACGTACTTTTATTTTCTATTATTTTTACCTACAGGTCTGTTACGTAGAACGGTTTATTATCATCGAAAAGTAATTTTAGCATACTCATGAAATTTACACTTGCAGCTAGCCGCTAGCTGTTTGACTGGAAATAATATTTGAATATTCTTTATCGAAACAAAATCTCATTATTCGAAACAAAATTATATCTAACATCTGAAATTATAAAATTTCTATTCGAATAATAAAAAATTTGACTCTTTATCATTGTTTTCCAATATCATTTAGTGAGTTCAGAAAGCAAGCTCGGAGCGTTCGAGAAAAGGTCTAAACGCGTTTATTCGAGCGGTCTGGAGTTAAACAGTGTGACTCGGAACACTCTGCGTTTACTTCCCGAACCCGCTGTGTCAATGTGACACCAGGCGAAAAATTAAAGTAAATTGTATAAATAGTATTAAAAGAACACGACACATTTCTAAAAACAAATATTTCTGCTGATTCTTATACACCGAATTTTTTTTTTTTTTAAATACTACATTACACACTTAATGTAATATAAACCATAAATTTCGCGACAAATCGGTTAGAAAGAACTGCTGTGCATCATAATTTACATTAATTCCTTTCCTCCATAGGAAATATAGGTTTTCAATATATTTTTAGAAGTTGTTCGATATAACCTAACTTTTTTTGACATTTTACGAATTGGCAACAAGGTGAGTTTTTCAACTGTGACGTCATTTCAAAGTTACGGTAAATGTACTTTACTTGCATATTTAATATTCATTAAATTACATGAATGCAAAAATAACAAGATTATAAATATACGTTTTAGATACTAAGAAATTATTATGAACTAATTCAAAAGTTTGACTAATTACAAGTGTATCCTTTTATACACAATTTAAAGTTTTAGCACTCAATATTGGGGCACCCGGGTTTTTTCTGGGCAGCCTGGGTGGTAGCTACGCCATTAGTTGTTCCTCATTTATCATAACATGAGGAACAACCAGTGGCGCAATCAAGTAAAAACGAGAGTAGCAATAACTTGGCCCAATATTTTCTAGCAGAGATATTATTTATTATAACAATGGAAACGTTACATATAAGTATGAAAAAATAGATACTTAGAAAAAATTTCGTAAAATTTTTCATTTTTTTTTTTGTTTTATCAAAAAATGTCTCAAATACAAGTTGTTAGTTATTGCTTTTATAGCAACTTTTGTCAAAAAAAATCTTGAAACCGATACGAGTAAACTCCCATTTCTAGTTAACCGATTTTTACCAAAAGTTGATCAACTCGTGCCATTAATATCAGAAGCTTAAATATGAAGTTTTATAAAAATCCTTTCATCCGAATTTGCTCTACACGTGTACACAGACAGACAGACCAACAGACATCATGCTAAAAATAGTCAAAACGTTCCTCAATTAGTGGAGATCCATCGAAATCTCGAAATGTCAAAATCGGTATGATCACAATACCTCCCTTATATGTTGGCGGTCGGTAAAAAGGAATAAAACTTTTGCACAGACCTAATATTTGGTGAATTTATTAAGATCTAAAAAAAGAGAACTTACCTTCTTTGCTCTTATGTGCCTGCCACCTCAGCGTTTGGTGTTAAATATTTTTCATTAAAAAATATTGACTAGAATTACACAGCAACGAATGCGGCGTTTCTCGCCATCACAAAGTACTTGTATAAAATACATTCTAACAGCAGAGTAGAAATAACTTGGCCTAATATTTTCTAACAGAAATATTATTTATCATGACCATGGAAACGTAACATATAAGTATGAAAAAATCAGCTGTGGCCACCACAGGACCGACCGTCATCACAAAGTACCTACTTGTACAAAATACATTCTAGCAGCAGAGTAGCAATAACTTGGCCAAATATTTTCTAACAGAGATATTATTTATCATGACCATGGAAACGTTACATATAAGTATGAAAAAATAGATACTTATTAAATTAAATATCGAAAAACTTTTCAAAAATGTTAGTTACTGTTTTTATAGCAACTTTTGTTAAATAAATTTTTTCTAAATATTTTTCTGTTAAATATTCGCAAAAATCTTAAATTCGACACGAGTAAACTCCCATTTCTAGTCAACTGATTTTTACCAAAAGTTGATCAACTCGTGCCAAAAGCTTAAATATGAAATACTTAAGAGGTTGAAAGAAAACATGGTTTTTGTTTCCTTAAATATGAAGTTTCATAAAAATCCTTTTAGCCGAATTTGTTCTGCACGTGTACACAGACAGACAAACTGACAGACGGACGGACGGACGGACAGACAGACAGACAGACAGACAGACAGGCAGACCAACAGACATCATGCTAAAAATAGTCAAAACGTTATGTAGGGACTACAATTCGTGGAGATCGAAATCTCTAAATGTTAAAATCGTATGATCACAATATCTCCCTTATGTGTGTTGGCGGTCGGTAAAAATACAGGATATGCAATTCAATATATGCAACTGTTATTTGTGCGTTGACAGCAGTTAAATTTGTTTCTCTAAGATATTTCGTTCAAATTTTTAGCGGTTTGTACAATTCGCTTTTCTTTACCGTATTGATTCTTAAGATGTTTGAAATTGCCTTTCAAATTTGGAAACTAATGTAAAAGCGTTTCCAAAAAGTGGCTACAAAATATATTTTCAATCGTGGAAAAGACATTGGCAACGATATGTAGTCTGTATGAGAATAATAAGTTTGCATTGGGACATGAGAGATTGCTATTACCTACAAATTTTGTTATGGACACCAGAAGGAATGAGGGAAAAAGGAAGAACTGAAAAGAAAAAGCTGGATAGAAGGATTTCGAAAAGAACAAAATAAGGCTTAGCGAAGGGAAAACGCTAGAAAAGTCTTTCTGGTCCACCAGTCTGTTATAGGGTTGTACATCGAAGGCAAAACATCGATGTTTAACATCGATGTTAACATCGGCGCTTACTATCGATGTTGAAAAAACATCGAAGGAAAAACATCGATGTATCGGAAACATCGATGTTTTATTAACATTAAAAAAAGCTATTTATTTATATTATATAGGTTTTATTTAATAATGTAAAGATAAAATACGAAAAAAGTAACATATAATACACAAAAAGCATTTATTGGATTTTGAAATAGAAATATTCCTTTTTAATAGTAATTAATTTCACATTAACATTATTATACCCAATATAATAATCCTAATTTGTACCTACAGTCTATTCCAAACGATAAGGCGGAACTAACCGCAATTTTCATTTTTGTAATTTGTCATTAGATATTTTTTTATATATTGAAGTTGACTTTTCCTGAACAAAATGATCAAAAGCTTCAATCAATCGGTAAAAGTAACTAGAATTGAAAATCTAGTTCCGCCTAAACCAAAGGAACAGACCTTATAAATATTGGATTTTATTACAATACTAATATAGTAATCTTAATGTTAATTTTATATTATTTAACATAAAAATAACACTGTCATACACAATTATTTTTATACTTTTTTAAGTTGAAATAAAGTCTGTTCCTTTGGTTTAGGCGAAACTAGATTTTCAATTCTAGTTACTTTTACCGATTAATTGAAACTTTTGATCATTTTTTTTCAGGAAAAGCCAACTTCAATATATAAAAAAAATAGCTAATGACAACTTACAAAAATCCAGGGATTGGAGGAATAACAACTGGGAAAGTGTCAACAAGACACAAAAAAAGGTGTGTTGGCGTCTTTGGTCGTTCGCAATGTTAGCAAAAATTAGAAGTTTCTTCTTATTTTTTCGTATTCTGCTAACTGCTAAGAATAATAAGAACTAACACTCAGTTTATATCACAATAGATGGCGCTTATATTTTGTGTACTAATTTTAATAAAAATTAAATTTTTAAGATTCCAGCGCCTCTAGCAGTAGTTTCTGAATTTCAAAGTTTAAACATCGACATCAGTAGTAGACATCGATGTTTTATCGATACTATCGCCAGCTGATCATCGATGGTAAAAACATCGATGTTTTTAAAACAAACATCGATGTTTTCGATACATCGATGTTTTTTTCCCATCCCTAGTCTGTTAGTCGATCCCTTTGTCGTTGAATCTATTTTAGACCAGGAGCTCATGACAGTTTATGATCTCGGATTTCATACAGCATGCCTTTTCGAGGAAAGAATATTGTATTACCTGTGAAAACAAAGAAAGGAGGGTACTAAACCCTTGCACGCTTTCCGGTTATATGGAAAATTGCATTTCCAATTTTGTCCAAATTTTGTTTTTTTCTAAAGCCCCTATAAAAAAATGGCATGCGCCAAAGGTGGAAAATTTCGGAAAAATTTTGGATGATTAAAAATTTCACAAAACTTTTCCGTAATTTTCCACTCTTCAGCTAACGAGTGCTGCATTCCATTTTTTTTTTTTATAGGGGTTCTAGGAAAACATGAAAACACCGAATATCATATTTTTTTATTACAAGATCACGTGACCGTTTGAGCCCTTTGGGACCCTGCGAATCGCATGCCTATAATTTTTAAGACTTTAAATTAGTTTTAACTTTTTTTTGATAAAAGGGTAGCATTATTAAATCAGAGAAAAACACAAAATTTGGAAAAAAATGGAAATGCAATTTTCCATATAACCGGAAAGCATGCAGGGGTTTAGTACCCTCCTTTCTTTGTTGTCACAGGACAAATATTTTCTCTTCCAAAAGACATGCTATATGAAATCGGAGACCATAAACTGTCATAAGCTCCCGGTCTATTTGTCTTTCTCTCATTCTCTATTTTTGTTAACTATGGCTTATCAATCTATTGATCATTCGATATTTCTATATATCTGTTGGTTTGATAGCTTCCTAGTTTATCCATCTGTCCTTTGATGAAAAATATTGTTCTACGATTTACGATTAGGACTCTTAGGACGATTAGGGGATTAATCAACAACTATCAAGCGACGCCACTTTGTGTTGATTTTTCTCAAAGCGCTGTTAAAACCGGATTATGCTAATTAGGTTAGATATAACCGTAACTAAATTTCAACTAGGATATTTAAACATCGCGGTTATGACTTTAATCAAATTAATTTTGAAGAGAAAGGGGCGTTGCATGAGGATTAAATATTCTTTCAGTTTCATTGGCATTAGATCACTGACATGTATTGAGGTTTTAATAAATTGGATTCTGATTTAATTCAGCGCATGAATTAAATTTTTGGTTTTTAATTCCAAGTTGCGGAAGTATAATTAGAAAATATATCTAGTTTTCATCAGCACTATGCATATTAATTATGATGAAACTTAATTACTTACTGAGTTTTTCATGGTAGTAATATATTTTTATGAGTTATAGAGTGCGATTTTTTTGCATTTTCATACAGGACCGGTATAAGTGTAAAATGTTAATAATCTGACTAGAAGCAGCTGTACCTCCGAGTTAAAACGATTATATGCAAAGCCTTGGGACACGTGTTCAAATCCTAAACACCGCTTTACAATTTTCATCTTTCGATACAAGTGTTTTACAAGCTTTTTTACAAGTGTAAAATACTTGATTAGATGAGTTACGTCCGTAAGTTAGTAATTATAGTTGAAGGTAATGGGATTCGGACCAGTCAGAATATAAAAACAAATTTATTAACTTCGCTAACGTTTCGATTTTAATTTTAATCTTCATCAGAGCTACAAATATATATAGAAATATAGAATTATTAAATTGGTAAGTTTACATGTATAAAATTATGATAGTGTTCAAATTTAACAAGTCAAGTAGTTAAAATAAGCATTACAAAATTGTCGGAATTTAAAATATAACATAAAATAATTATTAAATAATAAAAACATATCAAATATGAGTTAAAGAATAAAAAACAATGTTACATTTACATTACCTTAGTTAATAGTCACGATATAAAATAACAATTTTAAAATTAATAAAGAACACATCATATTGTCCGGTTATTGAACTCAGAGATAAGCATATGAATAAGCCACCTATGAATTTGAAAAAGGGTTTGAGAAGGTTGAAACAAGTAAGTAACGCTATCTATTAATAAATTAGAATTTGATTATTAGGTGAAATATGTTAGATTTAGAATTTTTTTAATATATTACAATAGATGGCGCTTATATTATCACAGTCGGTTTTAAAGTTAACTAATTTAGGGTTCTGAATTATATGTATGCTCTCAGTAATCAACCTTTTACTGAGATTGTCTACTTTATCTAAGATTTTAGTTTGTTCAAAATTAAAATTGTGATTGGTGGTGAAGAAATGGGTACTGATTGCCGTGTTTTCTTTTTTATTTTTAAATTTATCCTCCATTTATCCAGTCGGTTTTAACTTTAAAACCGACTGTGAAAATATAAGCGTCAGCTATTGTAATATATTAAAAAAATTCTAAATCTAACATATTTCACCTAATAATCAAATTCTAATTTATTAATAGATAGCGTTACTTTCTTGTTTCAACCATCTAAAACCCTTTTTCAAATTCATACGTGGCTTATTCATATGCGTATCTCTGAGTTCAATAACCGGACAATATGATGTGTTCTTTATTAATTTTAAAATTGTTATTTTATATCGTGACTATCAACTAAGGTAATGTAAATTTAACATTGTTTTTTATTCTTTAACTCATATTTGATATGTTTTTATTATTTAATAATTATTTTTTGTTATATTTTAAATTCCGACAATTTTGTAATGCATATTTTAACTACTTGACTTGTTAAATTTGAACACTATCATAATTTTATACATGTAAACTTACCAATTTAATAATTCTATATTTCTATATATCTTTGTAGCTCTGATGAAGATTTAAATTAAAATCGAAACGTTGGCGAAGTTAATAAATTTATTTTTATATTCTGACTGGTCCGAATCCCATTACCTTCAACTATAATAGTGTAAAATACTTAAAAGTAGTAACTGTTAATACAGAGATCATAACTGATCGAAACGTCACGCTGACCATGTTTCTTTCATATTTGCAGTGCTGGCGGTCTTCCCCTTCTCAGCCGTTTTGCCTTATAGCTGAGGAGTCGTGGCCATCCTAAAAATGAGCCCGATGAATTGTTTTCTTCCACTCAGCGCTGTTTGATAAGAGATCTGATCGAATGAGCTGCATGTGGCATTACTTGATACTGTTCAGTCCCCATGGCCGAAGAAGTGCCTATTGGACAAAACTGGACCCGTGCTCTATATAATAACCGCATTCCTTTCAGTCCATATATTTAAATTGTGGTACTTTTTAATACTTCAATGGGCCCCGCGCTTTGTTGAGCCGGCGCTCCTGCCACCTGTTCGCTTACCTTCTAGAATCAGCTTCTCAAAATACTCAAAAAAGTTAGTTTTAAATAAAACCTTAGCTTGACGCCACTTTCGTCAAAAATGGGCAAATAAAAATTACTCACACCCTAAAACCTGGAATGATTGGCCTCAAAATATAAAAATTGTGCAACCATAATTTCCAACCGGGTTATTTTTCGAAAAATATCGAATTTTTGGTTGGATTATTAATTATTCTTTTAGCCTTAATTGCTAAAACCAAATAAAGAATATATAATAATAAATAAAAGCTCTTAAAACGTAAGTAGGGTAGAAAAACCGGCAGATATTAAGTGCCACCCTATGTATTCGTAGTTCTGACTCTGCGTCAGCATATTGCATCTTAGGCAGCGAACATACAGAAAGCCGGCACTGGCTTTACTGGCAACAAGCGCGTATCTGTCCATGTTTTTAAATATAACAGTACACGCTGCGTACTGGTCGGCGTCGGCTAACCGCTTACCGAAACGTTTAAGCAATTTAAGCAGCTCGTTGTCAGCGCCGAAACAAAAAAATATTTAAAAAATCTTGAATCATCTTCTTTTAATTGAAGAAAAAGGTGGTGGTATTCCCTATATTTACGTCTCTCTTGGTTTATTGCATGTATACCTTTTCTTTTTGGTTCCATTTTTAAATATAGCGATTCTGTTAGAGACAACTCATCCAAAGATGAATCAGAACTCGCCATTTTCACTTATTTCAATATATAATTGTGTCAATATACGAAAGAGTAGCTATACACTTTTAAAAATTGCGTTCGCTCTATGCTAAGCCAATATAATAAAAACATGTACGATAAATATGAAAAAATAAATAAGAACTTCAATATATAGGTTATGTCATCTGTCAGTGTCACATGCAATATCAGCGTTTAGCGTGTGCTCAACCAGTAACCCAGTACGCTTGTTTTCGGTACCGATTGTCAGCGCTGATTTACCAGCTTTCTGTATGTTCCCTGCCTTAGGGTAGGGGATACTGCGAGCGACACGTCCGTTCCCGCGACTTTTACTAACGTTTCAGCGTTATGCCGGGTTGTTTGTGTGTGCAGCAGCGGACGTGTAGGTAAGTGGAATTTTCCATTTGATATTATTTTGATATAATAAATTTGATAATATTATTTACCCACTTTGTACAATATCTTATTGTCGTCTAATGTTTCAAGTTTCATATAATATAGCTAAAATTGAGTTCCACATGTTAGTTTATTCTACTTAACCACAAAATTAAAAGCAACTACTGTTGGGGTAAAAAAATCAGTTAGGGTGGTTTTTTGTGCCACACTGTGGACCTAATTACCTCATCATGATTTTCACTCTGTTTTATTATTTCTTTGTTTTAGAATGCGTAATTATAAACGAAAAACTGACCGAGGCACGAAATTCGGTCGCCTTGATGCAACGTGCAGCCGACCTAGTGATGAAAGAGAATCAACCCCTAAGAAAGGTGTGTCAGAAGTACGAAATATGTAGAACATCAATGACAAGATTTATATATCGAATTAAAGAAAATCCCGAATGCGCAAGATTTGGTTATGGAACACCAAGAAAGGTTTTTAAGCTAGAGCAAGAATCCAGTCTCACACAATATTTGCTTAGATTTGCCCAATTTTTCATGGGATAGGATCTAAAGAAGTACGTCGACTGCAGTGGTGGCGCTAAAGATTCACCCGTATTGCTGATTTTGGACAATCACTTGTCACATTTATCATTGCCAACATTGGACCTAGCTAGAGATAATGGAGTGGTGATGCTTTCATTGCCCCCTCATTGTCCCATAAGCTGCAACCGTTAGATGAATCAGTCTATGGACCATTCAAAAAATACCTATCATCATCCCAAGGTGCATGCATGCGAAACAATACAGGGAAAACGATGACTATGTATGACAGTCCAGGTATAGTTCTCTCATCTTTACCACCATCTTTGACTCCAGTTAATATAATTAGTGTATTTGAGAAAGCAGGAATTTTCGCTGTCATGTCGCAGCCATGTACTTTTTTAGAACCGCATCCCTCTACGTCTTTCAATCTTCAGCCTTCTACATCTTTTGAGCCGCAGCCTTCCACTTCTTTTCAGTTAGCAACACCGACAAAAGATTTCTTCCCCGAATCTGTTAGACCTTTTCCCAAAGCTGGAAGTTGAAAAATTACAACAAGAAAAGGCTGCCATTTTGACTGATGCTCCTGAGAAAAACGCCTTACTTTTATAAAAACAAAATAAGAAACAAAAAATCAGTATGAAAGTGATAAAAGAAGAAAGAGAAGAAATATCGAAAAAAGAAAACAAGTTTAAGGAAAGATTTTACATGATTTTCCGAACGTGATAATTTGAATTCTGAAGACGAATACATCTGTTTAATCTGCTGTGAATCATACTATGAGAGTGTTCCAGGAGAAGGCTGGATTAAGTGCACCGCTTGTAAGGGTTGGGCCCATGAAAAATGTTCCAACAATTCCACAGCTCTTTACTATGTTTGTAATAATTGTAATTCCGATGAAGACTGATTATTTTACTAAGTAATGCAAATATAAGAGATAAGTCATGTGCAATTTAAAGTTATTAATTATTAATAAGTTTTTTATTTGTTGCTCTACTCTCGTTTTAAATGTATTAATTGTTAATTTATTAATTGTTGTGAAAGTTAATAAAAATTCTGATTATCAAACTAATTTTGATGCAATTATTTGATTCTATTCCTTAGAAAAATTTATTTTACTATTTTTGGCCCAACTGACTCCATAGCAAGCAGTAGTGGACTGGCAAAATTTGCCGGCCCTGGAAAATTGGAATAAATCAGCCCCATAGGGTCAAGAGACAGGTCGTCATTGGATCAAAGACCGGCCTCATTGATCCAAGATCAAAGACTGGGAAATTGCCCAATGTCCCGGCGGGCCAGTTCGCCACTGGTAGCAGGAACTTTTATCCCCGCTAGTGAGGCAAAATAAGACAAACAACTTGACCATTTAAAACGTGCATATCACACAACTTGAATGAGTGTATGCTCTGATAGTTGTAATGTTTGTAGCTACTGAAAGGAACGACTCGCGAGTCCAAAAAAAAAAAAAAAAAAAATAACTTAATCCTAATACTTTTCGTAGATATATATATATAAATATAGGTAAAATGGCACTTTTTGCCCCACCCTATCCTATCTAAAAATTGTAAAAAAGAGAAAATTGCTGTTGAATAAAAGTCCCCGAATTTGCCCCTGTTTAGTTGAGTGAAAAGAAACGTAGAAAATAAGACCCAAACTCGGCACTCGTCCGGTCCAGGATACTTATATGACCAGTCCACCCCTGGGTCCAGAGCTTTTTCAAGGGATTCGCGGTGTTACACAGCAAAAAATTCATATGTGTAAAAGTTCATTCTCAGTTTAGTTAAAATTTTAGTGTTAAAATTTTCAATTAAAAATTATAAAATGTTCACTTGTTTTAACCAAATCACCTTGTAAATCTTCATTTATTCAGATTTCAGTGTTATTTTTATGAAATATTACTTTTTCAGTGTTAAAATTAACACTACTTTAACACAGTATAATTTAACCAGTATGTAAGTTAACTTTACACTAAAATTAACCAAACAAAAAAAAGGGTAAATAATTAACACGAAAAGCGAGGGACCATGAAGTCCCTTTAACACAACTTTTTTTAGGGTTAATGCGCACTATTTAACTAATTCGCAATACAATAAAAGTTAAAATCCAATACTGTCAACATACTTGAATTTTTTTGTTAGGTAATTTAAATTAAAATAATTCTTTTGTGCTAATGATTTTATGGGCCAGCAATGTATACCTTTTTTTAATGATTTTTGCACTAGAACTTGTGAATTTTAACACTTACACTTACACCTACTTTTGCCCAGGAAATGAACAAGCGTAAGTATCACGTAAATTTTTATTAGAAAAAAAATAATAATAATAATAATAATAAAATGACTAACAAATAACTCTTTAACTAACTTAGTGATTATGCAACAACTTAAAACTTTAACATTACAAGATTTTTTATAATATCTACCTACAGTTTTGTTTACTGTATTTTTAAATTCATATTTGTAAATTATATTCACATCATTTGCACAATTTTGCAAATACTCCCCAAAACTTAACTTTATATTTATCGCCACTCAAGTGTTTAATTCGTTTCCTAGCAGGTCAAATTGCCTCCGTTGAAAACCACTGGTTTAGGACATTAAATATTTGCTCTTAACATTTGAAATAACATACGAAAATTTGTTTTAAATTTATTTAATTTTGGCATCATTACATTCAAAAATGTGCCTAAAAAGTATTACAAGCATCCAGAATAACCTGAAATGTGTAAAAATTTTCACTTCACATCAATTTTTAACTGTATCATCTGTTGGCAGTAAAATTTATAAAAATTGTTCACGTTGATAAATCTCCAGTATAAATTATAAAGTTAGTGGAAATAAATATCAGATTTCATCAATCTATAAATTTAGAGTTATAATTTAATACTAGTTTTCCTGTAAACAGTGTTAACAAATTTGTTATATTCGGTGGCCATTAAATGTGACAACTGTATCATGTCTCAGCTGTCTGCGTATATTCTTGCAGTGTCGCATGGCGCGATCAATCATCTCATGTAAACGTACTAGATGACAGATCGTTAATATAAGAACGTGTAAGACGGACGGGAAAAGAGAAAAAACTCAAATGGGTGTACCTTAAAACGCGACATAGTATTTAAACTGGCTAAATATAATGTGGCTATTCAGAGATGACTAATGATTTTAGCGAGACATTTAACTACAGTACGAATGTTAAATTATTTTTCTTCGCTGTCACATGTTTTAAATTATTCGATAAATACCTTCTACACGTTGTTACATGTTATTTATATACGGAGAAATATTTTAAACTCTGGACATTATTCTTCTTGAGAAAATTTGTAAGCAACATCTGAAAAACATCTTGAAGATTTGAGACATTTATCAGCGCTTTGCGAAATAATGGAAAATGTCGAAAAGGCTATTATGATTATTATTATTGAGTTTGTCAGGGCTTTTTGACAAGCATTCACTAGTAGCAAATTTCCATAGATTTGCGCCACGCCATACTATAATAATACAATGCATCACAAACCCTAGCGATCTGCTATCGTTTAGGCCAGAATTTCCCAAACTGTGCTCCACAATCTACTAGTGTTGCTATATATATATAACAACAATAGTGTTCCGCGACGAATTATATTCCTGAAAAGTGCTCCACGGCTCAAAAAGTTTTGGAAACTCTGGTTTAGGCTATACCAGATGGAGCACCCTCACAATGCGAAAGGATCCATATAGCCCAGGTTTTTATGTTCTACAGATCAAGAAGTTAGCCTCTGCATAGAGTGGCCTCTATTTTGGCCTCTAGGAATAGATTGAAGGCCACCCAGGACACCGGTTATTAACATCACCAGTTTTAGTAATGCGACAAGATGCGACGAACAGTTTCGACTGAAAGTTCTTGAAGCGCTGAAAAAAACAGGTGAAATGTCCAATTCTTCTCAAATATCTTCCTTGCGATTAAGGTCTTCTGTTACATCCTTCCACAGCCATCAAACATTTTAGTTCTGCTGCCTCAATTCTGCTTCTGCTTCTCATCTGGCTTTTTATATAAGAACTGCCATTGATTTCTAAAACTTCAGCGTAGTCCTTTTTCTTATGTTTTAGGTTTCTATATATGGTTCAGTTTTACTTCCACACATTAGTTGAACGTTGTGAAACTTGTTTTTATATCCATGTTTATATTAAAACGCAAGTATATATAATTGGACACTTGCAACAGTGGTGTAGTGCTAAATAAAAAGTGTGGGAGCTCTCCCTATTCACGTAAGGAAGTTTAAAATAAGCCGTAGGCAGTACTGGCCATACGAATGTTTTAACGCAAAATTAGATAAATCCCACATTATAGAACCGACTTGCATGAGTGATGGGAGTGTTGGTGGGGTCTTGCCGGGTATTTATTTTAGAAATCTGCTTATTATATTCAATTTTTGCTAAATACAGATAACAACAATTAAATATTCTAAATTTTCCTGTTAATCGTGACCATTTAGTTGACAAAAATTCTTATAACTATACCATGAATAGTATATTTGTACTGAACTGGTAAAATAAATGAAAAAAAAAGAACCGACTGCAATAATAAATTAAAAAATTTAAAAACCTTTTCTTATATGTATATAATCATAAAATTTACATAGAAAAAATGGATGTGAAGTGTGAATTTTCACACATTTCAGGGTTTCGCAGGTATTTAATAAGTGAATGATGATTATTTGGGATGCCAAAACAAATTTTATGTTAAAATATTTTTTGTTAATTTTAATTCGAGTGGCTAATACCATTATTTAGGTTTCTAAATATGTGCAGTATTTTTTCTATATAGCAAGGTTCATTAAGATTTTGAAAATTGCGCCTATGGCTTCCATTGGTTGTTTTAAGTCATAAGCTAGAATTAAATTATAATTTCAACAATTGCCACTGGTTATTAAATTTACGCTTTTAAAAATTAAATGCAACATTTGCAAAATAATTTACAAACAAAATAAAAATGCAAAAAAACAGAAACAAATAAAATTGTCTCCAGACTGAAAGCGAACCCTAGTTTGCAATTTAGAAAGCGAGACTACATCATGAAAGCATATTGGTTTACTTTGTTACATAACATATTAAATATTTACATCGTCAACCAAAAAAACACAAAAAATGCCCTATTTTCCGAAAACATAACCTCAAAATAATTTATTTTGCAAAAATAAAATTTGATCGTTAATCCACGTACTAAGTGCTTTTATTTGATACCCTACTCAGAATTATAAAAAAATATTTTTTTTTCGATGAGCCCATATTTGTTTATATTTTTAGGGGGATATGTTTTTTAAATGTTTTAGTATTTTTCCTATGTACGGGTCAAAGAGTTGTATAAGCATGCCAAATTTCAACTTTCTAGGCCAGTTGTAGCCAAACGGCTAAAGTTTGGCTACAATTTTTACCGAACACACAGACAGGCAAATAGACAGACAGACAGACAAACAGACAGGCAGGCAGGCAGGCAGACGACAAAATGATGGTATAAGGGTTTTAGGTCATACCTACAAAACCCTAAAAAAACGAATAAATCAATTTATCAAAATGTAATCTTATTAATTTTTACTAATAAAAGCTTGATACATCATAAGCGCAAACCACAAGATGAAGCAAAAGCAATTATACAAAATCGACGTTCAGCGTACTGCTGTTCACAGCGCACTGACTGTATGTAATGATGTAAATACGCAATATATAATTCGGGGCTTCCCCGGTTTCGCGCGATAACAATCATGTGTGCGAATTGCGCATGTCAATTTAAGGAGTAATTAAAGGAAAGGTGGTTTTAAAAGAGTGATGTCGATTTCGAGCGATTTCAGCCGTTTGATTTTTTAAATACCTGGAGTAAAAATTCCGGGGGCGCGCTCTACCTCAAATAAAAATTACGGGAGCGCAAACCCCTTGCACTCCCGCCCCAATGAACTGCAGTCATTGCAATCATTCATTAAAATTTTAGTTCTTATCAGTTTCTTTCTGGCAAAAGCCATTGTTTTATTTGTAACAGTTTTAAAAATGTATGCTTGGCAAATATAGTGAAATAAATCAGGCTCAGTAATTGTTTTTAGGGTTATGTAGGTATGACCACAAAAAACCCTTTTAACGTCACTAATGTGTCTGTCTATCTGCACGGTAGAAATTGTAGTCAAACGGCTTAACATAGATAGTTGAAATTTGGCACGCTTACGCATCTCTTTGACCCACATTTAGGAAATTTTTTTATGAGATTTTCACCAAAAATATTTAAAAAAACTATTATCACCCACCCTATATCCTAGAGAGGTTAATCTTTAAATCTGAAAAAATCTCCATGTTGTACCTATATTGATAGGAACCGGAATTTTTAATAAGTTTTTCGATTTTTTTGTGTCGCAAAAAATAATTATTATTTTTTAAATATTTATTGTGTGGTATCTTCAGAAAGCTCTTATGACATAGATTAACTTAAAAAAATAGTTTTTTTAAAATCGATTCTTTTAACACGATTTTCGACAAATATGTGCTAATAAAATTCTTGTCTTGCACCCTTTTACTAAAAGAGGTTACACTAAAAATCTGAAATAAATGTAGCTAATGTACATTGATCTGAACCGGAAACGTACGAGAGGAATTTTTCAGATTGGGCTGGATCAGATTGCGTTTTTGGCAAAATATTGCAGTTTTTGAGTTTTTGATAAAATTTATTACTTTTTTAATTAATGGCTAGTATTGTTATAGATTTTTGTAGTTATGGCTAAGGTAGTATATATCTTCTACTGAAATCAAAAATATAATATTGTCACATAGGTAATCCTAGGTCAGGATTACGACATCTAGACATTGTGACGGTCAGCTGTCTGATTAAAAACTATTCGTCAGCGTCTGACGTATGTGACCTGATTAAGAAATTGCAGATCATCACAATTTCATAATGAGGAAATATTTGTCATGACAAATGAATATTGGAACTGGGTTAACTTTCGGTACTTAATAGATGGATGTCGAGAATATTGAGGTAGTAGAACATAGCCAACTCTACTGCACGTATTAGTCCCGAAGGTGACGACCACGACACCGACGCCGGATCCTAGTATCGAGAGTGACGCCAAAGCAAGTAGTGACCATGTGAGTGGGAGAAGACTTCTCCAGGCTCCTCGACTCCCGGATGGGTAGCCCCGCCTCGGAGATAGGTCCAAGCCGATCCTGGCCAACACGGGGTGGACCGAAGACTTCCCCAACTCCATGGACCAATTCCAACATTATTTTGTAATTGTTATATAATTATTTAATAAATTTGTTATGTTGAAACCAGGAGTTGTGTCTGAATCAAACCACCCACGTGACAAGTGGTGGAAGCGCCGTGTTGCTTGGACCTCGAGGAGCCAGGATAAGTCGTGGAGGCGTCGCGTCGTCGTCTACCAGGAACCAAGACTAGCATAAGGAATTAGGATAAGGAAGATATGGCGATCCAGCATGTCCGCAGCGAGAAGAACTACGAGTCGTTCAGAACATCACGCATTCACGCTACTCAAGAACAAGTAACGGCCATCCAAAGTGAATGTGGCCGTCCGTGTAGGACATTTTGGAAGTCATGTTCTATCTTAAGACAGCGCGGCCACTCAAATAACGGACATGCTAGAGGTCAGGCGTCTCCGTATGGTCCGGGAAACGGAAGACAGCGGCGGTAGACGAGAGCCCTGCCGTCGTGAACATACTGGACAAGGAGCTTTCCACAACACAGTACTCGGGGCTGACGGTAGACGGACAACTAGAACAAAAAGAGGTAATTTTTGTCGTAGATACTGGAGCAACTGACAATGTGCTTGAGAGAAGATTTGTCAAGGGACCGCTCAGTGAGGCACGGACAGAGGCCCTTAGAGCGGCAGGAGGACATCTCATACCAGTATTAGGAAAAAAATGGGTGAGAATAACATTTAATAATTATAATGTAAAATTTCTAGTCGTCCAGAAAATCCCAGTACCAGTACTATTGGGCACAACATTTTTAATAAAAATTCAGGCAGTCATAAACTTCGAGGATGAAGTGAATAGTAAAAATAACGAGAGAGAGCAGATAATTCCATTCCGGAATAAGAAAATCAAAATTACGGAAGAACGTAAAAGCCACGGATCCACGTGGGAAGAACTGCCAAATACTGAATCTTGTACTTCCGACGCAGGTACAAAATTCCAAATAAAATGTACGGAAAATATAACAGTCGAGCCTAATGGAGAGCGAGTTTGTCCTGTAAAGATTCCAACAGAATTTTTAAAAAACTAGAAATTGTGGACCATACGGTGGGATCATGTGTATTTAAAATTAAAAATATTGGATGACAGGCAGTGAAGATTTTCAAAGGCACAACATTAGGATCATACAGGATTGGTCTTACAAACATAACCGAGCATGTCATATATACGAAAAATGCAGAACCAGTACACCAGCGTCCATACCGGGTATCTCAGAGGGAGACCTGTGGAAATAGTTACAGATCATCATGCTCTATGCTGGCTACGTTCTGTAAAGGATCCTACATGACGTCTAGCACGCTGGAGCTTAAAATTACAAGATTTTACATACAGCATAGGACACAAGAGTAGAGCCACCCACACGGATGCGGATCGTCTGTTAAAATATCCATGTCGAGAGGCAACGCAATCTGATGAAGATAATACTACTTCTGTACCCACGTTCCAGTAGAACCAGCAGATATTGCAGAACTACAGGAAGAAGATGAATCATTATCAGAACTAAAAAAGGCAATCAACGATCCGAATTTTGGAAACATCGGCCTCAGGAAGCAGTCAAAAATTTTTTTTGTCATCAACCAAAATATACTATACAAGATTCACACCAGAATAGTAAGGAAACATCATTATGTTTTGTAAACTACAAAATATGCCTAAATGAAAAAAAAAAAAAAACTGCTAAATACGACACTTTCCATGTCAACAGACTTAAACTATTTACAGAACCATTGAAATGCTGAGGACAGCAAATGATAAAAAATGCACATGATACGCGCTGACGTCATATAAATACCATAAGGAAATACTACTAAGAAACTTTATATATATATTTTTTTAAATTTTATTTTAGGATATGAATGATAACGATGATAGCCATAAACAATGCCGAGGTACCGGTAAGAGTAGTTCCAGGAGCTTAATGGAAAACACACCTGACACAATCACGTATGCAGCTACTATACCGTTGGCGTATACGGGGACCTGACAAGACATCCCTTCGAGAAAATCTGCAGATTGAAGGAAAAATCGAGTGTCACCCAATCAACGGGTCTCCTAGCTGCCGAAATTGAAGAAATGATTCAACAACTATCAATCTATTATGGACCCAATGGCGCAGAAGACCTTTATACTTCATAGACAGTTACATCGTACATCGTTATTAATGTATTTAATTTTAATTATAGGAATTGGCTGCGGGAGTTGCTTGCTCTACCATCTTTATAACCCACATTTGAAGTGTCGAAAAACAAATGTGGTGAGAAAGGATGGAGACCTGGGTCAGGTGTATATGAAAATCATTGAAGAAAATGATAACGAGTCCGCGTTACTGCTCAAGCCAAATGGGGCGCAGAGAGCAGTACGCCTGACTAAGACGGCCCGGAGCGGAATGATAGCGCTGTCAGTCCGTTGGAGCAATCCCAGACGTCAGCCCTATAGGATAAACCCCGTAAGTTTACTGTGCCCTATAGGTGGAGACCGTCCTGACGTCTGCCGTGGAAAAAAGCTGCTGCAAAATTATAAGTCGCGCAATATTGGGCCTCAGCGGGATGCTGTAGAGCCAGTGAAGGGGCCAGCGGGATGCTGAAGACCCCTTGGAGGGATGCCGTGCAGCAGTGATTCCTCCCAAGGATGAAGAAGGACCCACTAAACACTGACGCGCAGTGAAGTGTTCGCGAGGGCAAGCAACTACCCAAGGCAACTGCATGCTTGGTGAACAGATAACCAACGTAACGGGTATCAAAATTTTAATCTATTATCATTTATTATTTTTTTTCGTTTCCTTTTTGCAAGTACCACAACCCAGTAATAATACAAGTCATCTGGAAATTAATCAATTGTATGTAAATAGTTATGTAAAAACCAGATGTACTGTATTTTTACAGGTTTCGAGTATGATATATTTTGAGTTTTAGAACACGTAAAATACAACACTACACGTTTTTCGTTTATTTTTTTAATACGTTGGGTATTAGTTTCAGAAGTTCCATTTTTAAACAGATGGCTGAATCACAAATGTCGATCAAAATTCAAATTTTCCAAATTTCCTAAGGTTCATGAGCCATGTACCAAGGAGCCCTTAGCCGCCAGTCAGGTATTGGGGAGCTGTGTCTACGCACTTTGGTGGCCATCTGGAGACGTCACATGAGCCAACAGCGTAGAAATACCTGACAAGTGTCTAGGTCTTTATTAACTTCAAAACTTTTTATTTTCTGCCATTGGTTTTATTATTTTGATTTTTTTTTAATTTTGTTTATTTTGTTGCATGTCGGGGCGCCATGCTGATGGGGAAGGGGGTAATGTCACATAGGTAATCCTAGGTCAGGATTACGACATCTAGACATTGTGACGGTCAGCTGTCTGATTAAAAACTATTCGTCAGCGTCTGACGTATGTGACCTGATTAAGAAATTGCAGATCATCACAATTTCATAATGAGGAAATATTTGTCATGACAAATGAATATTGGAACTGGGTTAACTTTCGGTACTTAATAGATGGATGTCGAGAATATTGAGGTAGTAGAACATAGCCAACTCTACTGCACGTATTAGTCCCGAAGGTGACGACCACGACACCGACGCCGGATCCTAGTATCGAGAGTGACGCCAAAGCAAGTAGTGACCATGTGAGTGGGAGAAGACTTCTCCAGGCTCCTCGACTCCCGGATGGGTAGCCCCGCCTCGGAGATAGGTCCAAGCCGATCCTGGCCAACACGGGGTGGACCGAAGACTTCCCCAACTCCATGGACCAATTCCAACATTATTTTGTAATTGTTATATAATTATTTAATAAATTTGTTATGTTGAAACCAGGAGGTGTGTCTGAATCAAACCACCCACGTGACAATATCATTATTTAATTTTTTCCTGTTCACTTTACAACTGATCTAGAAAAATTCTTCTACAAAAGCTTGTCAACAGGAGCATTCAATTCCGTCTTAACGTTTCGACCTTATTGGCTACTCACAATCAAGTGTATGGGTAATTCTGGAATCTCTTTGGTCTTTTATAAAAAAAAGTCAATATAAGAATGTGAATGTAATTTATAATGATATGTATATTTTATTGTATGATATTATGTAAAAATTTAACTGTCTGGCCAATAGTCTCAGAAACTTAGGTCAAATAATAAATTTAAAAAAAATATTTAATGAAAAAAATTTAACAGCTGATAATCCTACCTATTGTTCGAATTAGTTTAATAGCCATTTATCAATATACTAGCAGTTAGCAATATACCCGCTGCTTCGCTACCGAAAAAGTAGTCGTAGTCGGCTTAGAGCGGACCAGTGGCGGACTTTCGCAGAGACAAAAAAGACATTTGTCTTGGGCCCGTAATTTTCAAGGGTCCGGATTTGTGAGGTGAGAACATTTTTTTTTTTTTGTCTTCACTTGGATGTGAGAGGTGAGGACCTTTTTTTGCTCTTCACTTGGATTTGGGAGGTGAGGACCTTTTTTTGCTCTTCATTTGGATTTGGGAGGTGACGACCTTTTTTTTGCTCTTCACTTTGAACGCCTCTAGGTTGAGGGCCCGTAAATCAAAAATGTCTTGGGCCCGGCGAAGGCTTGATCCACCACTGAAGCGGACTGGCTTGGTTTAAGTCTGGCTTTGTGCGAATTGTTTTTGGAAGATTCAAATATATTTATTTGTTTTAATCTACTATTGTATTGATATGAGGCTAGTAAAGGAGACTTTAGTTGACAGATGACGTTAATTAAAGCATATGGTTCAATGGGAGAGAACTATAGCAATAAAATTTTCATTTTTGAATACAGCCATATCATTTCTTCACAGACAAAGCTAGAAATAGAGATACAATTTGTTTCATTTGACACGCCTTCCATCTAGTGGTGGGAATGCTGAATGCCCGCGCGTGTATTCAAAGGGACATACGTTGAAGTTACCATATTATAATATAACAAAAAAGACAAAAACTATGAACGTACGTTACAGTAAGAAGCCGAAAAACGTTCTTGCCATCTTACATAAAACTGTGTGAAATATATATAATATATATATATATATATATCTTTATCGGTTCTCAATCGATCAATGTCAAGTAAATTCTCCTTTACTATAGTACAGTCATTTGGTAACAACACGTATCAATGTCCTTTTGTGCTAACCTAGGAAAATGTCACAAACAGTTGTCCATGTGACAATCACGGACAATCGCGGCGCTGGTCACTTGAAGTATTTTATCTTGTACATTATGAAGTTATTTGTTATGATATTTATTATAATTATTCCGGGATTACTCCTTATCTATAAATCGTACCTATATAGGTCAGATCACTTTTTTACCGTTAATAAATGCTCTTGCCACTGAAAAAACTTTTATTCGTATAGTTTTAGGGGCTACGAAAATGTTCAACAGCAAATTTAATTTTATAATTGTCGGCGAAAAATGAAAATAAAAAATTTGGGCCTATATATCCTCGAGAACATTTTTGTAGCAATATTAAACCCTAAAAGTCCTTCATATATGTATATATTGAATATGTATATCTTTCAAAGTTTTACCGCCATAGCATTTTAATGTGATTAATGTAAAATTCTAAATTACATTTTTGTACATGTGTATGGGTAACCTCTATCAGCAATCATTAAGTCTTTATCTCTCATTGGGCCTAAGAGATATTGAGGAATCAGTGAAAAAGCATTTTGCCCCTTTAGGGGTGAAATTATTAAAAACAACAAAAAAAAAAAATTCAATAAGTTTCTAAAGATTTTAAAAAGACACTTATATGCCAAAACGGAATATTATCTCAATAAACATAAGAAATGCGAAGCCTTCTACAATTGACCCCGAATGTAGATTTAAGGGTCTTTTAGGGCAAAATCCTGAATTTCGATATCTTATTGGTCCCAAGATATATTGAGGAATCCTTGAAATCATATTTCACCCATTTTCCCCCGTTTGGGGGTGCTTACATCATGGAGAGAATATGCTTTCCGAATTTCATAACTATCCTGGTTTTACTCTATTATCATACTAAATTTGGTTAAAATATGTCAAAATGTTTTTAAAACAGATTCGTTAAAAACAAAAATAAATAAACCAAAATAATAAAGTCCATAAATATCGGCAAAAATAATAAAATATAATATAGATATTGTCTCGTTCGACATAGACTAATCACAGTTTTACTAAATAACTGAATAAAGATCAGTGCTGTTTACCGACAATATTTGAGCCAAACATTTCCGATGCCGCCCCAAAAGCCACTATCTGAATATAGTCATCCAATCAACTATTGAACGAAAATTCATATTCCCTCACTGCATATTGAATAGATATTCCAATGGTCCAATAAAATTAAAAACAAAATTATTAATTTCTCGTTTCTGGTGAGATTTTCGATTGTTCTAGTTATGATGAAGGCATTTCCTACTTGTATGCAAAATTTCAACTAGGTAGCATATCTGGAAGTGATTTAGAATTTCCGGACATATCCACAAATATTCAGTTTTATATATATATAAAGATATTTCGTATTAATTTAATGAAGACTTAGATATAAAGCAAATGCAGAAAAAATCGCTGGGATTTTTTAATTTAAATTATATTCAGATGAAGTTTTCCCAAATTAATTAAATTTATTTAAAAAAAATTAAATGGCAGCTCCTAGTACTCAAATAACGAATAAAAATTATACTAAAACTTTTTATTAAAAAAATATTCCTAGACATCCAGCATCTGTTGACTTCTTACACTTATTAAATACCTACAAAACTCTGAAATGTGTGAACAATACACATCAATTTTTTAAGATTTATCGAGAAACCGAATATCCGGTTTTCACTTCAGTAACTGGTTTTTAAATTAATAAATTATTTTCCTTATAAAAAAAAGTGTATTCTTTTACTCCAGTAAAATAATTACTTTTTTAAAGAGATAAAATGAATTTCTGAAATGAATCTTATTTTTAAACTAATAAGATATTCCTGAAAGATCAAGATATAAGTTCTGCAAAGGAAATTGTATACCAAGCACTACAAAAAGAATTATTAATTAAACTTTTTGAATATCTGGAAACTAGAACTCTCAATCTGGAAAAATTATTTCGACATATTTCTACGAGTTAATGGATATTTTCTGTAGACAATATTTTTTATACAAAAATTAGACCTTCGGTGAAATATGGCACATTAGATTCTTTGGTTTTTCTTAAATATTACTTTATAAATAAATAAATAAATTCCGTGTTACTTTTTCTAGACAAGAAAAGTGATGATATAAAATAAGGTCCTCACTTGTAAAATACAAGTGATGAACAAAAAAAAAGTCCTCATCTCTACTTTTAAATTCATATCTATACATTTACCTAAGACCAAAAAATTAAATAATTTAGTATTGCCATCCTCCTTGGGGGGGCACCCCCCTGGGTGAACCACTGTTTCACATATACATGTAAAAATTAATTTGATAATATTAAGTTACATACATTCAATGAATTCCAATGTCAATGAATTCCTGGTAGGCCAGTTTTATAGCATTGTCGGAATTAAACTGTTTTCCTATTAAAAAGTTGTACAAATTGCGGAAGAAGTGGAAGTCAGTGGGGGCAGTCTGGTGAGTATGGAGGATGATGAAGAAGTTCCAACTACAATTCCTGTAGTTTTACCACAGTCATAAAATGATTTCTTTTAACAAACGAGATGTGTAACTTTCACAAAAAAAAAAAAAAAAGAACGGTAAAATATTAAGCCAATGTCGAATAATAAACTGTTAAAGTTTGCAATATTATTAACTACAAATTTCATCCTTGACGACCTGATATGATGCAAAACGTAAGATAAATCTCATCGCAGCGATTATTTTTAAGATTAAAATTTCACAAGATGATAATTAGACGCCCAGTAACATCCAACTTCCAATTTACCAAAACCAAAGCATGCGATGGCAGCACATTAAAACAAAGATTGCCACAGTTGTGAGTAAAAAACCACCCCTTCCCATAAATCCAAACACCGCGTTTGAAATCAGCTAGAGTTCCGCTACCTAACAGGATATGAATAATATCGCATATCTAATTTCCTTCAAAGATGTTTAGACAAATCTAGCTGTCATACTTATTAAAACTCTCAGAAGCGATATGTCAGGAGAGTCATCTCTTGACAACTCTTTCAACTGTTTTTTAGTTAATGGATGCCACGGCTCAACGTCTGCAGGAAGCAATAAAGAAAATTCACTTGGTCGTATGAGAAAGATGTCACAGTGTTTGTTTTGTCAGTTTAATTCGGTAACAAGGTGTGAATGTGTAATTAGTCGCGGATGGCGGGGTTATATATTACTTTTAAGATTAAATTTATTCTGACATTTGTTTAACATGCTGCAAGTAATGATCTGTTGAAAATTTTATCTCCCATAGTCGTATATACACGCAATTAAACGGTGTAATAAATAGTGTACAATAGTACACGTATTTACAAATATACATCTTAGTACAGGTATATTAACCGTTCGGTTAAGTTTGTATGCAGTAACATACATTTAATGCGTTTTTATTTAGCGAAACGTGGAAGTACACAATGGATCTATAATGTCTTGTTAACATCATCACCAGTATTTAATAATTAGGACCAGCTCTTGGGTGAGATGAACCAGGCCCAGGCCGCTGGGCTCAGGTTATGAAAAGCCTCAAAAATATCCAATTTGTACTTTAAATCAGGGATGGGGAGTCGGAGTCGGAGTCGGGAGTCGGGAGTCGAGGAGTCGAAGCTTTTTGGAGGAGTTGGAGTCGGAGTCGGGAGTCGGAAAAAGTTATCGACTCCCGACTCTTTGATTACATATTTATCAAGGATGAGAACAATCCGAAAACGAAAGTAAAATACCATACTACCAGAATTTTTTAAAGTACGGAAACAGGAACGACATTTTTTCTCTGTTCATGAACGAAAATGAAATTAAAAATATTCAATTCCGGTTTCCTTCACGCTTTCCAGTTAAAAATTTAATCAATTTTTAGTCATATCTAATTTTTCTTTTTCTGTATACTTTGTTTATTATGTTAAAACGAAACTAAACTGGATTTTTATTTTCTCAAGTTGTAACGGGCTTTGTGATTATTTTATGTTTCATGTTGGCAGCTAAAATTTATATGTCAAAAGAAAAAAGTGACATGTTATGAAAAATAAAGTATAGTCTGTTCCAAACGATTAGGCGGAACTAGATTTTCGGTTAGTTCCGCCTAATCGTTTGGAACAGACTAACCGAAAATCAGACTAACCGAAAATCTAGTTCCGCCTAAACCAAAGGAACAGACTTTATATAAAATACAAAACAATTTTTTTTTAAACTAATATATTTGAAAATTTGTATTAAAAATGACTCAATAGTCAAGATGAAATGAAAATGACATTTTATAAAAACAGCTCACCCAAACCCAAGATATTTAATGTAAGTATAGTCTGTTTCTTTGGTTTAAGCGGAATTAGATATCGAAATCTACTAACTTTTAAGGATTGAATGAAGCTTTGTATCATTTTGTTTAACAAAAGCCCACTTTGATAGTTAAAAAGTGAACTCGTGATAAATTAAGAAAATAAAAATTCCATTTAGTTCCGCTTAAACATTTGGAATAGAATTTACCAGTGAAAGGAGTCGGGAGTCGGAGTCGGAGTCGATTTTCGAAAATACCGACTACGGAGTCGAGAGTCGGGAGTCGATAATTTTTCTGTCGACTCCCCATCCCTGCTTTAAATAACTCGATACTTTTATAGGGTCTCAATTTTAATGTCTCGACTCAAGCCTCACACTACGGGCTGGTACTGTTAATAACGATATATGTAGAAATCGAAAGCAGAATTTTCGCAGCAAACTAAAGGCCTTATCACACTAGGGTAAATATTAACGTTTAGACTTGGAAAATTAAATTTTTTACATTCGAATCGAGGTTATTAGTGTGCGAAGGTATGAAAAAAAAACTAAGTTTTAAAGACTAAGCAAATCCAGGTTTTAAAACGCACTTGCAACAACGGCTTGTTATCTAGCTCACAGCTGATCAGGCCCGCGCCATACAGAAGGCAAGGTTGTGCGGTTCACAACGGCGCCGTGGCACCAGGGGTGCCAAAACTCAAAGAAAAAGATAAATAGTATGCTCTCTCAATTATAAACAAAAAAATCGTTCCTTTCAATAAAAAAAGAGTGTACTTTCCAATGATACGGTATATCTAAGATTACGGGGAATCCCCTACATGTATATGATTATGATAGATAAGTCAGGGAAGTCCCGATTTATATATTGTTTCTTTGGTCGGTCTGTTTTTATGTTTTACAGTTTTGAATGATTTTTATTTTCGTACTTTCGTCGGTTTAGTAGCCGCGTAGTAGTACATAGTATGGAATATCGGCGTACTGTGTATAAGAAAAGAAGATTTATTGGTTAATGCAAAACAAATAGCATCTAACTTAGACATAGAACCTAAATGTACAAAACAAAGGGGCCTAAGACCGCGTAAAATAAAAAGACAGTTGGATTATGAATGTGCGGATGAACCAATGTGCGACGAAACATTAAAATTCATAATTGATTGTTTTTTTTTTTTTTCATTCTCTAGATGTAATTATCAGATCAGTAGATGAATGATTCCAAATTCTTTCTTCTTATTCCATCAATTTCGAGTTTTTGTGAAATATTGATAAATTTAAAAATTATTCTGAAAAAGAACAATTAGAATTATGCAAAAATGCGAAAATATATTAAACGATGAAAATCTCAAAAAGCGAGATATTATTGCTATAGAACTCGTTCAAGAATTACAATTTTTGCTAAATTTAGATGAAGATGAATCTCCAGAAGAAACTTCAAATTATATAACCATTAACAACTTAATGAATTCCTTTCCTAACACAAGCATAATACTTCGTATTTTATTAACAATGCCGGTTTCTGTCGCGACTGCAGAGCATTTATTTTCAAAACTACAAAATAATAAAAAATTATTTGAGGTCAACTATGAGGCAACATTATTTTCAATAGTGGACTATTTATTAATACTTTTCATTTTCCTTCAACCATATTTCCATATACTATATCAGCCATACAAATTGTTATAGAAAATTGAAGGCGCCATATAAAATATTGCACAATGGCGCCCTTGTGCAAGGCGCTGGCCTGCAGCTGATGCGTCTTTGTCTTTTGTTTACGTTGAGGTTAGATTGTTGTATAATTGTTATTTTCGAGTATTATATTAACAAATATTTATATATATTTTGCAAAAAGAACTAATTTATTTAGTGAAACCTCACAAATAAACTTTTCAAAGTAGAACTGCCAACTGTCATAATAACACGATTGCGCAAACAAAGAATTTCCAAGTCTTAAGTAATATTCAAATACCATGTGATAAGTAAAGACGTGAATCCTGAAAAAATCCTACAGAAGTAAAATTTGGATAGCGTTTTAGTGTGATACGCCCTTAAGAGCTACTCACTGTCTGCTCTCCTCAAATCACGCATTATATCTAAGAACTCGAAAATAAGGTATAAAATTATAATTAAATCAACACAGGAGCAAGAAGAACTTTGAAGAATAAATAGAGCGCTGAAAATATTGCCAGATACAAGAACAAGAATGTGTAGAATCCAGAGAAGCGAAAGAGGTAAGTAGGCTATGAGGATTATAATGTTTTGGGTTTATCAAGATCGGTAAAATGCGCTGGCTGGGGCACATTAGAGATCACGTTAGGGTACATGACCAGTATGCCAAACAATGACAATGTACGAAGTAAAAGGCCAAAGGGAAGATGGATGGGCAACGTATGCAAAAACCTTCAGAAACTAACAACTAGCATAGAGTAGCGTCGAACTGTACATATTGGAGGCGAATCATTGAGTAGACTTATTCGCCTTAAGGGAGACAGGCGTGCACACAAAGAGGGTTCAGGGTTCGGATCTTTTTTATTTAAGGAAAGATATAATGGCACGACAAAATATGTACTTCGAATGACAAATATTGCCAAAATATTTGTTGCCAAAATACTCAGTACTTACTTTAAAATATGACGCTTGTCTCTACACGGGTTCAGGGTTCACATAGGTCCTCTTGTCGTTCATAAACCGCATTTTGTCATATATTAATATCAAAATCAAATTACAATCAAAATTAAATTAATTCATAATCCCTCCCATACAAATCATTATGAATATGTACCAATTATCTTTATTCGGATTTTTTTTTTTTTGGTGGAAGCCTCCCCACCCAAGAGCATTTTTTGTGTGTACGCGTACCTCTCCTTGATAGGAGAGATATGTTCCTGAAAAGTGGTAGTAAATCGCTGGCATTTGCTATACTAACCATTTGAGTTTTTATCACTAAACGACCTAAACGACGAAACTAGTACAGCTGATGGATGTTATGATAAACAGGAAGAAACGGTTATAAACCTGTCAGAAGAATGAAAAGAAGAAGCACTTAAAACCTGATCAAGCTTCAGTCCAGCACAGTTTATATTTCTATAGTTTGTCTCTATTCATAAATCTTAAAACCATTTCTATAACAACTAGAATTAAAAACAAATTTCACGCAAGAGAATTTTCGTTTTTAAACATCCTCTTGATGTCTCTATAAATCGGGAATAACTTAATTAATCAGTAACGTTAGTGATGGCTCATTATTCAAGTTCCAACGAGCGTTGTGCGTGAAAAAAGGGCATCCGTCGATAAATCACCAAATATCAGTTTCGCACAGACTGGAATGCTAATTAGGCCAGGTTTAAAAAAGAAACAGTCGGGGGTGCAAAGTTTCATGTTACAATAGAAAGTTAATTTGGGATGCTGTGAATTCTATCTACATTCAGGGTTCTTTGATAGGTGGCTTAGTGGCTCTATTAGAAGGTCTTCACAAAGCGCCAATCACATTGTAAATTCCACCCCGAACGTGTTGCGTTTCAATTGGACGTCACTTGAATAAACACTGCCGCCAACCGTTGACGCAACTTTGAACTACAAATGAATTGCGATTGTGATTTTTGAGGGAGACTTCAAAGGAGATTCATTCAATGTTACTTTAGAACTATGAATTTCAATTTGTTCACACAAACATTATGTCGTTTTATTTACTCTTGTCAATGAAATAAACTTAATATCAGAACGAGCTGAGGGTTGATGTCATTATCTAAATTCAGAATTTGGGCTACCAATTTCTCTCTCACTCCATCTATACTTTGACAATATTAGTCAGGTTAAAGTTTTCTGGCCATAAGTTTTTGCTCATCAAAAGTAATGCGAAGTAGAATAAGAGTAGGGTGACACCGAATTTTTTTAGAGTTTTGGAGAATTTGGAGAGTTACAGCTGGACACCCTAAAGCTAATCTTTTGAAATATATCCCATATTATTGACTTAACAGAAAAAACGAATATAACAAAAATTATTTATAATAAGAAAACAATTTTTTGTTTGTTTTATATTTCTTTTCGTTTGAATGAGTACGGGGGTACACCCTAAAACTAAATTCTTGAAATTTCTCAATTGTTATTTAGTTTACATCAAAAAAGTACCTATGTGAGGAAAAAATATTTTTTTCTCTTCAATTCAGTTTTTAATAAGAAGATTATTTAAGAGGCAAGGAATGTGTTACTTCTAAGGTTGAAATATCTCATTTATCATTTACTTAACAGCAAAAATGAATATGATAAAAGAAACTAATCTTCTCTGTTCAATGCAGTTTTTAAAATTCTGAGTAGGGAATCAAATGAAAGCCCTTAGTACGTAGATTAACGTATAATTTTTGTCCCACATCCTGTAGCCCAGATGGTTTAAACTAAAAAGCTGAAAAAATTCTGAGTAATGTACATTGGTGTGAACCGGAATTGTACAACAAGTGGGAAGTGTTGAAATTATAATTTAATTCTATGTTTCAATGTATACGAAATCAGAGGGGCAGAACTTATGATTTAAAACAACGAATGGAAGATATAGGCGCAATTTTCAAAATCTTAATGAACCTTGCTATATAAAAAAATACTGCACATATTTAGAAACCTAAATAATGGTATTAGGCATTCGAATTAAAATTAACAAAAAAATATTTTATAGTAAAGGAGAATTTACTTGACAGATTGATCGATTGAGAACCGATAAATAAATATATATCTATTTCACACAGTTTTATATAAGTCGTCAAGAACGTATTTCGGCTTCTTACTGTAACGTACGTTCATAGTTTTTGTCTTTTTTTTGTTATATTATAATATGGTAACTTCAACGTATGTCCTGTTTGTATACATACGCGCGCATCAGCTCTGGGCGGACGTTAATTGTGTAGGGGAAGGGGTTTCACTCGTGTTTGCATTCTTGTTTTTGATTGTATCTCTTTCTCTATTTCTAGCTCTGTGTGTGAACAAATGATGTCTCTATTCAAAAATGGAAATTTTATTGCTATAGTTCTCTCCCATTGAACGATATGCTTTAATTAACCGTCATCTGTCATCTAAATTCTCCTTTACTATAACATAAAATTTGTTTTGGCAACCCAAATAATCATCATTCACCTACTAAACACCTGCGAAACCCTGAAATGTGTGAAAATTCACACATTTTTTCATATAAAATAATAATATGCAGCTACGGAATTCCCAAATCCTCAAAATTGTTTTTTTTTTGTTTTTTTCTCAAAAATCAAACACAAAAGTAAATTTTTTTGTATAAATAGCAGGGCGGCCAGTCTCAGGGTTTCGGGCCAGAGTCTCAGGGCTTCGAGTTTTGTTATAAAATCTCCGAGTTTGTAGTTTGGAGGTGAAGACCTTTTTTTTGCTCATCACTTGTATTTTTTGAAGGTGAGCAAAATTAAATAAAATATACTATATTTCCATTTTTTTTTTTTTTATCTTAGGGTTTACCTCAACTGATATTTGGTCACCGTGATAAAAAGGCACAGTAAACTACAGATTAAAAGTAACATTTCTTCGCACTACACGTGTAAACGCACGTAGACAGCACTGCATAAGACATAAATATGCAAAAAATGCTATTATTTTAATACATTTTCTAAAAAAAAAATCCCTCCCCCCCCATTACCCCCTTTCTTACACAAAGTATGGATTACATAGATGAAGCGGTATGTTATTGTTTCATCATAAGGATTTTTCATAGTCACCATTTAGGTTATAGAGACAGTTTTGAAAGTTTTTGGATAAGTTTGTCATAAAAATCAATCAGTTTATCACTGTTGTTTTCATTTCGTCGTCATTTTCCACTCGTCTACTACCTTGAAACTTCTTGAAATTGGAGAATCAAGGATAATCCCTTGGCGCAAGTTCGGGACTGTATGACAAATGCGGAAAAGTATCCCAGTGAAATTCGGAAAGTCAATTGTATATATTATAGATGAACGTATGTATATATGGACTCCTTCGATAGGTGTCCGACAACTTCAATAGACATTACAGGGGTCCGTGATGTCAAAATTGTATTTGGTTTATAATATTGGCGTACGAACTACGTATAAAAGACCACAATATGGTTCTTACAGACAAGCATCATAAGTGCACCCCTTACCATGAGTCCTGCATACGCCACTATCTGAGCCCCCTCAAAATTCTCTATACGTGCATTGACATATGGATATGTCAAATGCGTTTTCAAAAATTGTGAGGTTCTTTAACTCGCTTCGTTTAAGTTCACATTTCCGAGCCATACAAGTGCACTATAGTTTGTTTTCTAGAGAAATACCATATTTTGAAAAAAGGATGAGTGAAAAGCACGATGTATTAACCTATAGGTAACTTTGTAATATTAAAAATAAAATCTCAATATTTTATACATCACTGAAAATAAAATAATAGAAATCAAAATCCACAGAAATCTAACATCTATTTAATTTCATTACATCAAAAACGTTGTATTATTAAAATCCATACGATTTTTTATACATATAGGATTTAAAATTTAGATCCGAAAACATAATAACTCATCTGGCGTGAATTCTCGAAATAAACCACAATCTGTCCCTCAATTATTGTTAACAGGTACAACGATTATTGCTAACAGCTGAGATTTTCAAAAAACGTTATTATTGCTGCAATCATAATAATTTGACCATAATGTGGCGGAGGAGACGTGGAATTATGGTCACAAAAACTCCTACGAAAACCTCAACGTATTCTTTATTATGAAAAGGCTGTTCGGGCAGATCATTTTTTCCAATTAAAAAATTGTTATAAAAAAATTGATAGTGCCCAAAGAAGAAGAAGAAGAAGAGTTTTACAATATATAAGCTATATTTTTTTATGGTTATACTCTGTTCAAAATCAAGAAATAGTAATCATGTGATAATTTTGTCGAACTCTCGTCGTTTGTTGGCTGTTGAGCACTTAAATTTAAGCGACAGCCAATAGGGTAGCGTCTTCAACCTTTCATGTGATTTTTATTACTACTTCTTCATTTTGAACAGAGTATAGTATTTAAATTAATAGAAAATACATATTCCCATGTAATTTTTAGGATTTCGTAGGTATAATAAAGAGATCCTTATTTCGTCACATGAATCTGTCCATTCGGTAAAAATTAGGGCCAAGCGGCTGGATTTAGAGAATTGAACACACATGTACGAGTAATACGGAGACTTCAAAAATATATTCCGCGAAAAATATAAACTAATGTTTTGATACATGGATTGATTATAACATTTTTTTATCAACAAATAATGAAATTATTATTATTATTTTTTTTTATTTAAACATCAATATCCAACAGCAGGGGTGTCAAACTCATTTGGATCGCGGTCTATCTTTCATTCAAAATGATAAGCAGTGACGGAACTTTAGGGGCTCCATGAAATTTTTTTATAAACCGAAAAGGAAGATGACTGTATATTTTACATTTTTAAATATATTTTTATCCTAAATAAGTAATTTATTGATCAATAAATTGAAAAAGTTGAGCTACAATGTAAAATGTTCAAATTTCATCAATAAATTAATCAATTTATTGATGAAAAAATTGATCAAATTGTCCTAGAACAAGTTCTATTATTCATCAATTCTTTACGGAATTCTATGTATATTTTTATCTGTATAGTTGTTACCAACTGTTTAGTTGTAGCATATACAAGAAATGTACAGGTTAAGTGTTTAATTTTGTGACAATTCCGCTTAGAACCAAAAACGTTCTAACCCACCATATTTTAGATTTTTTCTTTGGTTTTTATTAACAGCTCGTAATTTAGTACGTTTTAGTGAAGATTTTTTTCAATATTTTCATTTTGAAAAATATGTCGACATGTTTTACAGTTGGCAATGAAAAAGTTTTCAAAAAAATTGATGTACGTAAAGTGGTCATTTTATTTCCAAGATTTTCAATAAATTGGTCAATTAATTGATTAAAAAAACTTAGTGCACAGTAAGGTTAGTCAGTAGTGGACTTTGCACGGAATCTTGATATACTTCTACTTTTACCTCAAATATCTCATATACCTCTGATTTTACTCTATGTGTGTTTGGTGAAATCCTGCGCCAGATATCAACTTCAATTTACATTAGCTTAATTTTATTTGTATAATTAAGATCCTATCTGATGATTCTTGTCAGGAAAATATGATGGAACAAATACATCCCTTATTACTTTTTACATAGACTGCTTCGAACTAAACAGTAGTAAAACAAGAATTTCTATTTCTGAATTAAAAAAATACATTCTAATGATAAAAACCAAACTTTAGTACGTGACTAATATATTTTAAGACATTTTTCTAAGAACTGAATTTTTTCGTTTCAGGATATTTGGTGTAATATGTCCAATTAGACCAGTTTTTCTGGAGCTAGGGGAAATTAAACTACCTTAAATGTTTAACTGCTTCTTTACTTTTTCGAAGACATACAAAATTATATACGACATCTTTCTTGCAATATATTTAAAAATTCCAAATTTTTATAGTAGTATTTTATATAAATATAGGGAGAATATCTTCGATGTAAATTTTTCTTTTTCTTGATTTTTTTCTGACCTAGAACAATAAAGTGGTTGTAAACATAACCGGGAACCAGGCGCGTGTTCAGAACTTTTTCTTGGGAGGTAAGGTCAGAAGCTTATTATTTTTTTTTTTTTTTTAGCTTTATACAGAAACCGTAATATTTATAATAATAATAATAATAATAATAATATATTTATTCATGAACTATACAGAGTAAAATAATAATACTTAAATATACATATATAAGAAGATAATACAAGAGAATGGAAAACATAATTTTAGACAATTTTTTCACCGGGAGCAATAGTCCAAAAGTAAGGTGTCAGATAGAAAGTCCTGAACATAGTAAAACGCTTTCTGTAATAGGAAGGATTTTACTATTAGGTTAAAAATTAAACGGAGTATTCGCTTCTGCAAAATGAATACCCTTTTGCTCTCAATTGAATAACCCCAGACACAGACATTGTAGGCCAAATTTGAGTAGACCATCGCATAATATACCTGCTTAAGGCTATTTAGCTGAAGGAATTGCTTAAGCACTTTTATACAATAATAGGCTTTCTGTAGTTTCTTGCATACGGCAGCCACTTGCAATGCCCAGCTTAGGGAGTCATCAATAACTACACCAAGAAGTTTTGTTTCAATATTAGGTTCTAATGTAAAATTATTGAATGTTATTGAGATATCCGCTGGAAGTTTGTTTTTATTAAACAGAAGTAGTTTAGTCTTGGATTCGTTGACAATTAATTTGTTATTATAGCACCACTGTTTAAACTCATTAAGTGCGATATTAATTTTATGCTCAAGTATCCTTGTTACCCATTTACTTGTGGCAGGCTTGCTTTTAAATACAAAACAAGTATATCCCATAAAATATTTGTTTTATTTACATCAGCGGGCGGAGGCAAAAGCCTGTTATGAATACATAAGCATAAAAATTACGTTATTCTCTTTCTTCTGTTTATTACAAATAGATGTGTTGAAGGGTCAAACCCATAGTTCGATACGTATGCGTTATGTTATGGAGTTATTATAAACCAGGTTTTAGACTGGTCAAAATATTACTCTGATTATGTGGGTTTTATATATTTGTGTAGAAATGATGTATACAAAAACACTTAGCTGTTGAGAACCTATTCAACATCACAGGGGACTTTTTATCCTTATATATATTGAATTAAGGAAGATCAGTATACTGATCAGTATACCGTCTTATATATATATATAAGACGGTTTCCACTGTCTTCCCATTACAGGTCTTCACTAATCTCGTCCATGCAAAGGGCTACTTCAATTCTCCTTCCAAATATTTCTCAGTTTCCTAATGAAATTTCGTTTCTTAATCTACGCTTTAAGAACTTTCATTTGGTACCAACAGTAATTGCGGCCCAAAAGATTCGTTAATTTTCGAAATAATAATCTAATCAAAATTTTCGTTGCACAGTTCTGCTTCACATCAATATGTAGGATGATGTTTTCCAATCATAGACTGCCTTCCTGGAAAGAGAAAAGACAAAAAAAAAAAGAAGAAAATGACAATTTTTGATCGAAATCGGGTATAAATAAAAGTAATAAAATAACGTTTCTTTTGTTATTCTAAGCATTAATAGCTTTCATGTGATATCTCATTAAAATAATTAAAATATATGTATATTTATTTTTCTCGAATGATAAGTTTTTATTTCAAAGTCCTAAACCTTTATTATATACAGATTAAAAACTAGTATACGTATGCCAAATTTAGTCTTTAAATCCATCTGTTTGGTCATAATTTCCGCCGTATATAGACCGCATACGCCGCAGGAATATATGATAGTTTCTTGGTTATAGCTACGAACTCTTAAACTGACTACAATTATTAAGTATATGATAAATATAAAGTTAATTTCTATTTCCAACTCAGTTAGTTTTTTGTTTCTGTGTCAACAATGCGTTAAAAACTACCAAAACAATAACAAAAAAACTCAGTAACAAATATATCCCTAAAGAATCCCCCAAAAATAACTAAAGAATCCACTAAATCAATGTCTACTTTTATCATCAGTCATTTCTTTACGTCTCCGTAATTGGATTGATTCCAGAGTGTTCCCGGAACTGTGGCAGCACGTGCTGGAGCTTTTCTGGAGGCGTTCCCGTAACAGGATACAGTGAGCACCGCTTCCTGTCGGTGTCTCACTACCGTTGACCACGGGTCAGAGTAACTCGACACACTAACACTGTAGAAATTCGAGATGTCCCTGTCAACGTCACCATGGTGATGAATTGTTGTTATTTATTACTTTGGATTGGAAAAATAACAATGGAAAGAAGGATTGTACTGAATTTTAACGAGATTTTGACCAAAAGCAGTGTCAAATCAAGTTTAATATTTACAATTCAGTATAAATTTTAGGTAAGATGACAATATATTATTACAAAGCACACGAACTAAATTTTTAAATGCACTTTTAATTAATATATACACCGGGTTATTGGACTCTCTGGTGGTCCGCGACATGAATATAAGGTGTTTGCACTGGAAACGGCATATAAAATTGTGTTATTATTAGAGCTAGGACATAGTTAGGCCTCAGCCGCCACTGTAGCTCGCGGGCGGCACATTTTTTTTTTTTTCAATTAAAACTATTCATTTTATTCATGTGCCAAAGTTGTCAAAACCGAAACTTGTACTTTATCCATTTTTAATACGCTCATAATGAGTCTGATCTCTTGTATTTCAATTAAATTTAACTGTGAAGACCCTAATTACTCTGTTAGACACCGACCATAGTCACCGTATTGAGGTTTTTCATATATAGTTTTCAACTTGAAAATATTACTAAAAATAGATCAAAATCAAATAATCAAAAAGAAAATGTTAAGATAAATATGAGAGAAAAAAAAACACCTAATAAAAAAAGGTAATTGTATAAACTTAGTAATACTCAAAAATGCTAGTTATAATGTAGACTTTTTCTAAATTTTCTTTAGAAAAACTATTTCTGCTTGGCATAAGAATATTTTTAAATCTCGAAAAAGTTCTTTCGACTTCACAAGTAACGACGGGGGCTCTGCAAAAATAATTTCCATATTGATTAAAATATGTGTTTTAAAAAATCGGGGTAGTCATCGGAATAAATTTGTGTTAATATACGAACGTTTGGATTTCTCTGAAGAACTGCGTCAATTTTATTATCTAACTAAAGGCCGAAGTCACGAGATACTTGTTTTAATTTTTTTATGGCCTTTGCTGCTTCGGCAATTAACCAGAACAGTTCTTATTCTTTGAAACATTCCATGCCTGAACGGGATATGAACCCGAGACCTTAGCAAAGCAGAGCGCATGTGTTACCACTACGCTACGCCGGTCGGTATTAAAATTATCTTGCAATCCATCGAGATTAGTTCTAGGTATCTTTCCGCTGACGTGTTGAGTTGAATGATTTATTTTTGTGCATATTATATATTTTTTACAAGTATACAAAACAGTTGTTTTTCGTTAATAACTGTAGTAAAAAATTTAATTCAGCCATTTTAATATCTCTAAAATAGTAAAAATATAAATAGCAATAATAAGAAAAATGTCTACAAATTTTTCTTTCAGAAAGTAATATATTTTAAAAATGCTATAATTATAATTATTGTAAAAAAGTGAATATTAGTAGATAGATTCAAGAAGTTTTTGAAAGTATATGCTCTAAATCTAAATATGTACCTATAAGAATTATTTTACAGCTCTGTTCACAGTTCAGAAGAAAAATAAATAGTTGACAGGACTTGTAAAGTTTATACAGATTAATTAACGGTTCAAAATATTACAGGTTTGTATGTATTTGGCGTTTGCATTAAAAGAAATGTTTTTCTTTAATGACATTTCTTAACAATGATAACATCTCACAATGATATTGCATTCAACAATGCACATTATGGAAAAACATATGTAGTAGCATTTGTATTAATAAGACAGGAATGTTTTTAGATAACAAGTACCCATTTATTGATATTATTATGTGATTTTTTCTACATCTATGAACATCTCATTAATAATGTCGTTAGTACAGATTTGCCTAAAAACGTCCGAACCCTGGTTATTATTTTACTTATTTAAATATACAAAATAATCACAGCAGGTATTATCCGAATTATCTCTTCTTGTTAATCAAGCCTTATTTGCCTGACATCATAAGATTATGCGCCCGATTTATTTAAATCTATTCGGGTTTACCGCGTATTCATGAGGGGCGATAGAAATACGCGAGGAGGTAGTCCGTATACCATATCGAACTTTTAAACTTGTACGTGAAAAAATTTATGTGAATTGTGAATTCTTACACATTTGAAGATTTTGTAGGTATTAAGTGATAACAAATTGTGTGTACGTACATATTAAAAAACATAAATTTCTATAAATTTTAAAATAACAAGCCATGTGCTTTCATGTAGAGACCTACCACCATATGCACTTGAAAGAACTCGCATGAGGGTCCATGTATAGTTATACAGTTTTTCAGTCAGTCAGAAAAATATTGTAAGCAGGGTATACCATAAAATTCGATAATTTTCGAAATAGTTCTCATATAGAAAATTACTTTGGTACTATTCCGGTTCACATTAATGTGCATTGCTCAGATTTTTTTGTATTTTTAGATTAACCCGCTGGATTATAATGTGCGGGGAGATGAGTTTTTATAACACATTCTTGGCTAAAATCATGTTAAAATAAAATATCTAAATTTAAATATCTTTTGTTCTTTAAACTAAGTCTTTTGAGATTTTTTTTGATACAACCCAATACATTAAAAAAAAAAAAAACAATTCTTATCAACGATATAAAAAAATCGTTATTTTTCTAAATAATTATCTTAAAATTCCTGTTACCTGCATTACCTCAATTATCATTATCGTTTTTCGGGCTACATAAACTATGTTGCGGGCCGTATGTGGCCCGCGAGTGGCTTGTTTATAAACAGCCCCTGCCTTACAGATATGCATCATAAATGCCCCCCTAACCATCAATACTTTATATGGCACTGGTGTGTGCACTTTATAAGTCACTTGCACAATGATACTATACTACGAAACTGTTAATTTTGTCAAGTTAGAAATTTTATTACGTTGTGCAACTTAAGAAGTAAATTGAATTGAGGCTAAATATGCAGGTATCCTACCTACTTACCGTTGAAAATAAAAGAAAGGAGTCAAGTTCTAAGAGAGCTAATAACGGAACACAGAGCGGGCATCCAGAAATAAAAACAAAGAACAATAAAACACTAAGTCTGCGTCAACAGTACAAGGGAGGTGCCGAAACAAACGCATTTAAAGAAGGATCCCCGTCGGTATTTGTTAATTGAGAGACAAAGAAAGGAAAGAAGAGAGGCACTGAAGCGTTGAAAAGTGGTGATATACTCGCGTCGACAGATCCAAGTAGGTGTGAAATAATCGGGCATTGAAACACGACCAACCACACCTTAAGTGTTTCTCACAATAAACGAATCTTAATTCCATTAATTATAAACGAACAATTGTTAAAAACAATGAAGAAAAATATTCGACACGCGAATTGAATAATCTTTTGTTTATAAATAAAAACAAAGCCCTACCTTGCACTTTTGTCATCAAACCTCAATCAATTATCCGGCAATTATTTGTTTTTAAAACAATTGACACTGCGGGTAAAACAGAAAACTGCCACACCTCAAAACATAAATGTGATTACAAGACAGATGTTGAATTTCCAGTAAAAAAATATTTTATTAAACAATGATTATTGTTGGAATGTGGTTGTGAGGTTAGGGGCTGTACCTGCACGCCTACTTCGTCGAACTGTATGGCTCCTTGCCACGTGCAGCTCCAGGAGGTGGAGCAGTTTGAAACGGTCGCGTGATATTGCAAATATGCGCTCATGTCTGCAGGACCACTGCTTGATGTCTGCAGGACAGATGTTTAAGGACTATACCGGGTTTAATTAACTGTAGAAACTTAGCACCTAACACACAATCAAAACGGTAATTATTGAAATCCAGAGTGTAAGACGACCAGTATATACGATAGACAAGGTCCAAATTTACAGATACTATTAATGCGTTTAGTTCATATTGATTATATAAGATCCCATCTTAATAATCAATATGATATCTAATAATAATAATGATAATAATATTTTTATTGCAGGAGGAGGTGGATACAAAATACATAACTAAGTCAACATAAAAGATATACATTTGATAATTTATACAAGAAAAATTACTTATGCGGTACGCGGTACTATATTACAGAGAACGTCGTTCAAAAATTCATTTATATCGTAATATGCTTTCTCTATTAAAAGTTTTTTGAGACAATTTTTAAATTACAAAGCGTTGAGCTCTCTGAGATTATTTGGCAATTTATTGTACAGAGTGGAACCAATGTAATTTGGATTAGTTTTAGCTAATGTATAACGCATTTTAGGTAGGCGAATGTTATGTTTGTCTCTGGTATTGTGTGAATGGATCTCACAATTTTTTGGCAGCTTAGTATCTTTAATATATTCTAATAATTTAAAAATGTACAAGCATTGCAAAGTTAGGATATGTATAAATATTCTTTTCCAGTCAGTACAAGTTTCTAAACGTGCAATTTAAAGACGGATTTGGGGAATCCCATATAAAAAGAAAACTTAAAAAGGGAGATGAAAAAATAAATGTATATTACCCACGTAAAATGTTTTTGGGAATCGTACAATTGAAGAGACAAGTGAATGAAGGTGTTATGCTCGAAATTTTAAGAGATAATTGATATTTAGTAAATTATTATGTATTTGTTATTTTCCGCTATTTTATGAAAGTTATAGTTACATCACTTGAAAGCCTGTCAAATTTAATATCTATATATTTTGAGAATTTGATTTTTTCCGCACAAATTTCGGCACTTTTTTTGTCATATAACCCACCAGTATCTCCCAAAATATAGCTAACTGGAAACTGCGTGATAGGAGTATGATAGAAGAGATTTATACCACCTCATCTAGTTGCATCTTCAATTATTAACATAGCTTTTATAATCAGTGATTATAATTGTGGCCTCAAATATGTTTCATTCAAAATAATATTTCATTATATAAGAAAATATTTTTTCTTTTTTTAATTTTTTTTTTAATTATTTCTGTCCTACGGGAAGAATCCATCAGATGGGGTTTTTTCATACATTCGATTGTTGATATGCGTTTTCGATTACACTGCTGGTCTTCCTAAAAAGAAATTGCACATTGAAAATATATATATATATGACGTATTTTGCAAGCAAAATGTGACAAATATTACAAATTTGTAAAAGAATATAAGGATATTGTTGAAATGGAACTTTATTTAAAAAATTAAATTTATTTAAGTACAAAAAACTTATATTTAAAATCCACTGTCTTCCTTAGTAAAATCCTACTCAATTTATTCTATTTCGTCAATTGGATCACCAATCACCAATTACATAACAAAACAAGAAATTATATAACATATTCACTGCGTTTTACTTATGCAAATATTTTATTTTTAAAGAAATTATGTAGATATTACGTTTTGAAAATATAAAAACACGTAGAATTTGCTATTTAAGTACTATCAAATCATGAAATTTATTTAAAGCACAAATAACGCATTTAGAACAAAAATTACAGGTGAAATTACTAACTGTCATGATCTATCATGACAGTTAGAAAACACTGTGCCATCTCCAATTTAATAGAGGAAGTTTGGTAGAAATTGTGTTTTGAAAAAAAGCTCTTCATATATCTTCATATGTTTATATTTATATTTAAATTTATTATGCATAATATTTATCTTTTACTCAATTCTTGGATGTAATAAAAAGCAAAAATTTAAAAACAAAATATTGTAACATTTTAATTTGTTTATAGAAATAAGAGTAATTTTATTTATAAATTGTTCAATTCTTCTCTCTAGGTTTCAAAATTTTTAATAAGTCAATCAGAACTATTTTTATTTTAAAGAAAATAAAACTTTTTTTTACCTATAGATAGAATACTCAAGAATTGAGTCTTTCCATCTGCGTTGATAGGTTAGAATAGGTTTTTCTTCTTTTTAAAACTAAAAAAGATCGGTCAACGTAGCTTTTTGCATGGAATAGTCAAAAAAGTTGTGATTCATTTACATATTTCTGAAAACAAGTTATACTAATAGTGATCTACAACCAAAATAATCATAATAAAATTAAAGTGCAAAAGTACAAGAAAAGATCATAGATGACAAAATGGTTTGGTAATTATTTTGAGAAACAATTATTTCTATTTAAAATAAAAATTAAAAATAAGCAAAATAAACTGGCAACATTAAGTTGTATAAAATATTCGAGAGAAATTCAAATATGAAATACCAAACGATAAAAAATATCTATGAGGATCACTCTAAAATTATTGAGAATACGGCACATGGTTTATATTTTTTTGGATTTTATTTTAAATATGTTCAAAATAGTTTTTTTTTTTTTAAATAATATTACACTCGGCCAGTTCCTTTCTTTCCACTTCTTAAGAGCTCCTAACTAATCTTCTTTCGGAATACCTTCAAATAATTATGAATTGCAGTATCAAACTGACGAAATCCTCAGACGAAAACCTTCTACCCCGTAATTTTTATAAGCCCAATAAATAGTCAAAAGTCGCACATTGCCAAATCAAGTGAGCATTATATTCATTTTAATTTTTTTCCGACAAAAACTGGAGAGTTGAAGCTGCTCTGTGGGAAAACATATTATCATGATGTATTTTAATCCTTTTCTCTGGAACTTTATTCAGCACTTCAGGCAAACATTTTTCAGTGTACCATTTAGCTCTAACTATCTTTTACCCATTCAGCTTTAACTTTACCAGGCTCGTACTTCTAAAGAATACTTCATACATTAATTTTTTCATGGATCGCTGCTTCGTGGTTATTGTTGGAGTTTCCCCATCTTCATGAATCCATACATGATTCTCTTGGCATATAAGTACGTCGAAAAATAAAATATAAGTTTGGTCATCTGTCACAATTTTTGAAAACTCTTGGTGCCCGCCACCGTTTAAGAGTTTTAAATTCAATGGCAAATTTACACGCTCCGATTTTTTGAAATCCGAATTAGAGATCTGATGTAGCACCAAACGACTGAAAACATTTTTTAAATGCAGGTGATCATGTATGATTCTGTTAAGCTGAGCCAATCTTAAGTTGATAATCAATTACCTGCTAAGTGGCTTCATTGTCTTCTTCAATTATCTTCTTAACAGGTCACACCCTGCTACTTTTTGGTGTTAAACGAAATTCCTACCTCGTTCAAATTCTTTATATCAGCGGTAAATTGTAACCAAGCGGGAGCCAATAATTTAGATTGATGATCGCGTGTTTCTTCGGTTGTACTGGACATGTCGCAACCATTCCTTTAGAGGATCGGAGAACAGTTAATGCTGAATGGTATACAACAATTTGTTTGCCAGAAGTCATCGACAAAATCAGGAAAAACAATCTAAAACGTTGCATCATACTTCATCATGACAATGCGAGCTCCCACACAGCACGTCAAACAATTGTTTACTTCAAGGAGAAAAACATCGAATTAATGTCGCATTGCCCGTATTCACCTGATTTATCCACAAATGACTTTTTTTTTGTTCCCCAATGTCAAACAAAAAATGCGTGGACAGTGATTTTCATCACCTCATGAAGCGGTTGAAGCCTTCGAAAACCATGTTTTTGAGATACCAACTTCAGAGTAGAAAAAATGTTTCGGAAATTGGTTTGAACGTAGGCAAAAGTGTATAAATCTTAAAGACGAATATTTTGAAAAGCAATAAAACAGTCTGTTCCAAAAAAAAAAAATTCTTTCTTAGTTTTTGTAAAAATTTAAAACGTAGCCCTCGTACATGTCCAAACATTACTTAAAATAGGTCACGGGATTCCATTTTTGATCCAGTGAGAAGACGTTGCATCCATCTTGCCGATAGTTTTTTGATGCCCAAATGTTCGTGCATCTTGGCTATATCGCATATCTTCTCTCGGCAGTCGTCCAACATGATGTCATGAATTTCCTCGACCGTTTCTTCAGCTGTGACCTTATTTGAACGTCTCGGAGCTTAGCATCATTCGTGTTCGTACGTAAATTTAGTGAACCACTTGTGAACCATTTAATTCGACGGAGCACAGTTTTCATAATACTTTTTAGTTTTGTTTCAGTTTTCGTACTGGGTTTTCCACGCAAAAAGTATTGCTTTATCAACATACGCAATTCACTTACTTTACTATTTCAAAGATATACTTGAAACTTAGTGTGTATGTTTACAAAGAATGGCAAATGCAAGAAATAATATCAAACTAGTGATCTGAGCGCCATCTCTTATCAAAGTCACTGACTTATCAAACACCCCTCGTAAATATGTAATCTATAAATATAAATAATTTTGCAGGTTTCATTTATTAGTCTTGGGTGTGCGGACAGCACGTTGCACATATTGAGTATATGCCACTGGTCTGATGTATTTCTTAACTTTCGTCATTAGACAGTATTTTCAAAACTGTTTTTTCCTTACTAATTATTTTCTAACTGACTCTATGTCCGAACTTTTGCGCAGAGTTTATAGAGTGCATACATATTTTTTATAATCAACATACGGGCAATTAAAGTTTGAAAAATGAATAGCATAATAATATGTCAATTAATTTTGATAAAAAATTAATGTTTGTTGTGTAAAATAGCCATTAGCTATCCAGCTGTGTTTTTATTAAAAAGGACAAAATACATGTATAATATAGATGATGTATAACGGCTTATTACTTGTAATTAGTTTGTTTATGACAACACATTGAGTGAAGCAGGTAAAACAATAAGTGACGCAGTTGGCTGAGAAATAACAATGGCTTTTATTGAAATATTAAAATCCAATTATTACGCCAAATTTTCGGTCCCAACCAAATTAATGGTAAATGAAGAGAGAGTAAATCGTTCCCCGATCTTGAAATCACCCCCCGATCTTGATCTTGACACTATGTCAGTGTTTTTCTTTCAGTATCAGTTGGGTTGATTTTTAGCTGCGTCCAGAGCTCTTAAATTAGTCCACTATAGGCTATGACTTATGCACTGTTGGTTGTCACTAACAACGCGAGCAATCGTACAGAGCTCTAAATTTAGTTCGTTATACGTTGTCGATTGTCGATAATTTTCCAAACTTATAGTTAGTGAGTTATTTTAATGAGACAGACATATAAACTCATTGGATATCTCAGTCTACATCGGAGAGAACGTTTACATTGTATGCCTTTACATAACCTAACAAAATGTTATCGCGTCGATTACAACAAATCTCGCCCAAAATTACAAAGACGAACAGTAAAAATGATCAATTTAGATAATTACCGTATTTTTCGGACCATAAGACGCACCTTTTTACGCAGAAAAATTTACTTAAAATTGGAGTGCGTCTTATGGTCTGAAGATATAGGTACGTTGTTTAAAATGAGTGCGATGTTAGTGTGGAATCAATTCAGAGCGCATAAAACAGAATCAACCAAGAAAATATAATAGAAATGAATATATAATTAGCTGTCATTTCTGGAGGCATTACAAGTCAGCGACAACCCTTGGATGTGTCGATTAATAAACCATTTAATAATTTTATGCGGGAAGAGTGGAACAAACGAATGATAAAGCTAAATCACGATGTTACAACAACAGGACGTATGTAACGGACGACAAATTCAGAAGTACCTGGGTATAAAATTCATGAGAAGCTGTAAAAGACGATTATAAAGTCTTTAAAGAAATGCGATATAAGTAACGCATTGGCTAATATCGAAGATGACTTGGTTTTTGTTGAGAATGACAACTATAGTTCAGACGAAAATAATACGAACAGTAACATTAACGAGACGAGTGATACCTACAGAGAGTGAAGATGAACAGAATGTTGCTGGTACAAGTTAACGTAATAATAAATATTTTTTCTAAAAATCGTCTCATAAATTTGATTTCTTATCGACCGGTGCATCTTATGGTACGAAAAATACGGTAGGTTAGGTTTACTTAGTAAAAATCTAGGACAGCAGGATTAGGAAAACGATAATAGATAATAAATATTTTACGAAGCCACCATAATTTCCTTAGCTATAAACACTGCCTGAAATATTAAAACATAGTGAACAGTCAACTAATTTAAAGAGCTCTGAACGCTGCTTTACTAACATACATACTAACCTAACTCAAATAAACTCTTGATTTGTTAAGAGTTTGGTCTCTCCATGTACCTTAATTTTCAAATTTTTATTTACGTGGGTCGTATTCTGTCTGACAGGCACCGTAGCCGGCCAAAGAACAAATAAATAAATAAATAATAATACTACAGTTTTTACACATGTCAGAAACAGTATGATATTGCAAGTGGTGGTCCAGTCATAGCCATTCAGATCTAAGCTCTGAATGGCTATGATTAAACGGGAATTTTTGGCGCGATCGCGTTTGTATCGTATGTGCCGTTAAATGTGAATACCTACGCGGGTAGTTCACCGATGCCTCTTCTACATCAACACTTTTGAGATTTTCTTCTCAATGCTCTACTAGTGTTAAATTTTCTAACCCATATTCCTTAAATCATTCTGTTCTTTTTCATTCTCATCATATATATCTATGGATGCTTACCAGCAAACGAGAGCAGTCGAAAAAATAATGGATATCAACTATCTATAAATATAATTTTATTTTTCTTTTATCTGTCAGAAAAATTAATTGTGTTAATAAATAATATATTAGAAAACTATATATCCATTGTAATCGTCTACCTCTCATTATTTGTTTGATACTTGACTTTTCTGATATATTTTTTTAAAAATATTATGGTGCTTCGGCTACTTGGCTAATAGCACCTGGTACATTGAATAGTTCAATAATTTGTTTACATAGGTGTTACATTATAATACATGTTAATTTATATCATTTACAGTGGATTTCATATTTTATTGTACATGTTTATTTGTCTTAAGTAATTTATTATGTTTGTGGTTGTTTCTGTGGCGTTAGATAGGGCATGTTTGATTGTATTCTGGATGTTGTGACTTCCTCGTTCAGGTAGATACTTTTGGCAGTGGAGTATAATGTGCTCCACGGTTACCCTGGTGTTGCATGTTTCGCATATCGGTGGTTCTAGGTTGTGGAACAGGTATGCATGTGTTAAGGCTGTGTGACCTATTCTCAGTCTTGTTAAGACGACTTGGTATTGTCTTCCTCTGGACTGACTCCATTTTTTGTAGTGTCCTTGACTGCCCTCAGTTTGTTGGTTGTGTCTGTGTTGGGCCATTCTGTGTTCCAGGCGTCTCTGATCTTTAATTTAATCTAGCTTTTTACATCATCTGCTGGTACTGGGATGTTTTGCATTCCTTGTTGGATTGCTAGCTTTGCAGCACTGTCTGCTTGTTCGTTGCCCTTGATTCCGACGTGGGATGGAATCCATGTGAAGGTGACTTTTATATTATAATTTTTTATGACTTCATGTATGTTTTCTTGGCTCTTCTTTATGTGGGTCTGTATGGTACATCTTTTGGAAGGTTTGTAGTACGCTTAAGGAGTCAGACTAGATGGTGTAGTGTTGGTTTCGCTGCCTGAACTCTTTTATTAATTCTGTTGTTCTGAAGATGCTGAATGCCTCTGCTGTGTATGTGCTGCATAGATCTGGCAAGTGGTAGGTATGGGTGTTGTTACCTATTATGGTCGCTGCTCCGGCCATTCCATCTATTTTGGACTCGTCGATGTATATTTCTATTGCATCTGGATTTTGTTGCAGATTTCTTTATATATTTGTTTATAGATTTTTGGGTTTGTATGTTCTTTTGGATGTTGTGTTAGGCGGAAGTCGAAGTCAGGGGGTAGAAGTGTCCATGGTGGAGTTTTGTTATGGTAATTTTTTTCGATTTTAGGGATTGCGATGTTATGGTTTTGGATCAATTGATCAATGTTTTGTTGTAGGGGTAATACAAGGTGTCTCAAAAGAAATTTTATATTTAGTGGATCGATTAAAAAAAAAGTAAGCCGTATATAGAAAAAATGTTTATTAATTATTGAAATACACTTTTTGGGGATTTATTTCTTAAAAATAATATCGTCTAAATGTAGACCCTCGCATTCTCGGCATTAATCGAACAGTAAAATTACTTATGACGTCTCGGCAGGTAGACTCAGGGATGGCTGCCATTTCGTGACGGATATTTTCTTTCAAATGCGCCAGTGAAGTCGGTTTATTGGCGTAAACTTTAGATTTAAGATAACCCCATAGGAAAAAGTCCATAGGGGTTAAATCTGGACTGCGTGGAGGCCAATTTATGTCACCTCTTCGGGAGATCAATTTGCCTGAGAAAATTTCACGAACACGTGGCAGAGACATATTGGACGTGTGTGAAGTTGCTCCGTCCTGTTGGAACCATGTTCTTTGGTTATAGCCAGGAAAGTTTTGCAGTTCAGGTACCAAGAAGTTGTCTAAAATCTCCACATAACGCTCTAAATTCACTGTAACTGCACGCCCCCTTTCGTCTTCAAAAAAGTAAGGGCCGATAATTCCTCGCGCCGACATCGCAGCCCATACGGTCACTTTAGGCGAATGTAGGGGTTTCTGATGTTTGCGTTTCGGATTCGTTGCACTCCAGTAGCGGCAGTTTTGCTTATTTACGTGGCCATTAAGATGAAAATGAGCTTCATCCGAAAACAAAATGTTGGTAAACGTTGAAAATCGCTCAATCACCTGATTTACGAAATTAAGCCTCTGACTGGCATCTTGGGGCTTTAATTCTTGCACCAATTGAATTTTGTAGGGGTGCAGCTTTAGGTATTTGTGCATAATGCGATGTAATGATGATCTATGCACATTTAAACCACTTGCGCGCTTCCGAATTGAAAGGTTCGGGTCGTCACGAACAGACTGATTAACATTCTCCACGTTTTCTACCGTTCTTGATGACCTAGGTCGCCCGGATTTTGATTTATCCAGCGTTGTACCAGTCTCTTCAAACTTTATAACCCAATGTCGAATGAGAGGAATGCTTGGCGCATCATTTAAGTGGCGAAAACCTCGAATACTGCAGAATTCTCTACGCGCTACAGTCGCCGAATCACCGTTTTTGTAAAACTCTCGCACGCATAACGCGCGGTCTGCTGCCGAGAAACGCTCCATAGCGAGTGAATTCCCAAGAGCCAGGCTACCGATTGACATAACCCCCGCGCCCCTCGGATACGTTGCGTTCACGCAGTAAGCTAAACAAATATAAAATTTCTTTTGAGACACCTTGTATTTAGTAGTTTGGTGCTGTTTGTTGAGTGTCGGAAGATATAGTTGTAAGCTGGGTTTGAAGATTTTTTGCTATGGATAAGACATAGTTTAGGATGTTCTGCATTCTGCGGTATGAGAGAGGGATTATTCCTGCTGCACATAAAAGGCTGTTTGTTGGGCTGGTTTGGAAGGCGCCTGTTGATGTTCTTACAGCTTCGTTCTGGACAGTATCTAGTTTTTTCAAGTGCGTTGATTTCGCTTCTTCGAGTAAATAACGCAACCGTAGTTCATTTTTGATCGTACCAGGGCTTGGTAAATATTTAGCAGTTTCCTTTTGTGCTCCCCATTTTGTGATATATTTGTTCTTGCTGCTTCTCCATTTTCTATTTATTTTAATACGACCAAAAATTCAGCGTAATATTTTGTTTTCAAAAACCCAAAAACAAAAAGTGTTGTTTATCTCGCTTTTTAGAGTCCATGTTTCGGAACCATACATAAGTGTGGGGTGTTTTATAATGTCTGTGCACTAAATCAGAAAATAGATCGTCTTTTCATGGGCAGCTGGTGCATAAGAGCTGCAGCATCTCCAAAATTAAATTAATTTAAACATTACGAAAACGATTTCTAAAAAATTATTGCTCCAGACCAAAGCTGGGAATATTTGAAATAAGGTATTTGAAAAAGTATTTGAAAGTATACTTTCTTCGTGGTATTTGTATTTGATATTTGTTGTCTGAAAATCTCAGTATTTGAAATACTTTAAAAGTATTTCATATATTTCCTAATATTTTAAATATTTCCCGGTATTTCATATATTTCCTAATATTTCAAATATTTCCCGGTATTTCAAATATTTTATTTCAAATACATTTAAATTACTTAAATTATTATTTAAAATATTTCCCTATTATTTCAAATAATTTTAAAAAGTGTTTGATATTTCAAATACTTTGATCGGTATTTGATATTTGGTATTTGGTATTTTAAATACTTTTACTGAATATTTGGCACAGCTCTATTACAGACATCTAGCATGACTTCATGTTGGCTTGTTTCAGTTTCTAAATACCTACTTACGAACCAGATATTTTTTCATAATTTATTCTCATTAATTTATTATCGCGCTTTTTATTAACTGAAGATCGCTTTAACTTAGGTCACACAAAACAGATTTGTTCGGTTCTATCCTAGTTTTCTAAATGGGAGACGACGACAAAATGATTGGATTTTAATCAGGTAATCTTAAAATCCTTTTTGTTTATCTGCAAAATCTTTAACTTAACAGTTGTCAGTAGCACTTGGTCCTACAAAAGTGACACCTCTAACTAGCTTGTCAACCTGTCAGACATTTCTACAATATGCTACTTAGCACCATCGGCCAGAGAAGAAAAAATAATTACTTTTCAGAGAACTGTATTTCCTACTGTAAGAATAATCTTGCTACGAAAACTGAATGAAGAGTGTAGTAGACCTAAAGTTATTATGATACAAATTTAGTGCACCCGTGACCAACTGTGTTGGCAAACACATCATTACCTTAATGTGGAACTTGCTCGACGCCTCTGACCTTCTTTCTCGAGCCATACGCCTTAAGTCCATTCTACATTATACTTTTTTCAACACTTTTTTCAATACTATCCAACTCTGACGTCATTTCAACTTTTGATACTACAGAATATAGTGGGGGAAAAAAATAAGAGACAGTGATACATTTTACACCTTCCATCTCTTATTACTTTTCATTGCCAACTTAAAAATTTTTAGGTTCAGATGGCAGACAACAATTTGGTTATAGTAAACCAATTTATAAATATTGTTTAATTGTGCTAAGTTTATATTTAATTATATGATGTAAATAAACTTCTTATCAACTTAATAAACTACTAAAAGTTAAGTTGTAAACAAAAACTAAAAAGTTGGTGTTGGTACGACTGAAAAGTACAGAACTATCAATCAAAAATTTGACCGGAGGAAGTTTTTAATACCAATATGACATACAAGGGTGCAAACTATTGAATCTATCAGTTTGTAATTTTTACCAAAATATTTTAAATATTTCGAACCAATTTTAAATTAACACAAATAAGTTGTCTCCTAGTGGCGCTGATATGAATGACCAAACTTAGCCGGTAATTCTTTGTAAAATTTATTAATTTTTACCAAGGCGAGTTTTACTAAATGCATTACATTTACATTTTTTAAAATAAAGATAATTTAAAACGTTTAATTTATTTTTACAATAATTTACAATTTTTACCAAAATGTATTAAATATCTCAGAATCGTGTAAATAAAAAATAAGGTCAGTATTATACGGGGATAAATCTGCAAAATATAATTCACATCGATCAAGGGATGTAACAGTATCTAGAGTTTCTTTTTTATGCCTATGAAACCCTACGCATTTCTGCAAGTAATTAAATTCGTAGATTCTTAGACAATAAATCTGCAAAATATTGTTCATATCGGTCAAAGGATATAGGAGTGTTTAGAGTTTCTCGTTTATGCCTACAAAACCCTAGACATTTCTATACGTAATTCTATCCGCAGTTTTTTAGAGAATAAATCTGCAAAATATTGTACATATCGGTCAAAGCGTATAGGAGTGTTAAGAGTTACTTGTTTATGACTACGAAACCTGAGATATTTTTATGTGTAATTATATTTGTAGATTCTTAGAGAATAAATCTGCAAATTATTGTTCATATCGGTCAACTGATATTAGAGTGTCTAGAGTTACGTGTTTATGGCTACAAAACCCTAGATATTTCTATATGTAATTATATTTGTAGCTTCTTAGAGAATAAATCTGCAAAATATTGTTCATATCGGTCAAAGGATATAAGAGTATCTCGAGTTTCTTGTTTATGCCTACGAAATCGGACGAATCATCTTGAATCATCACGATCGGACGAACAGACAGGATAAGCTCATTATAATATAGGGATACTTAATGAGTTGTCGTAGCTTCTTAGTAAGTAGCAAACGGAACACAGGGACGCGAGTTCTAATCTCGGACACTACTTCGGAATTTTCACCTTCCAATACTGAGGCTAATTTTGTATTAATACCTTGAGGCTTTAATACAAAACAGTGGTTCGCAGTCCGGTCCGGATCCGAGACTAATTTTTAAACTGCCCGCATGAAATTTCTAAAAACCCCTGACCTCAAGAAATTTTCTAAAATTCTTATAAGTTTCTGTTTGTCTACATCAATTGTCTTCAAACTTTTTACATCTGCGGAACCCTACAGTTATTCCAAATGCTATTTCTTTGGAACCCCAAGGCAAATAGCCACAATATGCTGTCTCTTTTTAATTTTAAGGTCAAACGTCTTAAAATAATAATTTAGACGTATACTATTGGATTTAGTCTTGATCAAAATTGATATTTTGACTATATTTCTATATTTTTTAAATGTGGATATAATATACATACGATTTTACTTTTTAAGGCCCGGTCTTTCCACCTTCAGTTAAAGTCCCAGGTAACTATCTGACAGATAAGGTTATTTGTATCTTCATCTGCTGAATAAATGTCAATACCAGTCAGTGAATCCAATACGTCAGTCTCATTATCCGTTAGATAACTATGCGATAGGTACATTTGTATAGAAAGAAGGGATGACATTTACTCAGCAGATGAAGTTACAAATAACCTTATCTGTCAGATAGTTACCTGGGACTTTAACTGAAGGTGGAAAAACCGGGCTTTAATAATACAATACTTACCTAATATAATTTTTAATGCAAATTATAAATAAAAATTGAATCGAATAATTAGCGATATGCTGTTTTGAATCTTACTTATTTATTTATTATAATCATTTATTAGTAATCATTATAAACATAAAATCCAGTAATACAGTACAAAGTACATATTTAAATGGTAGGTGATATAAGAAGTACATAATAATCAATACTCAACAAATCTGAACTTTTTGTAGATAAGTTAAATTAGCTGTTTTGGAATAAATATGACCTACTGATGACGAAACTGGTGATAAAAAAATTGTAGCACCCTCAGATTTAAAGTTATTCAATTTTCAAAATTTACCAAAATCATGGTATCCAAGCAAAGAGCCATTAAAAAAGCAGAACAAATCCATTTAATTAAAAATGCGGAACCCCTAATAACGTTCCACGGAACCCCAGTACATAGTTTGAATACTACTGGTCTACATTAATAAAATTTAAAGGCTATATCTGTTTTTTTATTTTTTATTTTATCGTCTTCATACTTCCACACAAAAAAACAATTTCTGTTCGTCCTTTTGTCCGCCCGTTTGTACGTCTCTCCGTCCATCCGTCTGTTTGTCTTCCCGTCGATTTCTCTGCTTGTTTGTCAGTTTGTCCGACATTCACACAAAAACTACTGAATTTATTTTCACATTTCAATTAGGTAGGAGGTCGGTATTTGAACATAGGCTATAGGTATGGAATCTCAACATTTTCATTCTAAGAGGAAATTTCAGAGGGATGCTATCGAAAAAACATATTATTGACTTAAGAGCAAGAATGTACCTATATAACAAAAATTATTTTATATAATATAATTATTTTTTTTTATTGTATGATTTTTTTTAACAGGATGAATATTTGGAGAAACATTCTAAATTGAAATTTTTACATATCTAAAATATACATAAGAAAATTTATTTATAATGAAGAAATAATTGTTTTTTGCTCAATGTAGTTATTAAAAAGATGAACATTTGGGGTAGTATGGTGGGCACTACATAAATTTTAAAAATCTCATTTATTTTCCTAAAAAATGACCATTATATACCATTATATAGATAAATACTTTATTAATATTTTTGCCTTTCGGCTTTCAATAAGAAGTTCATATTTTTATAATAATTCCAACTTCTTCTAATATCTCTACTAAAATCTATCAAGTATAATTTGTTTTGCGTTGGCTATAACATGATGTTACAAAAATATATTTATGTATAGTTTGTTTCACGATAAGTGGAAGTGACTATCTACTTATGGTCCTAAACACAGTGGGTGGTAATTACAAATAACACTAATCCCTTGTTTGCACCCATAAACTAGTCAGTGATGTATCAGGTATAAATTGCAGATGTTTTAAATATCTTTTCACTTCGCTTTGAATTTTCTATCAGATAACTTGTGATTTGTGTTAAATAGTTCAGTACGTGTTAGAAAAATGTGGCGTCCTTGGAACGAACAATTAACTTCTGTGCAAGCAAATGAAGCAGATGACTATGTGACCATGATAGAAGATGATGATATAGTGCAAGATACAATAAAAAAAATCGGGAAAAAACTTGTATATATTTACTTGTAGAAGCTAAAGAAATTGTGGCCAATGTGTATTTATATTTAAGGAACCGCAAAAACAAACAAGCGGCATTAGAAGAGACAAGCAAGGCAACGAAAGTAGCGATGACAACAGTATGGAATATTGTAAATAAATCCATTGATAGGAGAAGAAAACGTAAGGATTCAGGCATATCAAAATGTTTGGATGGTTTCCAAAAAGATGTAATACGGCAAAAAATTTACCAAATGTACACCGAACAAAATGTGCCAACATTGGACATATTGCTCAAAAGATTAATCCAAGACCAGTGTGAAATTAATTGTTCAAAGGTGACCTTATGGCGTGCCCTTAAAAGTATAGGGTTTCAATTTAAAACGCAGTTCCTTATGGAGTCAGAGCGATTAAAACTTTTGAGACAAAATTATTTAAAAAACATTAAAAAATACAGAGAAGATAAAAGGTCAATAATTTATTTAGATGAAACTTGGTACGACACACATGAAACAAACTCAAAAGGTTGGGTGGATACTGTAAAGTTGTGGGTTTAAAATGAAACACACAGGTACATGGTTTAAACAAGACTGGCTGTATTTTATTAATATTCACTCAAGACATATTTCATACAAGTTTTAACACAATACATATCAATTCCTTGTCCTAATTTTTTGACATTACAAAAATATAAAATAAACATAATTATTAAGATTAACATTACCAAATCTAACCAACATAAAATACCCTTTTTATTTATTTTGTTTACATTAAATTTTTACACATTTCTATTTCTTGGCCTTAAATTATACCTGGGGGTTTCCGCTATTGTACTGGTCTCAGGAGTAATACTTGATGTACTGGGAGCCGTTACTAACTGTTGCTGATTGGATTCTAAATTATCGGCTGTAATTTTCACATCATTTTGAACGTTCATTTCTGGTTCGGCATTAATAATTTGATCACTATGTCTATGCCATAATTGATCACCGACTAGTACATTGTAAGTATTACTGCCCTTTTTCTCTACAATTTTTCCATTTGCCCATGATTTTACTGGATTTCTATAATCTCTTACTAAAACATCATCTTTTAACTCTCTATTTTTCCCCCCATGGCTTAAAATTTGTTTTTCTTGATAGTTATATACAATATCAGACGTATTTGGCCTTAACAGATCAAATTTTGAATTTAATTGTCTACCAAATATTATTTCAGATGGACTTTTTCCCGTTACACAATGTATACTATTCCTATAATCTATTAAAAAGTTACATAAAGCTTTATTTACCTCTAGGCCATCCGAAAATGCTTTTTTAATACATTTTTTTATAATTTTAACAGCATTTTCTGCACTGCCATTACTACTGGGATGAAAAGGGGGTGTAAACGTATGAAAAACACCATGTTCTTTCAAAAATTTGGCAAATTCTTTAGATGAAAAAGGAGGGCCATTGTCAGTGACTATTTGTTTCGGAAATCCAAATTGTGAAAAAAGAACTCTTAAATATTTAATTACCGCTAATGCATTTGTGTTTTTCATTTGTTTACATTCGATCCATTTTGAGTGTGAATCTTTAACAATTAAAAATTTTAAATTTTTTATTGGTCCCAAAAAGTCTAAATGTAACCTAGTCCATGGATCTTTTGTCCATGTCCAGGGATGCAATCTTGAAGTTTGGGGTTGGGCACGTTCCAAATTACAAGTGTCACAAGCCTTGCACATTTTTTCAATTTCTATGTCAATTTTTGGCCACCAAATATATGACCTCGCCATAGATTTTGTTTTATTGATACCCATATGAGAAGTATGTAATTGTTTTAAAATAAAATTTCTTAATTTTAATGGAACTATTACTCGATAACCCCACATGATACAACCATGTTCAATATGTAATTCATCGCGTCGCGAATAAAATTGTTTTAAATCATCTAGTTTTTCTGTACCTTTTGGCCAACCATTTAAAATATACAGAAAAATTTTACCTAATAATTTATCCCGTTTAGTTTCCGCCGCTATATTTTTGTGAGTTATCGGTAATGACTCTTCAATATGTAAAATATGACCAAAATTTTCTTTCTTTTTTTTAGTTTTTGGTAAAGGTAGGCGCGATAAACCGTCTACATTTCCATTTAATTCCGATTTTATGTATTTAATATCGTAATTATAACCAGTTAAAATTAACGCCCAGCGCTGCAATCTATTTGCGGCCATTTGCGGTATACCTTTTTTATTTCCAAAAATTGAAATAAGAGGCTTGTGATCTGTCAAAAGTGTAAAATGACGCCCGTACAAATATTGATTGAATTTTTTAACCCCAAAAATTATGGCTAAGGCTTCCTTTTGTATCTGGGAGTAATTTTTTTCCGCTTTTGATAATGTCCTGGAGGCGTACGCCACTGTTTTTGAAATACCATTTGGCATAATGTGGGAAATGGCCGCGCCAACTCCAAAAGGACTGGCATCGCAAGCTAGTGTGAGGGGTAGGTTTTGGTCATAGTGTGCTAAAATCGGGGAACTCACTAATTTTGATTTTATTACATTAAATGCGCCCTCACATTCATTAGTCCACACGAATTTTGAGTGTTTTTTTAATAACTGATACAGAGGATGCAGAACAGCACTCATGTTCTCTATAAATTTACCGTAGTAACCAATCAACCCTAACAAACTTTTTACTTCAGTAGCGCTCGTGGGTCTCTTGACTTTTAGTATTGCCTTAATTCTATCTTTATTGGTATGCAAACCATTTTTGTCAATTGTATATCCAAGATATGAAACTGAATTTTGAAAAAAATTACATTTATTAATATGCACCCTTAGACCACATTCTTGTAATTTATTTAAAACCGCAAATAAATTTCTTTTATGCTCTATTTCATTTTTTCCTGTAATTAAAATATCATCCAGAAAAATACAACATCCGTCAATATTATTTAAAATTTGTTCTAAATGCCGCTGGCAAATCCCGGGTCCCGATGATACGCCAAATGGAAGACGATTATACTGAAAAATTCCCTTATGAGTATTTATTGAAACAATTTTCTTTGACTCTTGATCTAATTCAAATTGTGTATAAGCCTGTGACAAATCTAATTTTGTAAAAATTTTACCACCCTGTAATCTAGAAAACAAATCTTCAATTCGGGGGATTGGATATTTTTCCACCTGTAAATTAGGATTAACAGTGATTTTAAAATCTCCGCATAACCTAACACTACCATCCTTTTTAATAACCGGAACTATTGGAGTTGCCCAATCATTGTATTCAATTTGTTGCAAAACATTTTCATTTATTAATCTTTCAATCTCTTTGTCAACTTTATCTTTAAGAGCATAAGGTAATGGTCTAACCTTACAAAAAACTGGTCTTACATTGTTTTTTAAATGTAATGATACAGTACCTTTATTGAATTTTCCTAAACCAGATTTAAAAACTTCAGGAAATTTAAGCTTTAATTCTGTAATTATTGATTTATTATTGCTAAAATTTCCCTCATTTTTATTAACTATACTATTTAAATCCTTAATATTATTGCCTAAAATATTTAATTTATACAACCACTCACGTCCTATCAATGGCGGGCCGCCTTTTGAAATAACATACAGTTTAAGAACCTTTTCAAATGTACCATATTTAACAGGTACCTTAATATATCCTAATGGTGACATTACTTCACCAGTGTAGTACTTGAAGGTCGTATTACTTGAATGTAATTTGAGGTTTCTAAAAAATTTATTAAACACAATTGCGGAAATGACAGACACACCTGAGCCTGTATCCACCTCCATATCTAAATTAATTGAATTTACTTTAATTTTAATAATAATAGGACCTTTCGTACTGTTTATATCTTTAATATTATACATGGACCCGTCACTTGACACGCTAGATGAATCTGAAATTTCATCCTCCATTCTATAATTATTATAATTTTTATTAGAGACCTTACGATTCTTATATGGTTTTGTTTGATTTTTATTACTAACAATGTTTTTCATTTTACATACATACTTCAAATGTCCTACTTTACCGCATAAATTGCATTTTGAATTTCTGTAAAAACACGAGTCAACCTTGTGGTTTCGTCTGCCGCAACAGGCACACGGGTGATCCAACTCGCTCGTACTGGGACGACTGCCGCTGCCCTTGGTATGGCCGGTGCGCTGCTGGTGGTTCCCTCGGACGTAGTGCATGGAGGAAACCGACGTTTCCATCGTTACGTGAGCATCCTTCTCAGCTGCTTCCATATTACATGCCGTCTCCAACGACTTGGAATAAGTTAAATCGTGCATGGTGAACAATTTTTGCTTTATTAACTCGTTACGGAGACCAAAAAGTAATTGATCACGTAAATGTTCATTTAAATTATTTTTGAACTCACAGTTTTTTGCTAATTTTTTTAGTGCCGCTGCATATTCGGCTACCGTTTCACTTTCTTCTTGATTTCGTTTACGAAATTTGTAACGCGAAACAATGAAATTTGGATCAGGATCGACATGATCTTTCACCAATTTAACTAACTGTTCGTACGTTTTTGTTTCGGGCTTTACTGGATCACACAAATTTGCTATTAATTCATATGTTTGTTCACCAACTACACATAATAATGTTGAAACTTTTAGTTCCTCACTTACTTTATTAACTTTTAAATAATTATTGAGTCTTGCAACGTACATTGTCCAATTTTTTTCACTTAAATTAAATTCTTTTATTTTTCCAATTGACATTTTGTAGTCTTTTAATTTATTCACTTAGTTACTTAATTAAATTATTATTATATTATAATTATTGTTCGTATTTTCTTTTGTATTAAATTTTATTGACCGCGTGGTCCTAAGACTTGATTTTACTAGTCCAACGTCGCCAATGTAAAGTTGTGGGTTTAAAATGAAACACACAGGTACATGGTTTAAACAAGACTGGCTGTATTTTATTAATATTCACTCAAGACATATTTCATACAAGTTTTAACACAATACATATCAGATACGACAAATAAATGTCAAACAAGAGCACCGTCTAATAAAGGTAAACGTATTACGATACTCCATGCAGGTTCTGAAACTGGATGGATACCGAATGCACTCTTGCTTTCTGCGAAAAATATCAAAGATTCTTGACTCGACTACCATGACGATACCACGGCGGAATGGTTCGAAAACTGGTTCGAAAATAAATTACTCCCGAATATACCGGCTAACAGTGTTATTGTTATGGACAATGCAAGTTACCATTAGTCGGCAACTAAATAAAGTACCGAATAGTGCAAACAGTAAGAAATAAATCCAAAACTTTTTATATAAAAATGATATTTACTTATAAAAAAATTGTTTAATTAAATTATTAAAAAGTTATAGTTTTTCTAAAGAATATGTTTGCGATAATATTGCTCAATGCAAAGGACACACAGTTTTACGACTACCTCCGTATTATTGTATATTCAATCCTATTGAACAAATGTGGAGTCAGTTAAAGGCGAGAATAAAACGGAATAATGTTTCTCCCACTTTAAACGGCACTGTGATAGAACTTATAAAAAAAAGAAAGTGGAAAATATCCCTGTAGATAGTTGGAAAAATTGTGTAAATCATGTTATTAAAACTGAGGACAGTTATATTCAAATAGAACGTACTATAATCATTAATTTAGAGACTGATTCAGAAAATGATTTGGACTTGTAAGATTTTTTTTTATCTTAAACATTATTTAATTTAAAATTTATTTTATTGTAATGTTTTAAGTACTAATTGTAATGTTTTAAATTTAATTATAAGATCTATAAATTAATTGTATTTATAATAAAAATAAATTTTATTTTGATGATATCTTATGTTTATTTCTTGTTACAATTGTGTCATTACATGGTGTAATGTAATTTATACCTGATACATATCTGGCAAGGGATTAGAGTTATTTGTATTTACCACCCACTGTGTTTAGGACCATAAGTAGATAGTCACTTCCACTTATCGTGAAACAAACTATACATAAATATATTTTTTGTAACATCATGTTATAGCCAACGCAAAACAAATTAAATGAATCAATAAATAAATAAAAAATATAAATAAGCAAAGACTATGACAAGATAAAAAGAAGTGGCAAGAAATATGGAGAAGAACACCGCACAAGTAATAGGTACTCAAACACCAACAGTCTGACACCAGCAAATGGTAAAAGACTTTAGGATTAATTAAGTAAGTAAGTAGTTTGGGGGGCCGTAGATTGAATTTCCTTTCTCCTTCTTAAAATCTTTTTCATCCAGGATTTTTTCCAACAGAAGAGATTCAGTTTTTTCTCCTACTTCAAGACAGTTGATTAGATGCTTGATTGTTTCTAGCTGCTTCCTGAATCTTCTATATTTCTTTTCTCTTTCCAGTTACTGGTTCACTGCTGCTCATTTCCACATCTAAAGTTTTCTTCTTTTTGTTTTTGTTACTTTCCGTGAGGTACCTTAAGATGGATAAGACCTGAGTTTTTTTGTACATCGTACTGTACCTTGATCTGTTGATTCTGTTTTGCTGTTGTTCAATTCGCACTACTTTATCTCTTCTTGAAAGTATGGGAACTTTTTTTCTACCGTAGTAATTCCTTTTATAGAATGATCACCTTTAATTTCCCTAGGTTATTTGTCTATGCTTTTCTTTTTCTTTTCAGGACTCTTATAGAATCTTATTACTATTTGATAATATTTTCGTTCGTACTTCACTTTTTTGGTACCAGTTATTATCCTCATCATATTGTCACGACGGTGGTTTGATTGAAAGACAACTCCTGGTTTTAACAATATAAATTAATTATATTACTATATATTCAATTTACAATGTAATTGTATGAATTTGCCCATTGAGTTGGGGAAGTCTTCGGTCCACCCCGTGTTGGCCAGGATCGGCTTGGATCTATCTCCGAGGCGGGGCCTATCCATCAGGAAATCGAGGAGCCTGGAGAAGCCTTCTCCCATTCACATGGTACTGCTTGCTTGGCTCACCAGCTGTACGAGATATTCGATACATCTGGCGTCGGTATCTCGGTCGTCACCATGTGGATTGGAACGTGTAGAGGAGTTGGCTAGATTATTCTGCCCCGATACCTTGCGACGTCCATGTATTTGTACTACTGGTGGACCTAGTTCCAATATTTATTCGTCATGACAAATGTTAGACGCTGACATATAGTTTTTTAATCAAACAGCTGAACGTCACAATGTCTAGATGTCGCTATCCTGACCTAGGATTACCTTTGTGACAATATCCCTCTATGTTTCTTCCAGAACGATATAGCTTCGTGTTGATTTATCTGAATGTAGTGTCCATTTAATATACGTTTATAACTGTATTTTTTTTTTCACTTCTTCTCCCTCTTTCCATCCCCAGATTTGTTCTCATTTCCATTGTTTTTTTGAAATATGTAACTTAAGAATTTGTCTTCCTTCAGATGTGCTCTTCTGCTGAAACATGTTTTGTATCACTGGTCCAAATCTGTGATTTGCAACGTTAAAAAAAATGCTTTGCAATTTATGTGAAACTGGGTTACTTATTCAAAATTTGCATTGAAAGCACCTTTAACTTTACGTAACATTTTCTTTATAAAAGCAAATATATACCAGATGCCTAATTTAAAAAATCGTGACTTTAAAACCACAGTTCTAAAACCGCACGCCATCTGACATCTAGCGAGCAAACGGTGAACTTTTGTTACACAGGTGTATACGTATGTTGTACAACATATAGTCCATAATTATTATCATTACCTTCTCTTATTTGGCAGTTAATAATATATTGTATACTGGAACTCATTGGACAGTTATGTTCCTAAAATATATCGTTATTACGTTTTTATTTGCTATTAATTAATATGAACTCGTTAGATTTTTTGTAAATTGGTGGGTAAATGTTTAATAAAACCTTTATTAGTAGAGGAAGTAGCTTGTTTCATCTCCATTTAATGGATACTCTTTGAATTTTTGAATTTTGAACATACCAGAATACAAATGAGGTAGAGGCAGGTTCACAAAAACTTAGAAGGGAGAAAAAAAAATCACTTACTCCGGCAACTACAAACATCAGTCGACTCCTATTAAAACCATTAAGAACCTATACAGCAACAACAGAGCAATTAATTAAAATAGGATACAAAATATTTGGTGCGGGCAACGTTTTTTACATAATTTTTCCAAAAACCTCATCAAAGTTAAAACAAGTATTAAAAAAATATATTTTTTCTTCATTAATATATGGCACTGGTTCTCCACTATTTTTAGGTAAATGCACCCTAATATAAAATATCAGAAAGTCATGGTACCTTACCAATATTTCTCGTATCATATCCCTATTTATTATCCGTACCCCCTACAATGAAAGTTTTTAAATACTTTTATTCTTTATCACAAGACATTTTTTTGATATTTTGTAAATAAATTCGAAATACTGTCTGGCTAACTTAAGTTGGCCAGTTGTGCATTAGCGAAAAAACTAGAAGGGTTAGTATACGTGTGGTTGCCGAGTGGCACAGTCACACAAAAATGAATTTTCAGAATAAATTGGGAAGCGGCCGTACGTTAAAAAGTAAATAATTTTTTTTCGACTGTACTGGGTGGCACAACTTATATCTCGCTCACTTATAATACTGTAGCACTCTGTACAGTACAATGTCCCACCAGCCAGCTTAACATAGCCGGACAGTACATCAAGACAACATTTTTGAATGTAAATAATACAATAGGAAAAATAAAATAAATTTACATAAAAAATCGAAAACAAACTACATTAAAGATTACTTTGTGTTCCAGCCAGTGAAAATTATACATGGGAAATTTCTTCACACATATTGCATTAATGATTGTTACCATCATTTATGTTAATTTAAAAAATATTATATCTGCAAAATTATCTGCTGTGTATTATTAGTTTCAAGTCCTATTATAGTAATAATTAAATAAAAATGTTTTATGTAAAAATTTACTTTTATTTTTTGAAATAATACTATCTGTAATTAATGTTTTTAGAAAACCAATGAATAATTGGTTTGAACTATAATTTTTATTGATGTCAAATACTCATAGTGACATGGAATAACTTTCTGAAATTGATTGTACTTCACTGCACCTTCACTATTAATTAGGTTTTTTACGGAACATGTGTAGTTTTTTTAATGAATTCTTTAATGGGTGGCACTGATAACTCACAATGAAATTTGTCGTTTCTAATGAACCAAGGGGCGTTAACAGCAATTTTTATGACTTTATTTTGGAGGACTTGGATTTTGTATCTGAAGTGTTTCCACATACCAACATTGCAAGCATAGGTTATGCGTGGTTTTAATAGAGATTTATAAAGTAACATGGCACATTTTAGTTTTAATTTTGATTTTTTATTCAATATAGGATATATTTGTTGCAGTCTTGCATAGGCTAGTTGCAGTTTATTGTTGATGTGTGTACTTCATGTTAGTCATGTGGCCAAATGAACTCCTAGATATTTAACTGTTTTGCGAGTTGGATTCCAGTCTATTATATTATTGTTAATAGTAATACGTTTGGGTTCTTTAATTCTTTTTAAGATGAATATTTTGCATTCGGACTTTTCCGTATTTAATTTGATGTTCCATTTATTGAACCAGTGACAGATGGAATTTGCGATGGCTTGTAGGTGGTCAATTGCACTTGGAACATGACGTTTGACGCTTTTGTCGACGGTATATCTCTGACATAGATATTAAAGATTATTGGCCCTAAGATAGTCTCTTGAGAAACGCCTGTTTTAATTTTTTTGTTTGAAGATATTTTATAATTAATACTTATTGTAAACGTTCAATCTTCCAGAAATGAGAAAATAGAGAGAGAAAATGAGGAATAATGCTTTGTTGTACTTTTTGAATCTATGATTTTTCTATAATTTCTGTAATTCTTAATAGTTTTTGGGTTGTGCTGTGTCTTTTCCTAAAGCCCAATTGGAAAAATGGAAGAGCTTCTATGGCGTTTAGATCATTTTCCAGTATTACTCGGATAATATTTTCAAGAAGTTTCGAAAAGTTGTTGAGTAAACTGATGGTCATTTATACTGATTAATTAGATATTTTATTGGTCATCTAATAATAACGTAAGAAAACTACTTGTTGACAGTTTTGGTAAACTTTTCTCTAGCTATCTCTTACAGAGTTTAAAATATTTCAAATAAAATTAATAGAGTTTGAGTCCTAGGTAATGTAGAATGGTTAATTAGACACAGCCTATTTGCAACTAGGCAACTATCCGAAATAAGACTACTCTATTTTTTTATATTTTTCTCGCGATATGTTTTTTCGCATTCTCAGTATTTTTTCTATGTGTGATTTAAAGAGCTCATTCCATAATGCGAAAAGCGAAAAAGGTTGATCGAACAACAATGGCAAGAAAGAAAACAATATATTTAGATTTGGCATAGGAAGACGTCGTAAACCGTTACAAAATGATAATACATCATCATCAATATCATAATCACATCCAACCATAATTTATCCACATTCTCTCCATGCTAACTTCTGGTGTCATATGTCTAATCTTAATTATCATTCTTATTATCCTCGCTAGATGTCCACACATCTGTTAATAGTAAAACCGCATTCCGTGCGAAAATGCTAAGTTCTCAATTACGTAATTTAGTTATTTCACATTTAGACGTCAGACTCCTGCTCCCTTGTGGCAAAAGTCACAGCTGGTCAATGTAGCAGCCCAATTATTGACACTGCAAAAATAATAGAGAAATTTATTTTTATCGGCAAGCAATAGCGAAACAATTACTTAAGTAATAACTTAATCGTATAATTTTATAACAGATGGACATATTCATATTTAATTTAAGTAAAAAATTGATTACTTCAATAAAATTCATATTAAGATTCTAGGAATATAAGACGTAGGTAGATTAAATATATATACGTTTAGAAAGATTAGGATAATTATAGGACATTTATGAAATTAATAATTTGATTCTAGGTACTGGACGGAACAATATCAATTTTGTGGCCTTCTAAATTACTAAACAGTATCTACAGTTTTAACTAAACTCAAATTTCCAGAGGTACAACCAGAAATTTAAAATCACTAACGCAAACTAAAATAAAGAGATAAAATCTTATTTTATTACATTATTAAAAATTCGAAAGCTACAGGTTTTACTATTTTAATTTACTCATGCAGCGACTGGCTAATTTTATACTTTTACACTTACATGTAAACAAATTTCTATTGTTATTAAAAATAGAAATAAGTAGCTAACGGGTACAATTACACCCTTGCTACCCCCCAAATTGCTCTGGCTCCAAGCTGACCCCCCCCCCCAGAAATGCCTGGAGAAAAATGCGTCCGCAACACGGAAGGCAAGGAAGGTTTTTTAAGGAAGTCATCACATATATATAAATTTAGAAGTGAGGACCTTTTTGTTTTAAGGTCACCACTTGTTTTTAGAAGTGGGGACTTTTTTTTATGTCATCACTTGTTTTAGAAGTGAGGACCTTTTTTTAGGTCATCACTTGATTTTAAAAATGAGGACCTTTTTGTTAGGTCACTTGTATTTTCACCTGTGTACTAATAACGATAAATAATGATGCCCTCCTCAAATATTGCCTGGCCTCTACATATTTGAAGAGCTAGCGCCGCCACTGGTAGGTAGAAATTATTTTTATTTATTTTTTGTGATATAAGTAATATATAAAATATGTTTACGTGATGTGCCTATATTCCATGCGGAAGCTACCGACAGAAACGCCATAATTGGGTCCAAAATACTGATAACTTGTGACAGCTAAATACATAAATAAAGTGTTCTGTCGAGTCGGGTCTGGAGCCCGGACCTTTGAACACCATTATTTCAATTACTATTACGTATTACAATTACCGACAAAGAAATTATGCAACTAAAAGAGGATGGGGCTGTCTGAAGCCACGGCCGCAAGTCTTTTGGGCGTAGAATATATTGCGTGGCTGTTGAGTGTTGGGTGGATGTTAGAAATGAGTGAATACGCAGAGTTTAAGTTTAGTGAGATTTAATTTTATTAATTTTTTTCAGCTATCTAATCAATATTTCTCAAGAATATTATTACAGATATCGACAGATCTTGCGTAGATGAAGCGAATGATACCTTGCGGCTGGGCCGTGCGGTAGCATGGAGCAATGGAGCGATCGCTCCAGTCGCCTGAGCCATGAGGGCGCCTTTCAGATATTTCACATTTGTTTATTTTTATAATATTTTTGTGTTCTAATGTCATTGACCATCTTTGCTTTTCTGAAATGCATTTTCTCATTACGGTATCTTGATTGAATTAATAATCTTAGTTCGACTAGTAACTCGTCAAAAGAGTTTTTTGACGATTCGGCGATAGTTCTAAAATTCCGCTGGATGCTCTACCAAAACATAGCAAAATATAAGAAACTGTTTTTTCAACAAACGTTGACTAATTATGGGATGAATCCAAAATTGTCTCGTATGGCTCCTTTTTCATTGATACCTTAAGTACAAAGAAATATTGCGCAAAATTTGATGTGGAACAGTTAACGACAAACTATCTGTCGTGTGCGTTATGCCGGGTTTCCACCAAAGCAACAAAACAAGAAACAGAAACAAAAACAGTTTTTCTCAACAAATAGAGCAATGTTTTGTAAAAAATGAACAGTTCTGAAAACATTTTTGTCGCAGAACAGAGTTTTTGTAAACAAAACATTTTCCCATCTCGAGTCGGTACATCAAAGGAAAACAAGTTTGTTCAAGTTTTTTAGTCACCTAGGTTGGGACACGTAATGTTTGTAGTTTTGTTCTCTGCGACATTTGTACTCTACTGATCAATTAGTAATACTTATTAACTGTTAAGAAATTAATTAACAATTCAAAATCAGTACTTGACATTCTAGTAAAATTGTGGAAGGAGGATCTTAACTCTCCATTTAACCCAACATCATCAGCGCTTAAATCATCCAATAATTCTTCTGTGCCATGATTAACTCTCCTTTTTAATAGACAACTGACCGTATTTTATAATATTTTATCATTTATTTTATAATCTCTATATTTTTACAATTTCATTTGACTTGTATTTTCATTTTATTTTTATTATATATTTTAAAGTATATATTTTATAATTTTATATTTCTTATGCATTACTTTTTTATTTATTTATTTATTTTATTTTATTTCACGTTATACTTACTCAGTTTCTGCATTCTGCATTATCATTGTACTCTCATTCATACTGTTATATATATATATTTATTATTGTTATATACACTTATATTAATTATCCTATTGTAGCTCCGATGAAGAATAAAACTTATTCGAAACTTGTCAGCTGATTTGATTAGTTTTCATTGCTGTCCGCAACCCGTACAACCTCCTTCTTCCAGTAATAATAATAATAAATCTAAAATCTAATAAGAATAAATCGAAAATTATATTGTTATAAATATAAATAATCAGGAACTCAAAACAAAAATTATTGTTAAGATGTATGTACAATTAAAAAGAATTTTTTAAAAGCTTTCTCTGAAATTCCGGGACATTTTGATATTCAACCTGGATTCTGGACAACTTCAATTCCAAAACAATCCAGGCCAATCCTGGACGGTTGGTAACCCTAATTCTAACGTCAAAATAATAAAATTGGAAAATCCACTTTGAACCAGTCCCAGGACCTCTAAACTTCCCGAGCCCCTGTAATATGTACTGATTGTATGTACCTATCACAAGACATGAAAACAATAAATGGATAACAATTAATTTTGAGTTATTAAGGGGTTAGAAATTGTAAACTCACACAAAGAGTTATTCCAAATATTTCTTTTTATGTATTTCTTTAGTCTACCGCATAGTAAATGAGTTTTTCTTTAACAAATAATCAGTGCACTATGGGTCTAAACCCAATATTATAAAATATATTTATTTATCTATATACATATATAAAAGCAAGTGTCTTGACAGACTGACTCAATCATCACCCGAACCCAGGGCCGCCGAGAGAACTTCTGGGGCCCCGATTAATAATCAATTCTATATCCGGGAATTTGTATTATAATATAGGTAAAAATACAACTGATGACCTAAAAAAAAGTCCTCCCATACAAAGAACAAGTGATGAGCAAAAAAAAGGTCCTCTGCTCCAATGCCAGGCCATTCTTAGGGCTCTGCCCATGACTTCAGGGCCCCAAACACCCGGAGGCCCCGAGAATTTTCCCCGGCTACCCCCCTCTTGTCGGGCTTGCCCGAACCCCTAGGCCTAGAAACTTGAAATTTGGAGGGATTTTTCGTAATTCAACTCCTGAGGGGTGAAATGTGATTTCACGGATTCCTTAATATCTCTTACTGCCGATGGGATATCAACTTTTTGCTTACAAGGATTATTTCAGGATTTTGTCATAATCAACCCGTAAAGGGGTTAATCTACAGTCGAGTTAGATTATACATCCCGTCGTACTTCCTGTGCTTATCGTTTCTTTTTGGCACATAGGTGTCTTTTTAAAATATCTCGAAATAGTGTTCGACAGTTTTTTTAAATTTTCACCCTGAAGGGTGAAAAGGGGTGACATGTGATTTCACGAATTCCTATCGGCATTTGACCCTCCCCCCTAAGACATTTTTTGGTTCTGAATCCCCTCTTCCAGGAAAATTTTCTTGCTGCGCGCCTGCTTTGTACCATGCCATACTTCTGAAATTAAAACTATTTCAAAACATACTTCGTACGTTTTTTTTTTTTATATATATATATATATATATATATATATATATATATATATATATACTTAAATTAAATATACTCAGGTGTTGACGCCTTATGTTTTGTTACTTATCGCCTTTGGGTATAATCAGTAACAAATGACAGTTTAATAGAACTATTCCGTATTTTAATTTTGTTATAGTTCCATTATTATAGTTGAATGTTACTTTTTTGTGGTTTGTAGTAAATTATCTAAAAACCTGTTTCTTCATATCTCTTAATTTTATTCCACTACAGTTTATTTACAGAAATTATTTGTGAATCAAAATTTATTTGCGAATCATTATTCCCACAAGGGTGAGCAAATAAAGTGGATGATGTATTATTAACTTCACAAGCTTGTATGGAATTATCTAATGTTTATTCAGGACCATTAGAAGAAGCCGGTCTTGGCCTCCCTAGCGAGGGATCTCGCCGACAGGGGAGCTGAGGGAACACTAGTGACATAATGGGACAATACAGAAGCAATACATCTCTCGCATAAACCATCAAGCATTGTAAGCAGCAGACCCGTAGAGACATTTGCACCATATTTTACAGAAATAGCCCCATTAAGCTGCTACAGGGAGAGATTCATTCAAAACCCGTGCGTTTATGGTCTCCACAATAACTGACATTGGATAAGAGACCAAAGAATATGTGATTCTAGAGTAATCGGTGACACTGTCAAACAGTTGTGGTTATACCATGCTTAAAAATAGTAACAATAGAAGGGAACTGAAAAATAGAACAATTAGAAAGGTTACAAAAGTCCATCGTATGTAGCTAATAAAACCATCATACCTATAAAAGTATTTTCGCTTTATTATTTATTCTAAAAGTAAATCACATTAAATTATATTGTTAAAGACATTTTTAGAAGAATACATTTTAGAAGTTTGATTCCAAATAAAACATATTCAGACAAATTTTTAAATTATAGATTGAAGTTAATTAATACTCAGTATTCTATAACTTACACCTACATACAAATTAATGTACAAATAATAATACTTAAATGAAAAAATATATATAAAATCTGATTTTTTTCATTTTGGACATAACAGCTGGTAATATTAGCTGGTACAGGCTAATAAAATACATGCAATGCATGTTTTGTTTCACTTGTCACAATTTAATTAACAACATCAAAACAACATAATAATTCGAAAATTATTTACGATGCTCCCGTTTAGTTGTATTTTACTTCCTTAAGTGTATTACCAATAACGTATATCGGTGATTCTGACAAACTAATTTGAAATATTTCAACATTAGCGTACTAGTATTCGTTTATTTTTAACTAATTTGCGACTAGTGAACGCTTGTTAAGATCTAACAAACTACAAATACTATAATACAGCGGTTCCCAAACTTTTTTGACCGCGACCCGGTATGATTATTAAAATATTTCGCGACCCAGTTTATGAAAAAAAAACATTTATTTACAAAACAAATTTTATTTTTTAATAAAAATCAAGTTTCATACACAAAAATTGCACAATAATTATATAATAAAAATATTAATAATTAAAAAATTAACAATTATATTCATTTACTAAAGTTTATTATATGAGGTAAACTTTGTTTCACATATTTTGTCCTTAGTGTGAAGGATGATGTTGTTTGTCATCACATAAAAATTTCAAATTAGGAGGTAACGATGTTAATTTTATTCTCAAATTAGGTTCGACATCCAATCTGTTTCGATACTTATTTTTTAAGTACACTTCGGCTAGGGTTAGGCTAGGGTTACACTGTATCCGTGCGTGCGGTAACGAGCGTTTACACTGAACGTTCTCGTCCTGATCCGCGGATGGGTGGTTTCAGTACATACGTGCGACATGCGTGCGGTTTCATTCAAATATCTTTTACTGAACAGCAAAAATAACATTATTTATAGTAATAAAACAAATTATTTTTGTTCTATGCATTTTTAGATGCATATTTGGGGAGTTACGGGGTTATCTTGAAACATCTCCATTATTGTTAACAGCAAAAACGTGTATGACACAAATTGTTTAGAATAAAAAAACAAAAATTATTGTGCGAACTACTTTTCCATCTGGACGAATAATAATTTTTACGTGAATCTCGGAAAAAAACAGACAGAAATTAATTTTTTGTTGATTTTTTTCGGACAGAAACAATTCTATTTGTTTCTGTAGAACTTATTAAAAATAAACAAAGAAATGAAGAAAACAAAATAAATAAATAAACAAGTAAATAACGAAATAAAAAATCCCCATTGTTATGTATCAGCACATTAACAAATATATTATTCTTCTAATTTTGTAAAAAAAAAGTCTGGATCAAAACTCATATTTTTGGCTTGCTGGACGCATCAAAAAACAAACATGTTTGTGCGTCGACGCAAGTTACCGCACGCAAGTATGCATGTACTGTAACCATGCTCATTTAATTTCATGTGTTTGTTTTGTTGTCAGTTCTCGTGCGTTCAAAAAATCGCACGTTTCCGCATCCAATGCACACTTACACTGTATCCGTGCGTGCGGTAACGAGCGTTTACACTGTACGTTCTTGTCTTGATCTGCGGATGGGTGGTTTCAGTACATACGTGCGATTTGCGTGCGGTTTCATTCAAATTAAACTATTTTATTGTAAATATCTGTTACTGAACAGCAAAAACATATAAAACAACATTATTTATAGTAATAAAACAAATTATTTTTGTTGTATGCATTTTTAGATGAATATTTGTGGAGTTACGGGGTTATCTTTAAACATCTCCATTATTGTTAACAGCAAAAACGTGTAAAACACAAATTGTTTAGAGTAAAAAAACAAAAATTATTGTCCGAAGTACTTTTTCATCTGGATGAATAATAATTTTTACGTGGATCTCGGAAAAAACAGACAGACAGAAATTTTTTGTTGATTTTTTTGGACAGAAACAAACCTATTTGTTTCTGTAGAACTTCAAAGAAATGAAGAAAACAAAATAAATAAATAAACAGATAAATAACGAAATAAAAAATCCCCATTGTTATGCAGCAGCATATTAACAATTCTATTCTTCTTCTAATTTTGTAAAAAAAGTCTTTGGATCAAAACTCATATTTTTGGCCTGCTGGACGCATCAAAAAACAAACATGTTTGTGCGTCGACGCAAGTTACCGTACGCAAGTATGCATGTACTGTAACCATGCTCATTTAACTTCGTGTGTTTGTTTTGCTGTCAGTTCTCGTGCGTTCAAAAAATCGCACGTTTCCGCGCCCAATGTATCTGCACACTAATGCTGAGAACGCAGCTTCACACGTATATGTGGTGACAAAAGGCATTAGAAATTGTATCGCTTTTTCGGTTACGCTTGGATACTCTTTTTGACAGCGCAACCAAAAATTAATTAGTGGTACAGTTTGAAATACTTTTTTAAGATCGGTGTCGCATCAAATTTCAATTAAATTATCAACTTCTTGCTCACTAAGACTAAACACCTCTTCCTTTTCAATTTCAACAGAAAATGGATCTTTACTCTACATATTATTTGAAGGAATATCCGGAAAGTAGTGTTTAAAATTATTTATTAGCTCTAAGAGATGTTCTTGAATTGAAAATGATTGTGTCTTTTAGCTCAAATAGACGAGGTGCGAGCGGTAAAGCAGTAGCTTTATAGTAATAAAGAGTAATAAATAGTAATAAAGAGTATAGTATAGTAATAAAGAATATAGTATAGTAATAAAGAGCACAAATACACACTATTCTAGTGACTGACGTAAAAAAATATAGTATGTACAAAAAAAAAATCTTTTTTGTGTTTTTACAATTTTTTTCGCGACCCGGCAAAAATTTTTCTGAGACCTGGAGCCGGGTCGCGACCCACCCTTTGGGAAACGCTGTTATAATCTATAGGTTATCTATAGGTAAAGATAGGTTTCGTGGAACCCCAGTTTTCCGCGGAATACACTAGCGCCTGGCCTGCCGGGACTCTGGGCCATTTCCTGGTGGGCCGGTCCCAATGTTCGATCAATGGGGCCGGTCCTTGATCCAACGAGGCCGGTACTTGACCAGATCGAAATTTATTCCGCCAGTCAGATACTGGCGGAATACAGTTTGTATGCTAGTGATCTAATTTGATAGCTAGTGACAGAAAAGAGAAAGAGAGAGAAAGAGAGAGAGAGAGAGAGAGAGAGAGAGAGAGAGAGAGAGAGAGAGAGAGAGAGAGAGAGAGAGAGCGAGAGAGATAATACGAGACAGATAATACTGGTGGAAATTAATGATTCGTAAATAATGAAACACAAAATTAATATTAAATAGTAATATAAAGTGGCAGAATTATGACAATATTTCGCTATAATTTATCTTCTTGTCTTTACTGTAAGTAACATGCAGGTACACTTACCTACCCATCGTTCAAACAACTTATTAAGTTTTATTGTTGTATTTACCTTGCAATGGACAGTAGTACGAATAGCAATGAATTATTTTAAATGTGTAAGTTGTGTGAATCTCTTAGCAAATAGAATATACGAGTTGTAAATCACTATTATGAAGAGGCAGAGTATATTCACTCTGGCAGAAGTCACTGCAGGGTGGTCGCTTTTGTAATGGATAAAATTGTTGACAAAGAAACAGTTTTGTTACATTGTACCTGTGGTTTCTTGTACTTAAGTTAATAAAAGGTCATTATTGTTACTTTTTCGGTTTTGTTGAATCATTTTTCATGTTTGACAAATAATTTCAACTGACAAATTAAAAATTACTACACTTTCTCACTAATTGGTTTTTGTCATTCTGGTTGACTTTTGATCTCATATAAATCCATCTTGCTCTGTTAAGTGTTTATATTTTCATCTTTCCGAGTAAATTTACAAAATTAAAAAATAAATATATTAAATTGCATTTTTCTCAAATATTTAGTGCTGTAAGACTATGGTTTCAAATAAGCAAAAAACTATTAAAATAATAAATTTGCACAACGTATTTTGAAAACTACTGGTCAAAACAAAAATTGTGTCGCTCATTTATATTATCAGTATTTAAAATCAAATTTGATTTTAAATACTGACACGGTAACAGTGATTTGACCTATTCTTGACAAAATTTATAATTTATGTACAATATTCCATGTTGTTTAACTTTCCCACCATGTATTAACCAAGGTTTGATACATACATGACCATCGGCAACATTATTCACCGTCTATGATAATTGCATATCACAGGCTGAAGATGCATTTACTGAAATAAAATGCGAAACGTCCCATGAAATAATTTATTTATTTTATGCATATGACGCTTTAAAACGAAATACTTATATATATATATATATATATATATATATATATATATATATCTTAGACTGCTTGACGATGATAAGAAAGTTACGTTACTGATATTTTTTATACTAGACTGAAGATGTGTGACTTTTCACACGAAACGTCTCCAATGTAAATAGTCCAAGAGAAATCGTTTTATTATATTTATATTTATATATATATTTAAAAAGTGTTTCTTTTGAAATCAAGAATCATGGGCAGAATATGTATCTACAATGACAAAAGAAACTAAAACAGTCGAAATCTGGAATGAAATAATAAGGATAAATGGAAAAAAATACCAACAACATCAGGAAATCATTCTAAATGACGGAGAAGCCATAGAATCCCCTCAAGAAATAATAAACTGTATTACCAAACACTTCCAAGAAAATTCCAGCAATCAAAATTACAATAAACAATTCCAAACTCATTACTTATCCCCCTTGATATTAACAACCCTTTAAACATCCCATTTACGGACGCAGATTTACAATGTGCTTTAAATAGCCTTAAAAATAACAGCAGTCCTGGTCCTGATAATATTACAACGAAATGTTAAAACAACTCCCACACAGTCTGAAAGAACATATGCTCAAAATATTTAATATGGTTGGGAATATCACGAATTCCCGAAGAAATGGAGAGAAGTTGCAATTATTCCGCTGTCAAAACCTAATAAAGATAAAAAGTAGGCTACTAACTACTGGCCGGTCGCACTCTCCAACACACTATATGCAAAGCGATGGAAAAAAATGGTTAATAACAGATTCGTATGGTACCTTGAATCATTAAACATTTTCAACAATGTCCAGTGCGGATTCAGACGGAAAGATGTACAATAGACCATCTAATAACTTTAGTATCTGAAATACAATCGGCATTCAATAACAAACAGCATATGGTGGCAGTGTTTTTCGACATCAAAAAAGTCTATGATATGGCCTGGCGTCGTTACATAATAAACTCAATACAAAGACTAGAAATTGGGGGTAATATTTTACACTTTATAAAAAACTTAACAAACCGAAAGTACCGCAAGGTTCCATCCTGGCAGTCACACTGTTCCTAATAGCATGAACTCAATCACCAAACACATAAAATTACCAGTAAAAAATCTTGTGTTTGCCGATGACATTGTTATCATATGTAAAAACAAGAATATTAAAATGCTAGAAAAAAGCCTACAACTAGCAATTAGTAACCTTGAACAATGGTCTCAAGATACTGGATTTGAATTCTCACCGACGAAAACACAAGCAATGCATTTCTGTAGACTGCACAAGACAAATGAAAAACCAGTACTACAACTAAATGGTGAAACAATATCGTACGTCAAATCCAAAAAATTCTTAGGCATGATACTTGATGATAAATTCATTTGAAAACAACACCTAGAAAGCTCAAAGCCGACTGATACAGAAAAATGAATACCCTGAAAATGCTTGGACACTCTAAATGGGGAGCAGATAGACACACATTAATGACTATATACAAAAGTCTGATACGATCAAAAATCGACTTCGGCAGCATAATATACCAAACAGCAAAACCAACCAAACTGAAAATCATAGACCTTATTCATAATACTGCACTCCGAATAATATCAGGAGCATACAAAACAAGTCCTGTAGATAGCATTCTTATAGAAACATGTGAACCATCCCTTCAAAGACGTCGGACAACGCTAACTACTAGTTACGCCCCTAAGCTCGCTAGCAAGCAATCCCAACCAACCTACCCTTACATATTTAAAACAGGCCACCAAATAATCAACCTTTAACAAAAAAATCCTTTCAAGCCAAAATATTCAATATATTAAACCAACTATGCCTAAACCCACCTGTAAATACAGCCTAAATATACTACCAACCTTCCACCTTGGACAAGTAAACATCCCGAGTACCACACTGAACTCTTGAAGTACTCCAAAGACACTACACCGCCAGAGCTACTTAAAAAATTATTTTTTGAAATCTGCCACAAAACTTGTGGTAAATAAAAAGTTTTTGCGGACAGGTCCAGAAGAAACAACCAAACTGGACCAGTCATCATTTTCCTAGAAACAAGTAAAACTACAGGCTGCCGAACCACAGTAGCATCTATACAGCAGAAGTTCTGAGCATCCTTAAAGCACTGCAGCGTATATATGAAAAGGGTAGACAAAATAATCATTTATAATATGTACCGATTCTCTAAGTGCTATGCAAGATATAGACAAACTATATGTGAAGCACATTCTCATACTTCGTGTCCAGGAGCTTGTACATCTCCTCCACCGTGAGCAGAACAACAGCGTATACCTAGTCTGGGTTCCTTCACATAGTGGCATCGCAGGGAATGAAATGAATGACAGAAAAGCGAAAGAAGCCACCACATTAGAACAACCAGACGGTGCTCTCATAATGATGGACTATGATTGGAAAAATATGGGAAACGAGAGGAACCTAGAAAATTGGTAAACCGAATGTCTCTCCATCACTGATAATAAATTACAGTTAAACCATGGAGAACCTTCGGAACCAGAAGGGAATAGATCATGGTCACCAGACTGAGAATAGGACATAGCCGAATCACACACCAACATATCTTTGACAGGACGACTACAGATAGATGCCAGAATTGCAATACAAAAATTACAGTAAAGCACTTCATTACCGAATAATGACCATATTTTTTTAGAAAAAATAAAGGAAAAATCTATGAAAAATTAAGGCTCAAGAATGAAATTAAGAGAAATTTATACCAAAATGATTTTCTTATAAAAATAAATAAAATAAATTTTTATTTAAAATATAAGGCAACTTATTATTGATATATTTCATATGAATGTACCTATATTAAATACCTATGTTTATCTTTTACAAATCCTGAAAGTTTTATCATAATACTTGGTTCTGATATATACTTCGACTGTTTCAGTTTTTAGTTGAGTTTTCACAACGATATTTTTCGTAGAGTAAGATCCTTCCGAATTCCTTTAACTTCTGCGATCGCCATGTCCCAATGATTATAAAAGTAAATTTCTTTACTTTAAATGAAAAATCAAATAATAAAGAAAAAAGTGGGTTTTTGAGAAATAAATAAATCTACAGGACAAAGTTCTAAAATAAAAGACTGTCCTCTATTAAAGAACGTAAGGTCACCGTATGAATCCTGGTTTTGTTTTGCCGTTCCACATTAAATCAAATATGAAAATATGTCTAGCCGTTTTTGTGTGAAACTCGGCAAACAGACAGACAGACCGAAATTGATTTTTCGGTAGATATCGTCTTCCAATCGCTTGAAACATGTAGAAATGAAGTAAGAGGAAAAGAAACAGATGCAGTCTTTAATTTTATCTATATAGATTTGAGGCCAACATTTTTAAACCAATTATGTAGCATAATATCAAAAAAAAATTAAAAGGATTTGTGGTTTTGTCAATCTCCATTCATTAATATCTATGCTTCGGAACCATATACACGTATAGTGCGTACTATAGTTTGCTAGACCTTGATCTTATTATTTTTGTCAAATGTAAGCTATTGAAAAGGAACTGTTCTGAATATATTTAAAAATATCGGAGCAATAAACATTGTTACAAAACGGAATAATTTAACTCGAATTTTTGATTATTTTGAGATATTTTTACAAAAAAAATCTATTTATCTCTTCTATGATTTGTCCCTAAAAATATACAAAAATAAATTGTCACAACCCCTATAATCCAAAAAATAAGACGCAATGCACATTGATGTAAATCGAAATAATATAACTGGATTTAATTAAATATATAGAATTTTTTGGATCGTTAAAAATGTATTCTGGGTATCAAACAAAATCTTAAATTAAGATGGGTAAATGAAATTTTGATGCGTATTTTGTTAAAGATATTTTTAAAAAATATACATTGATGCGAGTCGCAATAGTACAAAAGGTTTTTTTTTTTTTAAATATTGATTCTTTCACCTATATTTTTGAAATTTCAAATCTATTCACTTCACATCAATTTTTATTATTATTTATTGATGTTGAATCCGTCTTTGATTTGTCTGACAAATTAGTTGCTAATTCATTTCTAGTACTTACTTATTCAAATATTATATACTACTAGTATTTTTAACTAATACGGCTCCTGTTAATATTCATTCATGGCAGATCATTCTAGAATTCCAGTAGGGATTTAATAAAAGCCAACAAAAGCGGCAATTTTCCGCTCATTCTGTTCACAGTATTCCGTTGCCCATTCAAACGAATCAAACAAAAAAGAAGAATGATGACAAATGGTAAATCCTACTCGACCAACAAGTCATTAATATATCATCCCGTTCGTCCACACCTCCAAAAACAGACAACAGATCGGTAACAGACATTCTCACAAACCACAAAAGTTTAACAAACACTGGAACACGCATATCCTTCTTTGTATATAGAACACATGCCCACGGAATTTATATATGAAATGGGTGGATACGGTGACACAAGTCACAGAGGGTTTGCGAACCCAGGTGCCAAGGGGGTTCATTGTTCGATTCAAATACTACACGACGTGCGACAACACATTTTTTGATCACGCCGATTCTACATAAATATGAATGAATTATATTCTCGTAAAACTGACAAATTTTGTTAGAGTAGTAACCATAGCTTTATTGTCCTGAAAAATTCAATGTGAATAACCTATGAAGAAAAACACATAGACATTTTTTCAGCAAACTCTGTGTTGCCGTGGTTTTGTAAAATGATACATATGGAGCGCAGAGGCAAGGTTCAAATCTCGGAACTCCAATTTAGAATTTTCATTTCCAATATTGTGCAATCAGGTCAGGAATCAATATAGTTTCAAGTATTTAATACCTAAATGCCTACGGAGAGCAGGGATTCGAGTTCATGTCCCATACACTACTTTGGAATATAATCTTTCGATATTATTGTGGTGGCATTGGTTTATGATCCATCCAATATAATTTTTTATTACACATTTCCGTCGGGTATAAAATGTCTCTTTAATATTTTTTTCTCTTAAAATACAAAATCATTTAAAAACTCTAACACTGGCATTTAAAAAAATATATATATTTAAAATCCTGCAGTCGCAATAATCCCACACTCTGATATTCAAGGTGCGCAGATCAAGGTTCGAGTCGAAAATAAGAAGTATTTAAGGTGATTAAAAAATAGAAGTTAGCCATAAGCTAGTGAATTTGATAAAATGGCCTTACAATACACAGAAAATTTAATATGAAATTATCTAATAAGTTTGCGGTGAAGTTGGGACTGAGATAAGGCGATCTACTTTCGTCAATTATCTTTAACTTTGCACTAGAATAAACTATAATAGGTAGCCAAATCAATATATCAGGATTAGTATACCACAAAATGTATAAGTATCTGACATTTGCTGATAATATTGTTGTTTTAACACGAAGCGAAAGAACAATGAGAGAAGTAGTAAAACAATTAGATTTATCAGCAAGAAACAAGGGTCTTCAAATAGATTAATCAAAAACAATATATATGACGCGGACGGAGTAAGATTTTGTAAGAAGTAGGACCTTAATGAGACAAAATAACCCGTTTTGTGCCCGTAGGCAAGATTTAATTGAGCATCCCCAGGTGTAACTAACTTTTTTCGAGCCCTGGGTAAGATTTTATAAATGTTCTGGAAACAAAAAGAGTTCTTACTTCTAAAATATAAATAATGACAAAAAAAAAGTCTTCACTTCTAAATTTCAAGTGATGACCTAAAAAAAAGTCCTCACTTTTAAATTTCAAGTGATGACCTAAAAAAAGTCCTCACTTTTAAATTTCAAGTGATGACCTAAAAAAAAGTCCTCACTTTTAAATTTTAAGTGATGACCTAAAAAGGGTCCTCGTTACAGAATTAAATTTCACTAATTACTTTTACATTAATCTGGCGCCCTTTAGAGTCTCACGTCAGCGCCCCACTCGCAGAGGCACCCGCATGCCCGCTTCCGCCGGCCCTGTGCGTGGCACTATTGGGACATATGAGTTTGTGCGATTGGTGGAGTTTATCTCGCGAGTAGGTGTAATTATCAACTGATCAGATTTCTATTGCATTAATTATACAACAATTTATTTACACAAACATGTTATTTTCACAATGAGTTACACTATTTCACTTAAAACTAACAAATTATGATTTAATGATTGAATTTAAATCTAAATGTAATAGCTACAAGCACACAAAACAATTGTGTGCTTGTAGCATCTCAAACAACCAAAACTAACAGACATTATTTTGAATACATACGTTTCAAAATACTGCTTGAGTGTTTTTAGCTTGAAAATAATACCTTGATGCTTTGAGCTACATTTCACGTTACATTGAGCGTTAATACAAACTGAAAAAATAAATAAAATGGTATCAGCTGGATAAACAAAACATACCCGCAAGAACCGGGAGCTATTCAAAATATTATAAAAAAGGCAATAAATGGCAATGCCTTTTATGGTACTAACTTAGATTAAAAATTCCTAGAAGAAATGCGTATCTGCAGATCGGGCACTATTAAATGAGCCGGAATAAGTGCAGAAAATTATTAAACAAATATCAAATATAATTTTCCGCCTTTGTTGTATTTATTCTTTCTTTATTTTGCAAAAATATACTACTTACTATATTACTTATTCCGACTCACATAACAATGTCCTATCTTCGTTTAACAAAAAAGAGTGGAATTTGTTAGGACAGGCGGAATAAACACAATACAAATGGCAAATAATCAAACGTTTTTATCACAGTTATTCCACTCAACCTAACAATCTCCGATTTGTGTTTATTAAACAAGAAACCTATGAAATAAATAAATATAATAAGAGCCACATGATAATCAAAGTGAGGACAATGCTAGTTGAGACAGAATAAGTGTAATAAAAGCGGCAAGTTAGCAAAAAATATCAAATATATTTTGCCGCTTTTATTGCACTTATTCCGTTTAACTTATCATTATCCTCACTCTGATGGTAATGATAAATACAGAAATATAAAATATCTCAACACAGTTATAAATTTTGACAGCCGGTTTCCGGTAACCGGTGAAAATAGGCTGGGTGACACCACTATGCGATTTATGCAAAGATAAATGACGATTAAATTTCAAATGTAAAATTTGATAATGAATTGACAGATTCGTTGTCAAGCTCTAATGCAACTGACTTTAAACTGATAAGCTATCTTAACATACAAATTTTAATAAAAGCCCATTTACAGTGTTAAAAACAATTGGTCAAATGTTGCATTCAGTCATTAAATATCGCTAGATTTAAAAATTTAGTTCCGCACGATCCTAAGAAATGGACGTAAGTACAACATATTTATGCATTTTTCACTTTCGATAATAATCGTCATTTACGATCAACCTTCGGTAACGAATCTGTTCGTAATTCGGAGTCTAGCTGTGTACATTTATGACGTAAAGTGAATAATAAGTAAAATATTTGTAGATTTTAAGGTGTACCCCCTCGTTACTCCCCAAATATTCATCCAATTGAAATGATGGAACAAATAATTCTTTTTCTTTTTTTTAAACTGTTGTTGTCATACGGTACACTTTTGCTGTTAAGTCAAGAATAAGTGAGATATTTAAAACCCCTATATATATATATATATATATATATATATATATATATATATATATATATATATATATATATATATATATATATATAAATATAGATTATATAAGATTTCGTATTCAATTGTAATTTGTGTTAATGTCATTAGTACTGTTATTAAATACTGTGTGCTGGCTAAATTGTTAGTCTATGACATTCAGTGCCATTTCTGTCTTCTAAACAACTAGAATCGGATTTCGAAAATAGACTATATGGCATTTCAACAATTTTTTTAAAGGAGGTTTTGAGGGACAGCTATATATATATATAGCACTGTTTGGGTACCATTGAGTAGGCTTTTGGCCAAATACAATCTTCTATGATGTATCAAATCCTTCCAAGTATTTATGTATTGTTAGAACCTCTATTAGCTGATCTTTACATCTTTTGGAAAAAAATGATATTTAGTCTTCCTTTTCAGACATTCTTTCATACTTTCACATGCTTCTTTGCCACTGTGCTTACCTCTCATTTCTTGTTTGGTACTCAGTTTTGAATACGGTGCTCGTATATCTTGATTTGGAAGGGACCAAAGATTCATAATATTATATGTACTCTACGAGATGTTGTCGATCTCCATTCGCTAAGATTCATGTTTAAAACTTCGTTTATAATAGGCGCATAGCATAGCCGCTTAAACCATAACTACAGTGTTTATAATGAAACTACATAAGGACATATGTGGTTATGTTAACCAAAAGCATTTGAGAATTTTTGACATTTTGACAAGTAAAAACTAGGTTAAAATAGACATTATTTACAATATGTTTAATATCGCCCCGGCAATTAAGCGAGAAAGCACTGAAAAAAAAATAGCCAAAACCTATGTTTCATACACTTACAGAAAGCTTTCGCTCGAGTAATCATAGAAGTCTAGACGACACTTAAAAACAGAGGCATTCACGAAAACACCATCAGAAATATTAAAAATCGGTATAACGATAGCAAAATTGAACTCAAACATGGATGTGTATTAAGTCCGCTCCTGTTCTATTAGACGGCGCCATCAAAGAAGTAAGAAAAAAAAATAAACTATACTCTGTGGACTACTGGAAAATGGAAAACGTGAAAGTAGCAGAACTTTGCTATGCGGATCGCATGGTTATAATAGCAAGGAACGAAGACGACCTGCAAAACAACTTGAACCACTTCAATAAAGAATTGAAGAAAATATATATGAAAATTTGCACACAGAAGACAAAAACTATGGTAATTAGCAGGATAAAAATAAAACATAACACAAACATAGATAACAAAATAACAAAACAGGTAGGGAATTTCCAATACCTAGGCACAGTTTTTTTTTTTTTCGGAAGATGGAAAAATGGCTGAAGAAATTATGGAAAGAGTAGGCGCAGCAGGAAAAATGTTAAGCAGCATCACCGTTTCTAACTAAAAAAGAAATACCAACCAACATTGAGGAAGAGATCTTTAAAAAAGTGACTTTGAGATACGCCTCAGAATCCTGGACCTCCACAGAGATGCACAGGTCCAAAATAAGAAGCTCTGAAATGAGATTTTTAATGAAAATTGAAGATAAAACAAAGTTGGACAGAATAAGAAATGAAGTATTCAGAGAAAAACTGGACACAAAGCCAGTGGAGACCTTAATAGAAGAAGGACAGCTAAGATGGCTGGGACATATACACAGAATGAATGAAGACAAAATAGTAAAAAGAGATTTTGAAGCAAGACTTACACCGCAAGGTAAAAAGGCTTCAGGATTAAGTAAAAAGTAAGTAAAGTTTAATAATGTGAAAAAAATAGAAATAAACACAAAATTATAACCTCAAATTCAAGTGACAGCTGAGAAGTATGCTCACTATTCTCTTCTGTGCTTGGCTATGCATAAACCGCATAGGCAGTGGTGTCACCCAGCCTATTTTCACCGGTTACCGGAAACCGGTTGTTTTTTAATTTATGGCGGTGTTGAGATATTTTATATTTCTGTATTTATCATTACCATCATAGTGAGGATAATGGTAAGTTAAGCGGAATAAGTGCAATCAGTGGCGAAGCCAGGATTTTGTCTTGGGGAGGGCCGAATCAAATTTCGAGGGCACGCGGGCCGCATACGGCCCTGAACCTCATTTTTTGTGACCCCTGAAGCGGTAATTAAAATCATTTGAGCTTATTTAGGGGAAAAATATATTTAAAAATGTAAAATATACTCTCTTCCCCTTTTCTGTTTATAAAAAAAATTCAAGAAACCCTTCGGGATATTTAAAGTTCTGTCACTGCTTATCATTTTGTATGTAAAGTAGACTGCGACCCAAATCAGTTCGACACCCCTGCTGTTGGATCTTGATGTTTATATCAAATAATAATTCCATTATTGTCGTTCCATTGTTGACTTGTGCCCCCCCCCCCTCCATCTGAATACGCCACTGTTGTTCAGTACAACTTATATTAGTCCTTTTTGTGTGTAAAACATCATACTTTCAAAAATACCTAAGAAGATATTGATATTCACATTTATGATATTCAAAATAAAATCAAATACCGAATTTAAAAGCGCGATTGTCTCCAAAACTACTCTCTTTATTATATTTCTAATATTTTTACTCTATTTCACGTTTGAGGTGTCATTTTAAAATTACATTCTGCAGGTTATACCGAAGTCAGATTTCCACTTTATTTTATCTGAATCGAGTAATTAGTTGTTTAAAACAGTTTTATCATTTGACTGGGCGAATATTTTAGTCGATGTGTCAGGGGGAAAAAGGATCTACGCTCCCCTTCATATAATTCGTTGGAGCATATTTGGAAAGTAATGTATTTTCACTTCAACAATAATTATGTCACTTTAACAAGAGTAGGCAAACTTTAAAAAAAATTATTTATACGAAAAAAAAAATGCCAATATTGTTTACAATGAATTAACTGAAAAATTAACTACTGTTGTGGTTAAATTTTATCTTCAACTCCTCGGGCAGCGCCGTATAATCTGCTGGTTCTGGGAGGGGCCCAGGCCTGTCGCCCCCCCCCCCTTGGCTGCGCCACTGAGTGCAATAAAAGCAGCAAGTTAGCAAAAAATATCATATATATTTTGCCGCTTTCATTGCACTATTTGACTGCAGGTATATGAAAGATTAGGCTTTCAAAACATATGAATGATATGTGCGCGCAAGGCCATCTTTTAGTTCGTTCTACAAACTTTCCGATCACCCCTCGTATTTTTGGGGATTCTATGAGGATAACTATTTAGTACAAAGTATCTCACTTATTATTTACTTAACATTGAAAATTCATACAAAATAGTGGTATAGAATCAATGGCACCTTAACGTATGGGTCCGCACGGGCACTGACCGACCCATGAATAAAATACATTATAAGTAAAATCTTTAAGTAAAAAAATTATAAGTAAAACATTTTTCTTACTAGGAGAAAAAATATATAATAAATGATTTAAAATAAAAATATTTTCTTCACAAAATAATATTTATAATAAAAAATAATATAAAAAACAAACAAAACAAAATAAAATAGACGATTTTAATTGTGAATTTAAGTATGTATGTTTATATTGCGGCAGTGTTATGGCTGAATAAGAAAGTAATTAAATTTTACCATTACTCGGAACGCCGAAATATACACGTGCATTAGAATTGTCTAGTAAACTATTTGGATTAATACAATTTTTTTCTGGCAACTCTTTGGAACGAACTTCTTGAAAGAGTGATTAAATCGAGTAAGGTCCTGCAGTCAGATGACGTTAATATCCTCATTGCTATTAATCTTTTAGAATCTCTTAAAAAATACCTTATGGAAAGGAGAGAAAATTTTAATGAATACGAATTGAAAGCCAAGGGCAGATGTCTTGATTTAAAATACAATTTCATAGAAAAACGGGAACGAAAACGAAGCGTGCATCTTACTAGACATGATGGTCCAACAGACGAAGCACATTTTAGTGAAAGTGAAAAGTTGAAGATAAACACATTGCTTCCTATGCTTCCTATTGTGCTCATTATTTACTCTGATACGCTTAAGAAAAAATGTAAAAATCTGGCTAAAATATATGATCAAGACCTCGATTTTGATAATCTTTTAAATGAAAGTGTTCAACTAAAGCAGTGATTCTCAACCACTGTGCCGCGGCACTTTTGTGTGCCGCGATATTGTTGAAGTGTGCCGACAAATTTTAGAAATGCATACAATAAAAAAAATTTGTATGTACTTTTATACAGCAATTTATTGGAACCGGAACGCGACGTGAAAAGGTAATGAGTTATGCCGCATTGTAATTTAGGTTAGAAATCAAATATTTTCAAGGTGTCAACACTTGAAGCGACATCTAGCATTTTCTCGTGAAACATTTTGGATTAACATTAGATACGATTATCCCATAATAGCCAAAAAAGCTTTTAAAATATTATTACAATTTTCTACAACTTATTTGCGCGAATTCGGAAATGTAGATGGCGAAATGAGAGTGGCATTATCATTTTTACGACCAAATATAAACGAAATTATCAAAAAACATCAAGATCAAATTTCGCATTAAATGTATTCTGATAATTAATATGTAATTATCACTCAATAAACATTCTGTTGTACTTGTAGTACATATTATTTTATTTTACATTGAAAATTATTATAATAAAATATTTTACACAGTATCTTATATGTAAGTAAAATTCTTTTAAACTTATTTTATAGTTAGTGTGCCGCCAAATTGTTAAAGGTGTACCGCGACAAAAAAAAAAGGTTGAGAATCACTGATCTAAAGCATTACTTGACTGCTGATGAAAACTGCGAAATACTTCCAGCACTATACAAAAAAATTATAGAAAACAATTTGAAATCTGTTTTTCCAAATGTTGAAATTGCCCTCAGAATTTTTTTTGTGTATGATGGTTACCTATTGTACAGAAGAGCGTTCATTTTCCAAACTTAAACTAATAAAAAATGTGCTTCGTAGCACAATGGGGCAGAAGCGCTTAAACCAACTTTCTCTAATGTGCATAGAAAATGACCTCTTGGAGAGCATAGATGTCGGCATTATAATTAAAGAATTTGCAGAAAACCAAAAATGCGCAAAATGCGCAAAATGCTAAAATAATAAAATAGTAGCCAAGTTATAATTTCATGTTTAGAAAGTTCTGTTTTTTTTTTTTTTAATAATTATTATTTTATTGTAAACTCTTACGCTAGGGCCAAAAAATTAAACAAGAAGGACGAACATTTTTGTATTTGTATGATTTAGCGGTTATATTAAGCAAATGAATTATATTTTTTATTGCTTTCAAAATATACATTTTTATTTTGCTCCCCCCCCCCACCGCTAAAAATGTCTCCTCCCGCAAAAAAGAGTTTGCGGGGGCCCTGTGCATAACTGTACCCGGGGGCCGTTGCTAGTGTTAAGACGGTCCTGTTTAAGAATAAAGAAACGATTATTTTCTGTTATACTTGAAACTGAAATATCAATAATCATTTACAAAAAACATACAAAGTACGGGTACTCCAGCTAGTTTCTACTATAAGCTTGATTTAATTGAAATATCTCGCTTATTATTTACTTTACAGCAAGAAAGTATATGACATGTAACGGTATATATAAAAGTACAGGTAGGTCAGCTAGTTAATAAATAATTACAAATATATTAATTAGGTACTCTAATTTTGTTACTAAAGTTCAAAAATAAATTTCATACAAATGGAAAATACCTATATAAAATATGTGGTTGTTTATTTTTGCAGGTAATGGTAACATACATATTTCAATGTACAATATGTATCGTGCAACGGTATATGACATGTTCTGTATCTGTCAAACATGTATTCTACACATCACAGGACGATGATAGCTCTGAGTTATAGGTTGTCGGAAACAGTTGAGCGTTTCATAGCATCACCCGTTGCCTATCACGTGACTTATTGTGCTAAAACTAATGGCAGGAGGGTGACAGGGCATTACAGGGGTGAACCAGCCAACCCGTTAAATTGTGACCGCACAATTACAATCAGATATCAAAACTGACTTGGTTATCAATAAGCCTAGAGTTTTGATGACAAATTTAATGGGCTCATGATTTTCGAACACCCTAATGATAAATGTGACCGGAATTTCTAGTAATAGACAATGTTACAAACGCGTGGGATAATTTTGTTACTTAATAGTTCGAAATTTTGTGTAACTCTTTAGAAATTTAAATAACTTATATTAAAATTGATGAAATATGACACAAATGTCGAGTAATAGAAGGCGAGCAATAAAACGAAATGAATGTACTTTTATTTAGATTCTACTTTACATAAAATTTAAAAAACTTCGAAATCTTTCGAAAAATGAATTAGATCAAAAATTCCTGTTGATCTATAACGGTTCACTTCAATGTACATTACTTAGAATTATTCCTTATTGTTAGATCAATTGAATCTGTTATTTCGAAAGGCCACAACTTCAGAAAAGTAAATTTTACAGGAGAACAAAAAAAAGTCTCCAGGGAAGGGGCCTTTTCAAAGTAAATAGAGAACAACAACTGTCTGGATTATATACCAAACAGTGGAGATGAGGCATTTTCACATGTAACAAAGCTTAAAGCATATTTTGAGTCAAATGGTGACTTAACGCATTTATGCAAAAACAAGGAGATATGGCCTTTTCGAAAAAACCGATTCAATTCGTTGCAAGTTAAGGGTTTGAGACAAAAAAAGTAAATTTATAATAAAAATCCAATACCAATATGTTAATTGTCAGGTTTTCCATGTGTCCTGTAACCAATATTTATAGATCTTCGGTTAGCTGATCTCTCCATCTCTTGCGAGGTCTTCCTACTGGTCGACAGGTATTCAATCTTTCTTCCCATATCTTCATCACGTGTCCTATCCACTTTAATTGTCTACGTCTCAGTTCTTGTGTGATACTCGGCCTTGAGTGCAATTCTTTGACATCTGTGTTCTTACGGATTCTCCATTAGCCATTAATTTGAATAGGAACAAGTTTAGGGTAATTATTCAGTGGCCATGTTTCAGAGCTTATATAAGTAGGTACGGGACGTACTATATATATATATATATATTTGGATATTGGTTCTTGACGAGTATTATATGAAATAAAACGCAGGTTCTCTTTTATTCGTCAGTTTATTAAAATGTTCTTGTCGATTTATAAAATATGAAACGTTTCGTGCATGGGTAGTATGCACATCTTCAGTCAGTCAATCAGATAAAATAAAATTACCAAGTAGTCAACTCGAAGTTAAAAACTGTGTTCATATTTTATAAATCGACAAGAACATTTTAATAAACTGACGAATAAAAGAGAACCTGCGTTTTATTTTATATATATATATATATATATATATATATATATATATATATATATATATATATATATATATATATATATAATTCTTTATTTCCCCTAGGCCTTACGGCGTATAGGGTTTTAAGTATTACATTGAGAAAAATAATCATAATAATAATAAAATAAAATAATATAATATACATTTTATGATTTACTTTCTTCTTCTTCTTCTTCTACTTTCTGCCTCCGGTGTTCCTCTCTTTCTTCGTAATCTCTTTTCGGCTTCCGTCTCCTGTCTCCTTCCTTCTTGACTCCAGTTCTTCTTCCCCTCTTTCTTCGCTTCTCTTCCCTCTTTTCTTTCCTCCTCCATTGCCTCTTTCTTCCTTCCTGTACTCAGTTCTGTCTTACCTCTCCGCATTCCTTCCTTCTTTCCTCGAGTACTCTCACCCACCTTTCTCCCTTTCCTTCTTCACTCAACAGCTCCTTTATCTCTCCCTCCCATTTTGTCATCCTTCCACATCTTTTTGTAAGATGTTCCAAGGTTTCTTCCTCCTCTCTACACATTCTGCATACCCTATCCTCTGGTTTTGCCCAATACCTATTACTCCGTTCTTCATTTCCGCATCTATCCGCATATATATATATATAGTACGTCCCGTACCTACTTATATAAGCTCTGAAACATGGGCTGATATTATATATATATATATATATATATCAACAAAAATAGTTTTTTTTTTAAATACAGTCTATTCCGCTTTATCAGGACACCGGTTAATCGGGACAGCTGCTTATTAGGGACAAATCTTAAAGAACGGAAACAAAACCGAGGAAATAACACAAATTTATTTTGCTTTTTCGGGACAATATTCCGTTTAATCGGGACAGTAATCATGTGATTTCCCGTGGCGCCGTAGAAAAAATGCTTGTAAAATTAATTCAGTTTGTAGCTGACAGTTGGCGACCTATATTATATATTCTTTATTTCTCCCTAGGCCTTGCGGCGTTCAGGGCATTAGCCATTACAAATAGAAATAAAATAAATAAAATAACCAAAACAATACAAAACATAACATACAATTTAATTTACAATATATTTCATTTTCTCTCATTTCTTCCTTCTTGCTCCAGTGTCCTTCTTTTTCTTCCTATTCTCATTCTGGTTTCCCTCTCCAATCTTCTTCCTTCTTGCTTCCAGTTATCTCGCCCATCTTCATTTTATTTTATTCCATTCTCTTCCCTTCCAACCGTTTCTTCACCCCTCCTCCTATCTCCCTTCCTTCCTACCCATTTCCAGGTAACCTCAGCCCCCTTCCTTCCTTCCATTTCTCGCCTTCTGCCTCCCACCGGGCCTCTTCCTTCCTTCCTTTACCCTTTCCTGTTATCCTTCCCCGATCTCAATCCTTCTTGCCTCTAATTCCTTCGCCCACCTCTCCCCCCTACCATCTTCGTGCAACAGGTCTAGTGTGCTCCCCGACCATACTGTCATCTCTCTACACCTCTTCGCGAGGTGCTCTATATCTTCTTCCTCCTCCCCGCACATCCTACATGTTGGCGACCTATAAAAACCAGCAAAATACAAAACTGTTTTGGTTATAGCGGTTTAAAATCTACAGAGATTCCAGAGCACAGAAGCGACGAAAAAAATTAAATTTCACAAGTTGTTAACTGTCTTAAATTTTCGACAATTGAAACAAATTTACCATTTTATGACGAGAATGGAGATTTTGAGGACGCAATTGCCGAAGGCGTTAAATCAAAACATCTATATTTGGAGGAACCCGACAGAAGTGATGATGATGATCTTCCTGTGCCCGTATCTAACCGTGAGACAGCAATGTATTGATAGATTACAGCGTTATTTTATGCGCTATGGAAATAATGGGGCGCTAATTTTATACAACTTCAATCGCGCAAAAATCAAAGGCAAACATTTTGAAGGCAATCTTGCAGAATACATAATTTAATTTAAATCTGAAAATTTATTTTCTTTCAGAATTTATTATGTAATATATTGTTTCAGAATTTATATTATTTTTTATTATGTAGTACGTATATAATTTTTTAATATGTATGTATACGTATAGTTTTGTGCAATTTACCAAATAAAATATTAAAAAACACTAATCCTGTAATGTTTGTGGAACTTCGGATAATTGGGCCAGCCGCTTAATCGGGACAAAATGTACTAGTCCCGATGTGTCCCGATTAAGCGGAATCGACTGTATTATTATTTGTTTGACATTTTTTAAATATATAAATCACAAATTTAATTTTCCAAATAAACACATAAAATCTCTTATTGTGGAGCTTCTATAGATACGAAATCGTAGATCAATTCTTTATACCATTTTATAAGTCCATCAAAAAAATTTAAAAACAAATAAACGTACTTTTTATTTATTTATTTATTTTTTTGTACCTGTTTGCGCATTTTAGACGGCACAAAACACGTTTTGATTCATTCAATGATTTTATTTTATACATTTAACTAAGAGGAAGACACTGATACCAATTAGAGATGGGTCGTTCATGAACGAACCGGCTCATTAAGCCGGCTTAGTACACTGACCGAAGTGACACGGTTCACCAAATTGAAATGAGCCGGCTCACGGCTCACTGCATAGTTTCAAGTTTCAAGGATACGATTGATCGGGCGATTGTGAGCAGTAATGTATTATCATAAAGTGTATTTTGTCATCAATTTGTAGGGCATCAGTCTATTTGAAACTAATAAGCTTATAACCTTTTCACACTAGATCTTTAAGACGAGTGAACTTGAAGTTCACCGAGTTTAAGATCGGTATGCTTCACACTTTATGTTTAAATCTCTGGTGCTGTCATCAGCTACAGTAATTTTGTCCTTAAGTTACCGTCATGAAATTACCAGTTTCGAACTGTCTGCGCAGACGCACATTTTGAATTATTATAAACAATTAAGGATATTTCATTTCATTCTACAATAAAGGCACTACAATAAAGAATATATTACACCTGTATTAACATGTAAGACGATACATTTTATCTCAATTATTGTAGCTCTGTATTTTATTAAACACATTATTAAAATAAATAATTTTATTATAACAATAAGTATAAACTTCTTATAACGTCGATATAATACAGTATTCTTGTTTATGATAATATAGAATGTTGACAGCACAAATTCAAGGAATATTTTTTATAATAGAAATTAAGTTGGTAATGCGGGCGAAGTTTAAGACGCAGATCTCTGTCTTAAACATAGGTCGTGTTTAGACGAGGCCGTACGGTTTCACATTAGCGTTTAAAGATACATTCACTTTAACATCCGATCTTAAAGATCTAGTATGAAAAGGGTATAAGTCTGTACTTTCCTACAACCATACTATATAATAATATTAAAAATATTGCCCAAATCCCAGATGTCCGATTTATAAGGGCAATAAACATCGTCATAAACTTAACACATCTGGTTTAAAATACAGTAACTACATAAAGTGAATTGTTCGTTTACTATTGACCCGGCAAAAGTGTTAATATAATAATTCCCCCGGATAATTCACTTCTATAGATTTTTATTTATTTAACTTGTCCATATAATGCAAGAACCGCTGAGCGACGTTCTATCTACATATTGCAAACCAACAACCGTATTGAACGAACGACCGACAACTGACCGACTTGTCTCGGGAACATGTTTACTTAGCCGGATCACTGATTCGGATCAATGAGCCGGCTCAGCAAACTGAACGTCCTCCACTGATCCGGTTCCGCAAACTGAGCCGAAATTCCTATTTCTGATACAAATATCTCAATTTAAAATTTAAATTACATTTAAAACAAAATACGAAAGATGTCGTCACAGAGATTCAGCATTTTAGCTCTTTGTGGGTCTTAATCAGTAATCACCTTTGAAATACTGAAAGGTGTGAGAATTTACACAACAGTAATTTAATAGTTTGCATCCAAAAGTACGTTGTATAAAACCGTTTTCCAGAATAAACCCAGTTTAAACACCCTATATTTCCCAAATCATCAACCTTTTATCATATATTATCCCACTTACATCAAGTAAGCGTGAAATTTATCTACAAAAATCAAGTACACACTACAACTATACACAATACAAAACTGATGTTATTTTTCACGTAGTAGAATCCGGAACGGATTGTCCACCTTCGTGACGGATTTGACATGGAGGGTACGGACCTACAGCTGCTCTCCGGGGACTCAAAAACCCCTACAGAGAGGCGCACGTTACAAACAACTATGACAAGGTGTGACTTATGGAATGTCGTTGAATTTTGTAACTGATCGGTAGAAGGAGTGTCTTGCGATATTTTGCAATTTGATAATCGGCAGTTAAACTTAATGATAAAATAAACGTAATTTGATATGCGAAAAATGTCTGTCTTTCACTTTTAAGTTACAATTCAAAAGATTAAGGACGGAAATCTAGTACTTTCAATTTTATGTAAGCTTTTTATTAATTTAAAACTAATGGAATTCAGGTTTTATTGGGTTTTAATTTATCATTTCTTGAATTTTTCTTTTAACGAGAAATGAGAAATTAATTTAATATAACATAAAATTTCATGAACTATTATTTTATAGGATTTCGTAGGTGTGACTAATAAACCATTATACCGTCATCATGTGTCTATTCAGTAGATATGGTGACCAATAGGCTGAAATTAGGGACTTGAAATTTGGCATGCACATATTGATCTTTGGCTCGTATATAGGAAGACACATAGCGCGAAAAATATTCTTCTTTTTCTATGCCTTCTCGTTCTAAGAGTTGGCAATTATCTAGGCTATTTCCATTTTGGAAATCGCGGCTTGAAATAAATATCCAGATGAACATCCAAACCACTGATGTAGATTTTCCAGCCATAAAGTTCTTGGCCGGCCTACACCTCGCTTGCCCAAAATCTTTCCATGCAAGATTAGTTGTAGCAGTCCGTATTTTCGCATTCTCATGATATGTCCAAGATATTGCAATTTTCTTTTTTGAATGGTAAGAATAAAGTCTCATTCCTTCTCCATTCTTAGTAAAATTTCTTCATTTATGATCTTGTCCATACATAAGATTTTCGGCATACACCCACATATCAAAAGCCTCCAGTTTTTTAACGTGTTCTTGATTTAAGGACCAAGTTTCCATTTCATATAACAGAATAGAGAACACCTAGTACCGGGCAATTCTCATACAAAGTTGTAGATTAAGACCTCGATTCGTTCGAAGACGTTTCATTCTCATAAAAGTATCTCTTGGCATTTTTATTCGTGTTTATATTTCCTGTCGATATTCCAAACTATTGTTTATCCAGGTACCAAGCTATTTGTACTGAGAGGATGCCATTGTGTGGTTATCATTTCAAATTAAATATTGGGATGCAAAGTTAGATTTTGTTATGACCATGTATTTTGTCTTGCTGCAGTTCCCGATGAATAAGATTTCGAAGATCTTGAATATTGTCTGTCAAAAGTACAGTGTCGTCAGTTAACTATTGTCGTCAGTCAACTATTATACCTGCTGTTTTTTCTCTTAGTGCTTCCTTGAATATTGCCTTCGAGTAAAGATTGAACAACAACGGAGAAAGTATCTCGTAACTACATCTTTGGCAAAAAATATAAATATGTATTAATCGAAAAAAAAAACATGTTTTTATAATTTTGTGTGGGATATAAAATGAAAGCTCTTGATAAGTGAAAGATGAAAGAGCAAAATTTCTTCTGTGCCTCGCCCTATTTTTCAGAAGGGTTGATCTCAAAATCTGAAAAATATGAATACATTCAATGGAAATCGAAAAAGTGCAAAAGGAATTTTTATCAGTTTTTTTTTTTTTTTTGATAATTATCGGTTGTTTATTCGTTCAAAAAAATATATACTGTTTTAAAACACTACTGTGTTGTAAAACATTACTTGCTGTTAGGCTCTTTTAAGAAGAAGACCGGCCCTGCCTAAACCGCGTTATATTTATGCACTTTACACATGACACATTAAAACATACGCCATAAAACTAAATTCTGTCTTAATGAGAGCTTAGAACTGAAACTAAAGATTGCTCAAGAATTCCAAATGATTAACGATCAGTGTTACGCATTAATTTTATGTCCACAATCCATCAAACGGATGTAAAATATATGCTTATCATTCCGGTGCATCCGCCAATACTTTAAAAATTGCTACTTGTCAAAACTTTTATTACAACTATAATGACAAGTTCCACTGTCCACTAAAATACAACTTAACAACACCAATCTAAAAATTCACCGGAAAAAGCATGTCATACGATAAACGCTAAGTGTAAACCCAGATACAATGGAACAAAAAATCACTATTCAATTTAAAACAGGAGCACGTTTTCCAAAATTTCACAAGTGTTTTTATATGTTGTGCTAATGCATTGTGTACGTTATATTAAAATTAAGTAGAATAAATTAACTGTTTCCGTTAATTGTTTACGCGGAAAATTCAAATGCAGGTGTAAAGTATACCATCGCCTACTAATCATATATGTTATGAAGTATTAGTTCCTTGACTTCCCGCTAGGAGGAGGAAGTTGGTTATTGGACATAATTGTGCAAATGATAAATAAATATAAACATACCGGGATCAGCTGGCTATACGAGCTAATTAAGACCTGCTTAGCAATTTTTCGCTTAATAAGAACGTGGTGCAATTAAATAGTTTCATAAACTACTTAGGACTTTTTTTAAAATAAAATTAAAGGGTATGTACATGAATGCATAACTTTATTTTTCTTATCCGGTGACTTGTATCTCTTCATGCATTAATTTGGGCTTTCTATTGACTGAGAGTGATATCATGGTATCATATTTAATATCGAATAAGTTTGTTTTCCGCAGAGGGCAACCGCTGCATCCATATTGCGGATAACTTCTGCATATCCAATTTCTCGGTTAGATAAAATGTACGGGTTCCTTCGATATGCCAGCTATCTTTGCTACCTCTGACAACTTTAGTTGTCTATCATTTAAAATGTCATAGTGGATTTTGTCAACAATTTTCAACGTAGTAGCTGTTTTTGAACGCCCGCTACAGCGATCATCCTTAACATTGATTCTTCCTTTCTTGAACTAATTCATCCAGCTGCAATTGGTTGCATATCACCTCCGTATGCAACCTCACCCAATGTATTAATCATATCGCCATAATTTTCTTCACCAACAACTCAGAACAAAACTAAAGTGTTATTGTTGTATAAAAATGATTGCCAGACTCAACATAGGCCACATCATTTTTGACTGTTGGCTCTTCGTTTTCGGTAATTTTTATGGTTGCCTTCTGCCTACTAGTTGTTTTTGGCAATTTTTATAAAATGATTATTGTCTTTTCTTTCGACACGGTTTTCTTGTTATAGGGGAAATTAGTGAAAATCGTAACACTTAAGATATTTTGTCTCTTTATTTATTATAAAATAATAATTATTAAAAAAGTATAGTGCTGAGAGTTAATAACCAACACAGTTAGTGTCAGATACTCATCCATTCTACAACGTTAAAATAACTAGATGGGATATCTAGTTATTTTAACTTTTTTCTAGAGCATTGTAAAAGGTAACATTTTGGTATATTACCGGTAATTAACAGGTATATTAAATCGTCTTCATTTTTTCCCAGAATTGTACCTGGTTTATAAGTAATGAATTTGCAAATGAAAATAATTTAAAAATATTCTATTTGTGACTAAAATTAACGCTTATTCCTCTAGCGGCAATAAAGCGAACACTTCTAAAAAGTATACTGTCATTGTTTACGTATAGTTCAGCATGTGTTTCTTTGTTTCTGTCAATTTTCACTTCGTTTTTACAACGAATAAAGTGATATATTTAAGAAGAAAAGATTAAATACTCCTTGTTGTGTGTATGGTTGTCATTCAGAGGAAGAACATTTTCCAATATTAGATAACTTTTATTAGAAAAATTAAAGTGTATGGCAAAGTGGCTTTATTAGTTCTGCAGTTTAATTTTAATACCAACGAGCAAAATGAATTAAAAGTTAATAAATGCACCATTTATACTTATGTTTTGCTACAAGTGAAGAAGAAAATTTATTAATGATTCTAAAATTTTGTTTCTATTTAGTGAAGGGAATTTCTACTGTTCAGATGTTTCTAAACAAACTTTTAACGTTGAATTTTTCATTTTCGCTGTCTCACATGTGCAAGAAAATCATTTAAAATTGTGTAAACTATTGTTAATCTTATTGGATTATATATTACTAATATAAAGAAAACCCATTGTTATTTCATGTGGGTGTCCGTAAGTGTGTTAGTTTGCAAATATTTGACAGTTTTCTTGTGTAGAATAAATTATCAGTTCTCTTTCTATAAAATTTCTAGAGAAATGTGTAGATATTAAGTATCCAAATAAATATTTTTAAGTTCAAAGTATAATGTCTTATTTTCTCTGTGAGTATAACCTGTCAACAACATAATAACCTCTGAAAATATTCATTTACAAACAGCGAATTTCATCATAAAATGGATTCACATATATTTGTACACTTTTTCAATACTTGTTTATTATTCAAATATACTATACAGCAAGAAAACGTAAATTTGATCAAATATTGTTTATAAACCAATACTGTTTACATACGTTGACAAATGACTATCCTTTTTCGTGTCAAAAGTTCAGAAAGCGATAGTGGCGCCGTTTCGGTAATTATAGTCGCGAATTAAAGATATCCGTCATTATTAATTTATTTATAAGTCACATTTAGAACAATAATACATTTAGTCCTATTTTAACACATTAGATCACGTCCGCCAGATGAAGTACATGTTGAGCAAGTTCTTCTTCAACATTTCTTTGGCAATGTTGGCTAAACACCAATTTTTAGCAAGTTGACAAAAGGTTTCTAGCAGTACTTTAAATGGTTTTTTTTAATGCATGTTTTGGTATTTACAACTCATCTACAGCCAGTGGCGGTTTAAGACTTCGCCAGGCCCAAGACATTTTTGAGTTACGAGCCCTCAACCTAGTGGCGTTCAAAGGGGAAGGGGAAAGGGGAAGGGTTCGTTAGGCCCTTAAAATTACGGGCCCAAGACAATTGTCTTTCTTGTCTTTGCGAAAGTCCGCCACTGTCTACAGCATTCATTGAAACCTTTGTTTTAGCTGTATCGTACAAGTAGGATTTGGGAATCATGGCACATTTTATATACATATTAACCTACCCTCAAAAATATTTTTGACTTATAAAATAAATAAAAAACAATTTAGAATAACTCTTCTCCTAAAATATAAGAAAACAGTATAGAACCGCATTGTTAGATTGTTATCAACTATTATAAATTTCCTAAATAAATGTATTAATTTTACTTGATTATTTAAAATTTGCTTAGAATGAACAAAAAACATATTATTTAAAAAAAAGTGTTCTGTACTACCGAAAGCACATTTAGCTTGCCTCCAGAAACTACTTGGATTAACATAATTACAAATAAATTCAATATGTACGATTTAGTTGACCATTATGCATTAAGAGGATCCTACACTATATACCTACGCAAGGAAATCACTGTATTTCTTTACTAATACAGTGACTAATAAAGGGGTACAAATTTAGAAAATGTAAAACACCAGAATTAACAAATAATATATGATATCTTTAGATACATTTTTATATGATTTTGATCGGTTTTATAGTATGAGTAAAATCTGACTAGTTATTAAATATGTTATGAAATTCCGCTTTTGCAGTTTTTGTCCATACTCAGGCCCGACAAGAGGAGGGGGGTAGCCGGGGAAAATTCCCGAGCCGCGGGGTTTTTGGAGCCCGGGGTCCTGAGATTTTTGAGGCCCAGAGGCGAGGGAAATGAGGACCTTTTTTTCTCATCACTTGTATTTTGGAAGTGAGGATCCCGGGGCCCACAAAGAAAGTTTCTCCCCGGGGCCCCAGAAATCATCTCGACGGCCCTGCCCATAATTTACAACTGATCAAAATCAAACAAAAATGTATGTAAAGATCAAATAATATTTGATGATTCTGTTGTATTATTTTATTTTAAATTCGTAACCCTTTATAAATTATTTATAAATACAATTATTTCCTTGTTTTATTGAGTTGTTTGCTTCTACAGTGTAGGATTCCTTTAAGCAACTCTCCTCTTTCGATCTATTTCGTATTTTGTGGAGAAAATTGTAGGCATAGTAACTCGCCTTTTGTTATGATTTATTGTAAAAGAAAGAAACCCAGATCGAAGCTTGATAGCTTTCAAAGCTGATAGCTTAGTTTCTTGCAAATGACATTTTTCCACTCGCCAAATGTGTGGAAATTTTTCACTTATTATGAATATTACGAAAACAAAGCGATAGACAACTGTACATGTTCAAAACCCCACAACAGTATTGGTAATTTTGGTCATTTTTATGAAGACATAATAATGATAGGTTTCCATCCTTCAAATGGTCATAATTGACTTTAAATTTACATTAGAGACCCAAACTTTTTTCCCACAAAATTGACCTAAGGTATAATGTGATGACCCAAATTTTATTAGTTGTAATTTCTGCGCCATTCATAGAAAAGTATTCGGTTACTTGAAGATTTTGTCCTAATTGGGCTGTGACTCCGACATTTGCCTCAGGGTCTAGAAACATTATATGTCTACTTTACTGAATAGAAGAATTTGCGAGATGTGAATGGTGTTGGAAATAGGTAAAATTAGAGACTTTAAAGGGAAGAGAGTTGGTTAATGACATACTAACTGGTTTATAATAGATTTGTATTTGGAAGACATTTCGTAAATTAATGTAATATTTTTAATACAGTTGTTCAGATATTTAGTGTAAAGTAACAAAAACGACAAACGTAGATAAGGAGTGGCGAACCTTTGACATGAGTGCCAGTGATTGCGAGCAAGAAAATTTTAAAATATTTCCAACTTTAAAGAAAAGGAAGCTTAGCTAATTCGCTTGGTCAGAATTATTCAACGATTCCTCGTAGTACGTTATGATTTCAAAGAAAAAGTCAGTGACAAAAAAATAGGTAATCGACTATTTTTCATTTAAATTATAGATTTGTTCTTCACTCTTTTATTTAAGTAAAACTAACTATTGAAATAATATTTAGTCCGTAATAAAGCGGTTACTTACGGAAAGCAGGGACGAGGTTTCAAATCTCAGACATCACTGCTGAATTTTCACCTTCCAATATAATGCAGTCAGCTCAGGTGTCGACTCAACCTCAACGTGGCTTTCATATTATGCTGAAGATGTAGAAATAGAGAACTTAACTTACCTTCTCCACCCTTATACGCCAATTTGGTGTGAAAATCTATTACAAATTTTTCGTGCGAGGTATTACTATAATACTAAGTTCCAGTATTTTTCCTAAATGTGTGTTAGAACGCATGTCAAATTACAAAACTCTAGGTCCAGCTGTTTAAACACAGTTTCACCCGCACAGACAGACAAAAATATGAGACAGTTTCAAGGTTCTTTCAGGCGCGCACAGAAGGGAGGGTTCTCGGGACCAGCCCCTCCAAGGAACGAAAAAATCATATATGTACATATAAATTAATAAAAACTAAGCAACTGAAAATAAAAAATATCTTTTTTATTCATAAATATCAAATTATCTCTTACAACTCTTACAACAAATAAACTTATATTGTTTTACGTATATTTTTTCGAAATGCCCCCCTCACCCTATCCATTTTTCTGGCTGCGCGTTTGGGTTTCTTCATTATAAGTACAAAACCCTAAAAAAATAGCTGATTTAATGGATCAAAAATTTATTTTTAATGCTTGTGTTTTTATTGATAAACTGCCCATTGTTGCAATTAATGCGAACAGTATTTGATTAAGTAATTACTGTGACGAAATCATTGAAACATAACTCACAAAAGGATTGAGTTAGTAAAGACGTCATAGGAATCCACGCACCAAATAATGATCGGACAAAAGTATCCTCCCTAATGATCCCGAGTTTCCTCCTTAAATACCGACATCTCATATTACAAATGAAACTAGAGGCAATTACCTGACATGTAGGTACATGCGACAAATAGCCAGCCTCCACCCACATACACACATCCATTCATTATGTAATTATCATTTGTTCGTCTCCCTGCATGCCACCACCCCCTGCTTGCATGATACCAGTTCCTCACGTATATTTATCCATCTTTTATGAATATACACAAGTCGGAAACCATGTGGATTCGCTACTTCTTCACTTAATTATTGATATTAACCAGTACATGTACTATCATTTACCGTCCCCATTGTACATCGAAGAATAACTTTTAAATTATATACAATTTTTGTGAAAACATATGTACGATGTAAGTGTGCATGCAACTTGGATTCGGTATGTAGCTTCTATTTTTCGTATGAGTTGATATTTCCCAACTGACAGACTAACATACGCACACACAAACATCAGTTTAAAATACACTATTATATTGCTAACAATCAGGAACAGGATGCGACCTATTAATATTACGAACAAACGTTATGTAAACAGAAAATGAATGTGCTTGCAAATAATATTGTTTCTTAATTATAATAAACATTTTTTATCAAAACAATTCTTTTATAAAAATATGTTAATATATAATAATTAAACTATTTATAGATGAAACAACATTACAATATAGGAACAATGTATTCGCACACTTATTGTTTACCTGTGCTTCGTACGGGATCAAGGGGAATCTTCACTGGGAATCGAACACACAAGGTAATAGATCTCGCGTTACAATTCACGCCAGTGAGCTGTGAAGGTGTGGAGGTATGACTATAATATTTTTAGACTTAACAGGTGACTCTTTCAAACGTACACCTAAATGTAACCAATAGGCGAAGCAGGCTTCAACAGAAACCAATTTAACAATAGTCTAAAATGTAACCCATACGTGATGATTATTACTGGCGTGAATTGTGGGCGCGATATGTTTAAGTTTGTAGTTTCGATTCTCAGTAAAGGCTTGAATTTTTAATATATCTACATATTTAATTTTGTTACATACATTTTGCTGTAAAGTACGAGCATATTATACCGAGCGATCAGTATTTCTTGACCGTTACATAACAGTAAGCAATGAGTTTAAAAATATCAAAACTGTATTCTAATTCTCAGCTGAAAATCCCAATTTAACAAAGAACCAATCAGATTACTTCGTTTGCACGAAATCACCCAAGGAACAACGAAAATATGTGTTGCAAACTTAATATTTGTTATCAACTCATTGGCATGTAGAGAAAAATAGTGTTCATTTAATGATCAATTCGTATAAGGTAATAAAATAGAATGTACGCCTATGTGCACATGTCCTTGCCAATAAGTTTGATAACTAAATGTTTCTGTCAAGTATTGCATAACGTTCAAGATTTGATGATCGCTCTGTATAAGTACGCCTACTAGCACCTTAATATTCATCCTATTGAAAATGCATACAGCATGAGAGATTTTTATTGTTTATTTCAGGTAACTTTATTTACATCAGATGTACTTTTTTGATACAAATACAAAAGTAAGGCGAAAAAGAAAAAAAAATATATTTTTTTCATCAACTTGACATGACGCAGTTGCCATTTGTAAGTTGACTGCCGTTGAGTTTGTTTCGTTGTTAGGTAACATACAAATGTTGTATATTTGTCATATATATAAATAGAGTATACAGTATTATCCGGTAACAAATACAGTTATAGCACTATAGGACTAATATGCTAGTAATGCATTTTTATGTATGCATTTTTGATGTTAGATTCACATAATTTATTGTATTCTTTTCTCTTTTCTTTTGTAGTTAATGTATGATTTATTTTGTTAATTTAGTGTGGTATTTATACACTTACATATATACATATGTATTTTTTTTTTTTTTTGTAAAATGTATGTGGAGACTTGTAGGAGAATTTTCTCTGTTTAGTCACCCGAATAAAATAAATAAATAAATAATAAATACATAGAAGTATAAAAATACTACCGAATCAAACGAGTAAAACACAACGTTCTTATAACAAAATACATGTGTTCACTCGTCATTTAATCTATCCCGCACTCATTTCGTCTACATATGTTCCAAGGCGTTAGAGCGATATCGTAAACATTAAACTTCTATACGTTTTTATTCTTAATGCAATTTTGATATAACGTAAGTAATAAGTGAGATATTTCAAGTAGATAATAAATTTTACACCCATCCTCTGTAACCCCGCACAGAAAGAAAATGATTAAATACCATGCAGTTGTAATTCTTGTTTTGCTCTATTATCGGGCCAGATTAAGTGAAAATATATTAAGCCAATTTTACATCTCGGACAAACAGGCAGACAGAAATACACTTTTTGAAGTGGATCATCGGTAACGCGCCGAATCGAAGTATGAAATAAAGACAGGAAAAGCCTTCGATTTAATTTATGTAGGTGAGTAGATAAATATCTTGGTTAGATGCTCATAAATATGAGCGTTACCTCTTGTAACATAGCTCTGAAATCTTCAAAATATTTTGAATAGTTTGCAATAGATCTTTAACACTTGTTGTTCTGAAAAATTATTTATTATTATTTACGAATTTTGTTACATGTGTTCCTGTTTCTCGCAAACATATTTCCAAAATTCCATGTACAGATTCCATAATTTTCTGTTCATCCAATCGTTTATAGATTTATGCTAACGATGGCTTCATCTATATCGCTTTTTTAAAATTTCCCCGAACGTCGTTTTTCTTATCTGATTGGTACCCAATTCAATATCTTCTCTGGTACTCTTTCGTCATGCGTTGTAAATGTAAATAGTTTTTAAAATATCTGAAACACACCTTCTTTTGATTTTCATAATTCTTTATCAAGGCTGGGAATGACAATCTGAAATATTCAAAATTTTTAACATTCCTTCGAGTATGTAAATTACAATATCAATGGTTAGGAATGATGTACACGAATAGCCAACAGCGTTGTACTTATTCTTTTATATCTCAAACTATTATTTTACCAAAATTACTCATATGGTTCACCACATGAGTAAATGTTTCATAAATCTTTCAGTAATTAAGGAACACTCAGACAATGAAATTCGCATTTAAGAAGGTACGTTATACCGCAAATAGGACATTACTGTATTTTTAAAATTATAACTGTATTTTTCGTCTTATTTATAAAATGTAAGTGGGTTTCTTTTGCAAAAAGCCAGATAAGAAAAAAGAAGAATCAATGGAAATTATCATACGAGAAACTTTCATTAAAAAAAGTATCATATTTTAAACGGGAAGTCAGAAAGGTTGTAACCAAAATTTTGCTCTGAATCTCATATTATTGCTCCGCGCCGAAAGGGGGTATGAGGAAAGTTCCCAAGAGACAGACTGTATGAAATCTAAAATTTTCACATTGATACTGTGGAATTTAAATTTAAAGAAAATATTGTAAATAATAAAGTGCCCATTTTCTAAAATCTAAATTGAAATCGATCCTGGCCAACATGGGGTGGATCGAAGACTTCTCCAACTCCGTGGGCAAATTCATACCATACTTTGTAATTTGGATTTATAATTAATAAATTTGTATTGTTAAAACCGGGAGTTGTCTTTCAGTCAAGCCACCCACGTGACAATATATCTCGGAGTAGCGAACAAAAGAACATAAAGAACTTTCTTATTCAAGCACATAAGTGAATACATTTTACTTTTGGTATAATACACATCGGTTACCAAATTTTCCAGTCGATACAAACAAATAAAAGATAAAATAATAATAATAATAATAATAGAAACCTTAGTAAAATTACACAAATTAACTTATGTATGTGCTTTTATCCGCTAACCTAAAAAATATTGCAGGAAAAATCCATGCGGGATTTTGTTTATCTAAATATAGACATAATATTTAAAATGTTAACCGAGAATGGATTGAAACCCAATGCCGAATAAAAGATCTAAAAGACCTAAAAGTAAATAAATAACACGGGCATAAATAATTAGTAAGGACATGTCAAGAGAATATCGTAGGATTTAATGCAAAACAAAAGGTTATTTACTAATTTTTCCTCTTATATTAAAGACGAAAAAACATTTATTATAATTTAACTCCTTGAATATAACAATATGTTTTGTAAAACAATAAATAAATGAGGTATATGATCAATGAGGTAACTATGGGCTCCATTTAGGAGTCATCGAACCTCCAAATGAGTTTTGTTTTTGTCGCTTGTCCTTTCTTGACAAAGTTGATAAATCTATTAGGGGACCTTATAATTTTTTTTTTTTTTTTGACAGTTGACTAAAATCTAAATGGTAGGTCAAATGGCTGGTAATTCTGTAGTTTTCTAGTTAACAACGAAAATGGTTTCAGGTAATTATCGTTCACTCTCTGCATTAAAAACAAATTAATGATCAATAAGAACACAGATGATAAAACAGTTAATAAAAGCCGGTAATAGGATAACAAAATTTAGTAACTGTCATGTTTATGTTCAGAGCCGCAGTAAGGGGGGGCGGAGGGGGCGACGGCCCTGGGCGCACTAAGGAAAAGGGCGCTGACGCGCTTGACTAAGGGGCGCCATTGCGAAGGCGAGGAACTTTTTTTTTTGCTCGTCACTTATATTTTGGGAGGTGAGGACCTTTTTTTTTGCTTATCACTTAGATTTTAGGAGGTGAGGACCTTTTTTTTGGTCATCACTTGAATTTTGAGAGGTGAGAACCTTTTTTTTTATTTGCCAAAGGCGCCAAAAACACGGCTCTGCCCCTAGCGTAAGTTTTCCTTACTGTGGCTCTGTTTATGTTAACCGTGAAGAAAAGGCTTCGACTTTTGGGCCAAACTACTCGAATCCCAATGTTACTGTAAGGTTATAGTTATTCCCTTATTCGTTTTCGTTATTGTGCTAAATATATTTTTCAGTGACTTTTTTACAAAAAAACAAACAAAAATAATTAGTCAAATTGTTAAAAAAAAGTTATTAAAAAAAATTCCTATAAGTAAATTATAAGCTTGGCTTAATAAACATTTACTGCAGCAAAGAAAAATAAACTATAACAACATTCTCTTTAGAAAAAAGTCTCCGAAAAGATCGTTTTATTAACATAAACCACTGTCGATAAAATATATACAGGTCTAAATTCTTAAACTGAATGATTCAAAATTGTTTGTTTAAATTTTACCTGCAACTATAAATGCGTGACCATAACGATGGTTGCATACCTTGATCTGAATTTGTGAACTTTCAGATTTATTTTTAGAGCAAAACCGTCTAGTTGCCATTTCTTCATAGCATCGAACCAAGGACCTTTTCCGCCTTGTTGTTAGACTGTACTCTCATACTTTTTTAAATAATAGTATGTCATCCATATATTGTCATATATTACCATCTCGTTTGTATATGATTAAAAGGATAATATCTATACCGATTTCACAATTTCTTTTCTTATTAAGTATTGACCCCCCCCCCCAACACGTGTTTTCAAGGAACACGCTTGAGTTTTTTCTTTTTTAGTCTTCATTTTTATTTTGGGAACGAGGAGGTTCTTTGTCATTATTTGGATTTTGGAAGCGAGTACATTTTTTTTGGTCATCACTTGCATTTTGGAAGCGACGACCTTTTTCGACATGAAAGTACTTGAATTTTGAAGGTAAAGTCCTTTCTGGTTTCTTGTCAGCACTTGTGTTTATAGAGATACACGGGACGTGTTAGAATGAGCCAGTCGGGTCAGTAATTTTTCGATAAAAATTTCCCAGTCTATCCCCCTACCCCTGTAAAACAATTTGTCCTTCTAAGCCCCCTCCAAGATAAAATCCTGGATGCGAGCCTGTTAATGGCTATATAATATAGCCATTATATGCGAATCAAATACAATATTTTATCTACAACTATATAGTTTTATCATTATAAAAATAGTAAATTTAATTTAAAAACTCTTGAAATTCACTTCTAAAACCAACACCTGCTTGTAATCTACAACACAGTTTAAAATATATTTATTTAATGTTTTATTTATTATAACTTATAAATAATATTCTAGTTATAAAGATGATATGTGTGAGGAAAATATAGCCATTATTGCTGAGCGTCAAAAATTTTAAATTACTAAACAATAGCCATGTATAGAACGTTCATTATTCATGGGTGAGTACGCATGCGCGTCCCATTATACACTGCGGGCAATATGAACAGCTTTATGTATTTACAGTTGGATACACAAGGCATTTATTATTTGATGGTCTTAGATAAGAATTATTCTAAGCATTATTCAAAACTAATTATTAGTAATATTATTAATTTTGTTATTATTGTAAATTGTAAGTTATTATTAGTACTGGTAACTAATTATATAATTAGTTGATATGTATGTTTATTCAGTATACATTTATGGAGTGCTTATAATCTTAGATATAGAAGTACCCCTAACATAAATATATATTTAAAACAGAAAAGATTAAGGAAACTTAACGTGAAGAAAAATTATTTGTGATGAAGACTGTGAGTGATAAGAACGTACTTAGATAAAACTAAACACTAATTTGTAATTTAAGTGCCAATAATAATATCTAGAAAGTATTCTCATGTGCAAACCAGATTATTTTTACTATCCAAACAATTGATCAAGGCGCCGGCACTTCATGACAAGAAATATTGATGTATCCTTCAAGTAATTTGCTTAATATTTAAATATTTATCCTTCCTAATTTGTAAAACGATTTTTTTTTATTCAGTTCAAAAATTGACATAATTATCCCTAATGAATGAGAGTGTAAAATAGATGATGTTCTATCCCTCTAGTGAGAGAGCAATGAAACCATTTGAGGTTCCCCAGACACGCTCCTCGCAGTACACTTGGATGGCTTTTGTGTAATCTCGCTGGCTATTTAGCAACCAATGACTGGAAAATGTATTCAGAGCCTTTGTCATTCCATGGGAAATACTGTGAAGTCTAAAGGGATAAACTATCATACTAAATAGAGGGTCATTACAACTTACACGTGGACAATATTGAATCTCAGTTAATGAAATCAATATTCATTCTAGAATCATAAAGTTAAGCCTGGCAAATTAAGAGCAAATTTAAAGATTATTGAAGAGGAAAGAGTATTTTGAAAGACAATATTATTAAGACGAAACTAGGAAAAATAGTTGGTAGGAAACAACCAAAGATTTAAATTTAACCTACTCTACCAGAGAAAACTGACTTATCATTAAGGCTTTGTCTTACGGACTAGAATCAGGACAAATTCCGAATGAAACCATAAAAACCTGCAGAAGATCCAGTAACTTACAGACCAATTGTGTTGTTAAGTATATGTTATAAGCTACTAGAACAATTGCTATATAACCGAATTAGCACATATTTAGATGACAATATACCAAAAGGGCAGGCAGGCTTCAGAGGTGGTCGAAAAGGCTGCGATCAAGTTTTGGTATATTCATATTCAAAATGGTGCTGCAATTCTTAGCGATGATCTCTCCAGTTATTATTTAAATCAGTACTATAAAAACTTGCGGCTTCTGCCTAATTCATCGAAATCCGAGTGCTGCTCATTTCATTTGAAAAATCAATTGGCCAACCTAGTGCTGGATTTCTATTTCATGGCGCTAAATAAAAATATAACCCTCTGCAAGTCTATTTTGAAGGAGTAACTCTTGACAGATCGCTGACTTACAAGTTTCACGTTATTAAATCGCGCAGAAATTCAAGACCAGGAATAACATCCTGTAATAGCTTGCTGGTACTACATGGGAAGCAGATGCTCCTTGCGCACTGTTGGAATAGCCTTGGTTTCCTCTATTGCCGAATATTCGCTCTGGTTTGGAGTTTTAGCGCTTACAGCTCGAAAATAAATACTCTACACAACACCAAACTCTCACTAAAATTGCCAACTTCGGGTACCACTAGAAATTCATGGCCGATATCTTTTTAAATTGTGAATGGTTATACGGCGGGCGTCAAAAATGTAAGTAGGTACATATATACTGATGTCAGAATCCGATGGGCCTCTGAATAGCATTGTCCTCCACGGTTGCGAGCCCTGCAGACCCATAGTTAGACCACTGAATAGCACCAATAGCGTGCTTGCCAATAGATCAAAAGAGAACCCGCAGAAGACAAAGAACACACTGGGAAGATAATGTAAAAGAAACAGGAGAAAAATTCTGGCGAAGAGGGGCGCAAAAGAGAGAATGACAATAGGAGTGGGGACCTGCCCTGAAATGGTCTCCGTGAGAAAAAATCTTGTTTATTATCATTTGTAAAAGTAAAATCAAATCATTATTTTGTGATTTTAAATGTTATCTTTAAATTCTTTATTTTTTACATATTTTTATACATAAAAAACGGAAATAAAGGGCTATCATAATTATTATTACATTTAATTTTCACATCATTGTTATATTTTATTAATCTTTATCGTTATTATTATTATTATTATTATTTGTTATAGTATTTCTTTTTTGTGTTCTTATTCAAATTGTGACATATTATTACCTATGTACCCTCAAAGATTCGCAGACTACTGTTTGAGAGCCACTGTGTCATATTATTCAATAAGCCCACATGAATTACGAACGTAGCTAGACGTGTGCTATTTGTGTGCAGTTTTGTTCAGTGCTGCTTAAAAGAGTTGCAAGTTAAAAATTATTTTTTAAAAAAAATATATTTATTAATATTAATAATAATTTAAACAACTACATAAAATGCCACCAAAAAAGGTTAGTGTGACAGAAACGGAAAATATTGAATGTGAAATTAATATTGGAGACATTGAAAAGTTAATTCGGGAGACATTAAAATCTCCTAAAGTGTTAAACGAATTAGCTAAATCAATAGCAGTGATTGTGGTAAAGAAGTATGAGCAACAACAGAAAGAAATAAGAGAAAAAATTGAGGCTCTTGAGTCTAATGTTATAGAGAAGGACTCTATTATTTCTAAGTTGGAGACCAAAATCCAGGATATGGAACAATATTCCCGCAGAAACTCCTTGAGGGTGTTCGGAATTCCAGAAAGACCGAGAGAAGACACGCAAGCAGTTATTGTGGAAACGTTCAGAAAGTCATTGGGTGTTACTTTGAACAGTTTTTCACTGGACAGAGTACACAGGATTGGTAGAGCTTCAGAAGGAAAAATTCGACCCATTATTGTTAAATTTTCTAATTATATTGATCGTGCTTCTGTTTTTCAGAAAAAAAAATCACTTAAGGGAAGTAAAATAACAATATTTGAGGACCTCACTAGATATAATATGGAGCTGTTAATTGCTGCAAGGGGCAAATATGGGAGGAATAATGTATGGTCATCAGACGGTAAAATTTTTTGTAAATCTAGTGACGAAACTTTTAGGATCCACTGCTTAACAGACTTGCAATAAACTGTAAGTATTTGCCCACAATGTGAAAAAAATCAACCTTATAAAACTAAATTTTTCATAACTAATACTTAACCTACAAATGTCTTTTGCACTTTTATTATTTATTATTATTTTTTATTTATTTTATTTTATTTTATTTTTTCTCTCTATTTAAGACTATTTTTTATTTTATTTTTTATTTATTTTTTGTTTTATTATTTATTTTTACCTTTACTGTTGTTATCTCTATTAGTTCTATTTAATTTTTTACAATTATTTACAAATAATTACAAACATTTTTTCCTCTTATAATTGCACTTTATTTTTATTTTCATTTACATGTTATTTATTATTATTATTATTTTTTTTTTCTTTCAATTTTTATCTCTCAATGTTATTTATGCTTACCTTATGTATTTTATTTATTTATTGTTTTATTATTTATTCTAATTTGATTTTGTTTTGTTTTTATTTTATTTTATTTATCTATTTGTTATTTATTTTGTTTATTAGGTCTAATACTTCTGGATTTGTACCTTAACTAAAATGTTAATTGGAATCATAGCAATTTTGAAAAAAAATATTTCTCTGTAGTGTTTTTTGTTTGAAGTGTAATGTACATTTAATCTATGTGCATTTTATTTTTGTTTTCTGTCTCTCTCTCTCTCTCTCTCTCTCTCAGTCACACTCACACACATATTATCTCTCTCTCTCTCTCTCTCTTTCTATGTATCCTCTCTCTATCTACCTATCTATCTGTCTCTCTCTCACTCACTGATATGCTTACTTAACTTATGTATTTTATCTATTTATATGTTTTTACTTATTACCTATCTTATTAGTTTATTTTCTATTTATATTCTATTAATATTGGTCATTATCTTTATTATTACTATTTTTTTTTTTTTTTTTATAAAAAAATATAATTGCATAATGTAATTGAAATTTGAACAAGATATTTTTTTAGTGTCTTGTTTTAATTGTAATGTACTTTTAATCTTGTGTTTATTATTATTGTTATTAATAATAGTTATATTATTGTGCAATGCTTTTTTTACTTATTTATAATCGTATTCATAATACTGCACACATGAGCAGAATATTTGTAATTCTAGCATGGAGATTGATCTTAACTCGGATATTATAAATTGCAACAGATATTCCTGTTTAGAAGATTATAATTTATCGGTTAATAATTTCTATGACAATAATTATAAACTTAATAAATTGTCAATATTTCATACAAATGTCAGGAGTATAAACAAAAATTTTTCAACGCTGGAAGTTTATTTAGAGTATTTTGATTACTGTTTCGACATCATAATTCTAACGGAAACATGGGATTTTAATCCACAATATTTTAATATTAATGGCTATGATTTAATATATAATGAAAGTACTCTGAATAAAGCGGATGGTGTAATCATGTATGTTAAAAGCCACCTGAATTATTCGTACGAAATAGTTAAAATTGGAAATATAAAATTCTGTAGAATCTTATTTAATGAAAATAATGAAAAGATTGCAATTTCAGCAGTATACAGATCTCATGCAGTAAATATACATGAATTTTTACATAGTCTAGAGCAGTTTTTTAATAATATTTGTACCAACAATATTGAGGTGTTTTGTGGTGACATTAATATAGATATTTTATCTGATGCTAAAGTTTCGAATGACTATATTAATTTATTTCTAGCTAATGGTTACAGATCTTGTATTAATGACTATACTAGGATAATAGGAAATTCCAAATCTTGTATAGATCATTTCCTTATTAAATATAGAACAACGAATGATAATATCTTGCCGATTATCCTTGACAACAAAATAACTGATCACTCGCCTATTATATTACACCTTAAACTTAAAAATAAAAGTGAGAACTACAGCAGTAGTTCTTCAGGTAGATCAAATATTAAAATTATAAATTATGAAAAACTCAATACGGTTGTTAATGAACAAAATTTTGATTTTATCAATGATGATTTAAATCCTGATGTAATCTTTGATCGTTTTATTTCCTTGCTTAACGACAGTATTTGTTCTAGCATGGTAAAAAAAAGTATAACTATAAAGAAAAGGAAAAACTGGATTACGCAAGGTATTATCAATTCTATTAAATGTAGGGATAATATGTATAAAAAACTTAAATCGAATCCCACTAATACTGAACTTAGAAAAACGTTCAATACATATAGGAACAAACTGAATGGTATTATTAAGAAAGGTAAAGCGATATTTTATAAAAATAAAGTTTTAGAGGCCGGCAATGATACTAAGAAAATATGGAATTTATCTAGAGAAGCAGTTAATGCGTCATCTTCTGTTCATAAAATTAAACAAGTTACTACTGCCGATAATAGATCTATTTCCGATAATAAAGAAATGGCAAATATTTTTAATGATTATTTTTTAAATATTGCCAAAAAAATGGCGGATGGTATTAAAATGAGTAATAACTACGAACACACTATAACACATAACTCTAAAACATTTTTCTTTTCTCCAATCTCAGCTGTCGAAATAATTAATGCAATAGATTCATTAAACTCTAGTAATTCTTCTGGGTTTGACGGTTTTTCTGCAAAAACCATTAAAAACATTAAGAACTCAATTGCGGTACCTTTGTCAAATCTTTTTAATAAATGTGTACTTCTGGGACACTATCCTCAAAAGCTAAAAATAGCCATAGTCAAAGTTATTCATAAAGCAGGCCCTAAGAATATCCTTGGCAACTATCGGCCAATATCACTGGTTTCGGTATTTTCTAAGATATTCGAAAAAATAATAAAGTTTAAAATGGAGGAATTCTTAGATAGTTATTCTATTCTATCAAATAATCAATTTGGATTTCGACGCAATAAATCCACTAATAATGCCATAAGTAGTCTGGTGTCTGATATTTATGACAATTTTGAGAAAAACAAATTTTCGGCAGCGATTTTTTTAGACCTAGCGAAGGCTTTTGATACTGTCAGTCATTCCCGATTAATTTCCAAACTTGAGACTTATGGCTTTCGCGGCAATACTTTAAATCTTTTAAAGAGCTATTTAAATGATAGAACACAGTATACTTCTATCAATAATGTTCTGAGCCAACCGGGTTTTGTTTCTACAGGTGTCCCACAAGGAACGGTACTAGGTCCATTACTATTTCTTATCTATATTAATGATTTACTCTATCTCAATCTAAATGGGCTTTTATTGTCTTATGCTGATGACACTGTGTACTATGTGTCTGGAGACAGCTGGAATAATGTTTTCAATAACATCTCAGTCAGTCTTCAGAAAATTAAATCATGGCTAGATTCGAATTTATTATCGCTAAACCTTACTAAAACTTACATTGTACCTTTTATGTGCCAGAAAACCAGATTACCTAATTTTAGTGAAATCATACTTCATGATCAAAACTGCAATTATGCTGAGCTATCAAGTTGTAGTTGCCCCAGCAAAATAGAAATTAGAAATTCCACAAAATATCTAGGATTATATCTGGATAGTTGTCTCACTTGGAAAACACATGCGAATCATGTTATTGGAAGACTACGTAAAACTATATATTTGTTTAAAAATCTGAGATATTGTATGAACCTGTCTACCCTTAAAATGATATATTTTGGTGTAGTTCAATCAATTTTAACTTATGGTATTTTATTTTGGGGAGGTGCCAGTAAAACAGTAATTTACAATATTAAAACTACACAAAAATTAATACTAAAAGTCATGCTAAACAAACCACGTAGATTTCCAAGTGAGAAACTATTTGAAATTACGGGCGTTCTGAGTGTACCGAAACTCTTCTTGTTTAACATCGCTCAATATTTTTTTAAGGAAAAACATAGTCTCTTTAGAACGCTACATTTACCTAAGCATTTATATTTTACGAGAGGTAAAAAAATTGGACGTTGTAAGGGCTCAAACTATTTCAAAAAGAAAACGAACCAGTTCTTTATTAATATTTTACCAAAATTATTTAATGTTCTTCCTGAGAATATTAAAAATAATCTTTTTACATTCTCCAGTCATTCTTTTAAAAAAACTATTAAAAAATGGATACTCAGTATGCCCGTTGACGTTATTAATTCTATAATTTCAAACGTTTAAACTGTGATAATATATTTCTCTTTTGCATAACTCTCATTTTTTTCCCTTTTATTTATTTTTTATTAGTTAATTCATTTATTTATTTATTTAATTATTTATCTTCCTATTTATTTATTTATTTATTTATTTATTTATTTATTTATTTATTTATTTATTTATTTATTTATTTACTTTCTTTTACTTGAAATTTTTTGAGATCTGGAGTTTATTATTCCATTTACTTTTCTTAATTTGTATTATTGAACTTTTATTCTGGTACAGTATTATTTTATTTGTTTTATTGTTATTATTATTATTATCTATTATTTTTATTTGTATATTTTATTTTATTTATTTTTAATATATTTATCTTTATCATATATTAATTTATTTAGTAATTTGTCTACATCAGTTTTTTTTTCAAATTTTTCTTATTTAAATTTTTATTTTATTTTACTTTTTGTTATTTATTTTTATTATATTTATCTTCATCATATATTAATTTATTTAGTATTTGTCTACATCAGTTTTTTTAATTTTTTTTATTTAAATTTTTTATTTTATTTTACTTTTTGTTATTTATTTTTATTATATTTATCTTCATCATATATTAATTTATTTAGTATTTGTCTACATCAGTTTTTTTAATTTTTTTTATTTAAATTTTTTATTTTATTTTACTTTTTGTTATTTATTTTTATTATATTTATCTTCATCATATATTAATTTATTTAGTTTTTGTCTACATCAGTTTTTTTAATTTTTTTTATTTAAATTTTTATTTTATTTTACTTTTCGTTATTTATTTTTATTATATTTATCTTCATCATACATTAATTTATTTAGTAATTTGTCTGCATCAGTTATTTTAATTTTTTTTTTATTTAAATCTTTATTTTATTTTACTTTTTGTTATTTATTTTTAATATATTTATCTTTATCATACATTAATTTATGTAGTAATTTGCTTCTTCTTTTGTCTACGTCAGTTTATTTTTTATTTAAATTTTTATTTTATTTTACAATTCTTTTTTAAATTTCTTGTTTATGATTTCATTATTGTCACCACAAGATACTTCGTATCTTTTATGACAGCATTTTTATCATGTGTATTTACTGAAGAATTACATTTATATTATTATTCTAACTTTTTTATTTGTTTATATTATTATATGTATGCATACATTTTATTTATTGTTAAGTCTATTTTATAATTTACCTTCAATGTATCAATGTTATATGAAATGTGTTACATACATTTGTATAATCGATGTAATATTTATTTCGTTCAAATACAAAATAAAATACAAAAAAAAAAAAAAAAAAGCCCTAATCCTGCCTAATCTATTCATCCCTCGTGACAATATATCTAATTCTAATTTGCAGTGAAATTTCAAAGTAACTTGTAGTTAAAATTTGCATGCGTCCCTAAAACAAACGTTTATGGGAACCATGACCCTCGGTATTAAGGGACCTTTTGATCTGTTACCCGTGTCCCATTATTCAAACCCCGACGTCACTTCCGCACCGCTGATCTTCAATGCTGTTTCACTTGGAACAGCAGCTAATTGACACCTATACAATAATGCTTGTTTGAATACATCAAAAGAGATTTGACAAATTTGTTGTTCAAGTAAAAATGTTTATTTAATACTGACATTTTGATGGGAAATTTTATAACTATTGCCTCTCTGTAGGATCTGAGTTTACCAGGGATCGAACTGTACTGAAGCAAACGGGAACGATGTTCCGGTTAGTAAAATTATGAAAAGTATCGCTTCGATTCGTGAAAATAGGTATTAGTTGAATATTGTTTCTTTTTAATCTGACAATTATTACGAACTGGCGTTCCGGTTCCTGAAATTTTTCATTTAAAGACCTTAACTCATTTTAAATATTAATCACGTATAAAAGCTAATACTGGATTTAATTCGGACCTTGTCAACTCTATATGTACCCAGGTAATATGCCCGTAACTAGCTTTTTTCGGGCCCTGGGCAAGATTTTATAACTGCCCCCCCCCCCCCCCCCTAAACAGTATATAATACATGTGATGTCCTAAAAAAATGTCCTCATTTCTAAAACTCAAATAAAGACCTAAAAAAAATCCTCATTTCTAAAATCCAAGTGATGACCTAAAAAAACATGGTCCTCACTCAAATACAATTATTATTCCAATATTTTCCTTTCTGGGCTCTGGGCATGTGCCCCTGTTGCCCCTGCCTAGTTACGGCACTGTATGTGCTGTCGGTGGCTGCTCGTGGAAACCTCTAATGGAGGTGCTGCACCAGTGGAGTAGCTTCAAATTTAGCCCCCCCCCCAATATAAATATAGCAATATTACATTTTATGATTTAATTTATAGTGGGTATGGCTACAAACACTACCTACTTGTTTTCAGTGATAAAAACAGCGTAGATAAAATAAATCTAAATATGTCACATTTAAATTTAAATTGTGACCACAAATATTAAATTTAAAAATAGATTGCATCTAAAACTGAATAACATGTTATAATTGTATGTGCTTAGAGTAGTGATGAACCTATGACCCGTATAAGATTTCAAATGACCCGTACAAAAGAAGATCTTTGTAGTTCTGAAGATTCCAAAGAGAGATTCTAAGATAAGAAAGGTTGGGTCTAAGCGAGCGCATTCACGGAACAGGGTAGGGAAATAGTCATATATGAAATAATAGCATGAAGGAATTCAACAATTACCTGCTTTATAATACAAGGCTGTTAGCTCAGGTAGAGTTAACGAGATTAGCAGGAGATTCCATGCAAATATGTACACCCTAAAGCGGCTGATATTTATTTTTTTCCCGTCGACCCTGGAAAAAGGTTCGCTATTGCTGGTTTAGAGCATAAATTAATACCATTTATTTATACTTTGATAACACGTTAATAATTTATCTGGCAGAACGAATTTTAAGGTTGACAGTTTGTTTGACAATAATATTCAGTATTTTGATTTGACCATGTCTCTACTAGATAATGGCCTTAGTAGCTAAATCCAAAAAAATAAAAAAGGAAACCTTTTTATGTTGCATGATGATCTTTAGATGATGCATCTTTAGATTGGCCAACCTAAAGTAATAAAATTTGCTGTCGAACAGGGGAACCAGTGTTCCCAATCAAACACTGGGGCACAAATTTCACAAAAATGGTTTCTAGAACATGCTATATACTGCATTCTTATTTTTGCATTTGTTTTATCCATCTTCTGTCTTGAAATACTTTAAAAAATAATTTAATTTTAAAAGAATTTGAATTACACATTTTTTTCATGCTCACAACACCATGAAAAGATAATGAAATGTTAAAAATACAAATATATCTGCAGTCAAACTTCCACTTACAGGTTCCAAATTACAGGTTCTGTTTAGCCGTTCGCAACCGGCTTATACTGTAGGTGCCTTTCTGTGCACGCTAAATAAAATGGACGTAATACTGACCATATTACTCCTGAATGTACATAGATTACAACATGGTCATGAAACCTGGAAACAGGAGGCCTTGGGCTGTCGCGCCAATGATGATGATAAAGATCAGCGCCTCAGTTAAGTCCCTAAATGACCCGCGGTGAGGAATGGGAAGGGGCAAAAAACTGACACAGCTATTTTAAAAACTTATAAACCAAATTTTCTATTAAAGAAGTAAGAAATTTTCTACTAACTCAATTGAAGAAAAATATTAGCGAGACGTTAGCAACACAATTAGGTAATTTTATTAATAAGTTGGGTCCTGCAAAAATATGCAACGGTACTTTAGTTAAGTGTTTATAGATAAAAAGCGGCACATGTGTTATCTGTAGAAATAAAATGTAATTATATATATTTGTAACGTGCCCTGCTGACAAATAGTGTAGCGTATAAATATTTAATATCTTATCAAAAACCGACCAATGGCAAAGGAGTGACCAGAAACCTGTCTCGGATATAATCCCAAAATAATGAGGTGTCGTTATTAAGATAAGAATTCATTACGGTACAAGTGTTTTATTCTTTTGTTTCTTGTTGGTTTTTTGTTAAAATAAAGTTTAAAATAGCACGCCTATGGCAAAAGTACCGTTACATATTTTTACCTGTCTCTATTAATAAGTTTTTGAGGATTAAATAATTAATATTTAATTAATTATTGCATAATTAAAAATTGCATAATATCAATTGCATAACAGATTTAGTACAATTAATAATTATAAAATATTCCAGATGAGCTCCGGTTTTAGTAGAGTTTAATCGATGTTGAGAGCCGTAGCAATGTTTCTGGCGCCCTTGGCAAATAAAGTAAATTGATTAAACAAAAAAAAAGGTCCTCACCTTCGCTTTTAATGACCAAGTATACACTATGGCGCCCCTTGTCAAGCCACGCGCCTATGGCAAGTGCCTCAACGCCAACCCGTTCCTACAACTTTGTCGATGTTAATAGTATATTTAACCCTACCAGTGATGGTTGGTTTATATACGGAACAAGAATAAGGAATAGGAAATAAGAATAGTACACAAGATATTAAAACATGGCTGCACCGTATATCGGTTTATGTAGGAATGAAATTTAACTTAAACATAAGAAAAGTTGGTAACATTTAACATTTTATCCTTATTCCAAGAATAAGAGACGATAAGCATGCGCACAATGGTCAAAATGTCGGCCGTAATAAAATTTGTCCAACAGATGTTTTCCTGCTGTGATCAGAAGGTTGGAAAAAACAATATAATGTGTGAAACACAAGCAAATAAATTTACAAAATCTTCTAAATCAATATTACTGAAAACGATTTTTTTTTAAAGGTTATATTAAACACAACAACCTGTCAAACGACAACCGTTAAACACAGGCTAACGCAAGTACGCAGGCGTAGCGAAGAAATGTTATGTCCGATATAAACGGTTTCATATTTTTTATTCTTGTGTACTATTCTTATTTCCCATTCCATATTCTTGTTCCGTATATAAACCAACCATGACAGTAGTGAAGGTGGAGAGGTCATTTTCAAAACTAAAAATTATTAAGAAGACATTACTGGCACAGGACCCCTTAAGTTCACTAGCATTACTAGGTACAGAAGCAAAAGATGCAGCTAGTATAGACGTTCAAAGTTTAATTTCACTTTTAATTTTGATATAAGTAATAAAAATAAGAATTGTTTTTTGCAGTATTATGAGTATTTTTACAAATTTATGTTCAAATAATGCGGTAAGCGACATATACTCAAAGAGTATGGTTCAATCAAGAAGGTCATAAAAATTAATTGATGCTATATGTTCGGATGGTGAGAAAGAACTATTGTCTTGTTTCACTCGCTCTAGTCACAGCTGCAATAGAAGAGCACCAGATACAAAAATATACACACATTTATCCGAATATGTTCAAATATAACAATAGAAGATAAAATCTGCGGACGTATGTTGGGTATGTGAAACTTGTGTGGCATATAAACTTATTGGCATGTAAAGACTCGTGCACTATTACTCACTCATCTTCTCACTATTATCCCTGACTGTGAGACACTGTATTTGACACAAATGTAAAGCTGCGCCACTGGGTAAGATTGATGTAATTTTTAACAAATTTATAATTGTTTATATAAATCTGGTAGATGACGGTCTACCTCTAAACCTAGTAGTCTCGAAACCATTCAAAATCCTACCAGATGGATGTAAGAATTGTCGGAAATTGGCTCTTGTTAGCCCAAGACAGAAAGGTTTGGAGAAGCTATGAGGAGGTCTATGTTCAGCAGTGGACGAATGTTTAAAAAAAGAATATTGAATTTTATGATTCTTACGCAACTTATAACCAAGCCTATATATCCAGAATTCATTAACAAGTTAAAACTTGTTCAACTCCAATCATTACTGAATGTTTTTTTGATGAACATTTTCTTCAATGATAACAATATTTCTGGGGTAAATATTTTAGTAGTATTTGATGTAGAGTTGTGCATCTTCCATATATTGTTGCTGTTGTTTTGCTGGGGTGGGCATAGAAGTGTTTACCTGGACCAATGAACGCCATGAGGCGGGGCAACCTACCTATCATTATACGTGCAAAGCAGGAAGCTACCACAAACTTAATGTATATTCATGAAGTGTGCGATGTGAAGTCTTTTAACGGCGACCATTTTATTTAGTTGGGCCTTCGGATATGAAACTAGGACATGTAAGAACTAGCCAATCAAATTAAGACAAGAATTTATTTGTAGTAATCAAAAGTAAGCAATAATAAATAAATAATAACATCAATTCAGTCTTCGATTTTTAGGAAACGATACAAAAATTAAAAAAAGAAAATTTGACATGTAATTTTAAATATGCGTTTCATTTAAATCTAGGTAGAATTGCAATTAAAAATATTTCTTATTAACCGCTTATAAGTACAGGTATACCCAGTGGCGCAGCCAGGACTTTGTCTTGGGGAGGGCCGAATCAAATTTCGAGGGCACGCGGGCCGCATACGTCTTTCAACCATATTTTTTGTGGCCCCTGAAGCGGTAATCAAAATCACTTGAGCTTATTTAGGGGGAAAATATATTTAAAAATGTAAAATATACTCTCTTCCCCTTTTCTCTTTATAAAAAAATTACAAGAAACCCTTCGGGATATTTAAAGTTCCGTCACTGCTTATCATTTTGTATGTAAAATAAACTGCGACCCAAATCAGTTCGACACCCCTGCTGTTGGATATTGATGTTTATATAAAATAATAATTCCATTATTTGTTGATAAAAAAATGTAATTGTTAATCCATGTATCAAAAACTTTCACTTGATTTTTTCTTCGATAAATACATATTTATTTATTATTTCGCGGGATATATTTTTGAAGTCTCAATATTTTTCCTACTTATGTTCAGTTCTCTAAATCAGCCGCTTGAAGGCTCGTGTGAAGGTTATACCGAAGTCAGATTTCCACTTTATCTTATCTGAATCGAGTAATTAGTTGTTTAAAACAGTTTTATCATTTGACTGGGCGAATGTTTTAGTCGATGTGTCAGGGGGAAAAAGGATCAACGCTCCCCTTTATATAATTCGTTGGAGCATATTTGAGAAATCGATGTATTTTCACTTGAACAATAACGGCCCCTATCAAGAGTAGGCAATCTTAAAAAAATGTTTATTTATACGAAAAAAAATAAATAAAAATTGCCAATATTGTTTACAATGAAGTAATAAAATTAACTACTGTTGTGGTTAATAAATTTTATCATCAACTCTCCTAGCAGCGCCGTGTAATCTGGTGATCCTGGGAGGGGCCCAGGCCCGTCGGCTCCCCCCTTGGCTGCACCACTGGGCATACCCCTTTTGCGACGACCCGCTCTCCGACGCTTCGTTCATTCAACAGTTTTAAATTATAACTACCTAGGCATATCCTGTTTCAGAAACTCTCACTTCATCTACGCTAACCCCCTTCGAAGGTTAACAATCATCATGACTATCTATGACTTTTAATATAACAGGTCAGAATAGAGCTATAGATGTGCACCTGCGCCAGTGGCGGACTCAAACTGTCGTGTCTCCTCGGTGATTTGAAATTTTTACCGGCCCTTTTTTCGTAGTGATGAACAAAAAAGGAACTTAAATTGAAGTGATGAGCAAAAAAGAGAAAGTGGAATCGAAAAAGAAATAGGAAGTCGAATAGAACTAGACGGTCTGAAAAACGGTCCTTGCCCGGTCCGACCCAGAGTTTGGACCGGACAATTGCAGTATCTAGGCGTATCGGGAAATTATTCGGTAACAACTGCTCACCAAAAACCTTTCAAAATACTAATGTTGACCAAACAAAAAAAGCTCTTCATTTCCAATATACTAGTGATGCACAAAAAAGGTCCTCACTTTCAATTTACAAGTGTTGACTAGAGATGGGTCGTTCATGAACAAACCGGCTCAGTACACTGACCGAAGTGAAACGGTTCACCAAATTGAAATGAGCCGCCTCACGGCTCATTGCATAGTTTCAAGTTTCAAGGATACGATTGATCGGACGATTGTGAGCAGTGACATGAGTGATCCGGATCTGGATCGATGTCATGTTGAACTTCGCGAGAACTCGGCTTGTAATTTATTATCATAAAGTGTATTTTGACATCAATTTGTAGGGCATTTGTAGTCTATTTGAAACTAATAGGCTTAGTCTATACTTTCTTACAACAATACTATATGAAAATATTGTCCAAATCCCAGATGTCCGATTTATAAGGGCAATAAACATCGCCAAAAACTTAACACATCTGATTTGAAATACAGTAGCTACATAAAGTTAATTGTTTGTTTACTATTAACCCAGCAAAAATGTTAGACAAAAATGTTGACAAAAAAAGGCCTCATTTCTAATTTACCAGTTATGACAATAAAAGCTCCCGAGCTCTAGAATTCAAATGTATTCTTTAAAGACATTAAAACCACGTGTGTTTTTAGTCATGGAGGTGGCTTCAGCCCGTGAGGAGCAGGGGTAGAATTTCAGCAATTTAAGTGCGGAGTATGAGGCAAATATTTAAAATTATTAAGGGGGTAGAAATTCAAATAACTACTTGAGAAGCGGGAGGCACAAATTTGGTTTGGGAAGAGTCAACCATTCAAACCCCCATTGAAATGCCGTTACTTCGGTTTTCAGAGCAGCCAAATTGCGATTAAATTATAAATGCTTACCTACCTAGGTGTTTGGGGAAGCTGACGTCCCCCTCTGGGTGCGTGGCTCAATAAGAGGTCGATGTTATGTTTATACGTCTTTCAGGTCGCAAAACAAATTCATGGATCAGAAAACCAACAGGTGTATATAACATAATGTAACGAGTAGTAAACCTAAATTGAAAAAGGGCCTTCTAAAAATGACGAGTATCGTAGTGTGTAGGTGGACACAGTAGCGCATACAGTAGCCCCCGTGCATACAGTAGGGGGGGGGGTTATGATTAGTATTGAAATTAATAGAAAATATACATATTCCAATGTTATTTTTAGGATTTCGTAGTTATAATCAAGAAATCCTTATACCGTCACATAAGTCTGTCCGTTCGGTAGAAATTGTGACCAAGCGGCTGGATTTAGAGAATTGAACACATGCACTAGAAATACAGAGACTTAAAAATATTTGATGTCGAATGAAAGTTTTTGATACCTATAGGTATCAAAATAGTATTGTTAATCCATATATATATATATATATATATATATATATATATATGGATTAACAATCGAAATTTTTTTATATCAACAAATAAGGAAATTATCATCTCTTTGTGTTTGTGATATAAACATCAATATCCAACAGCAGGGGTGTATAACGCATTTGAGTCGCGGTCTATTTTTCATACAAAATAACTAGCAGTGATGGAACTTCACATATCCCGAAGTGCTCCTTGAAATTTTTTTATAAACAGAAACAGAAGAAGATATATTTTTATCCTAAATAAACTCGTATGCAACCCTCGACCCGCCATTCGCCCCTCTCTCTCGTCATAGGTGCCCCCCTACCTATCCATGAGTTCTGTATACACCACTGGGTGGACAAATGTACCTAATTCTCTAATGTGTACCACGAGACTCCACAAGGAATAGAGGTAGACCATCTACCAGTTGACGGACAATGTTAAGAGAATCACTGGAAATTGGACGTTGTTAGACTAAAACAGAAAAATGAAGATCCTCAAGCGTAGATTAACGACAAAAAGTAATTTTTATCAAAAATATTTTATCGCGATTTTAGCAAAACATTGTGTAAAAAAATGTTCACCCCCCCCCCCACAACCTACTTCCCAGAAGGGTTAGTTTCAAAATCTAAAAAATTAAACAAATTAACACAGGTACAGTACAATTTTTGGTACAGGAAATTTTGTTTTTCCTTCCAAAGATCTGGAATTTTATGTTGAAAAAAAAAACATAAATTAAAAAAAAATATTTCAGGGTTTCAAATGAAATCTATTGAAGAGCAGATTAAGAAACCATAAGATTTATTTTACTTTTCATTATGTACTTTAAAAACTATATATGATTAGTTAAAGAAGGGAAGGGTAGAGGGACGATGGACGGAATATTTATAGTGAACCACATAGTAGAGGAGAGGTTAAAGAGAAAAAGAGGGAAAGCGTTTATGGCGTTCGTGGACCTAAAAGCGGCGTTTGATAGGTTGGACACCTCGCCCCTTTCTTTTCATTATGGAAGATAATTGAAAGAAAAGGGATAAGAAAGAAGTTGATAAAGAGGATAAAAGTAACATACAAGGGGACGAGGTGCACGGTGAGGGTGGGTGAGGAAGAGTCGGAAAGTTTTTGGGTGAACAAGGGGGTGACAGGGATGCCCGCAGAGCCCGACCTTGTTCAACTTGTATGTAGCGGATCTAGAAGAGATTATGAGGAAGGGACAAGACGAAGGGGGGGGGGGGGGTAGATGAAATTGTGGACTTTGGGGTACGCGGATGATATTGTATTGATGGCAGAGGGGGAACAGGAGCTGAAGAGAATGATAGAAAGAGCAGATAAATATTTCAAAAGAAAAAAGTTAGAAGTGAACATGGATAAGACGAAGGTAATGGTATTCAGGAAAGGAGGAGGGAGAAGAAGGAAGATAAAATGGGAATGGGGAGATAGAGAAATAGAAGAGGTGAAGAGTTTAAAATATCTGGGTTATGTACTAGCGAGGAACAATGAGACAGAACTACACATAAGGGAAAGAGTAAATAAAGCAAGAGTATTCATGGGGAAGCTGTGGAGTATAGGAGAGAGGAAGTTCAACGATGGATATTAGATGGAGACTGAGGGTGTTTGACGCCGTGGTGAACAACATCCTGCTATATGGGGTAGAAATAGGGGGGTGGAAGGAATGGGAGAAGGTAGAACGAGTACAGGAGAGGTATTTGAGATAGATCTTAGGGGTAGATAGATCAGCACCAGGGTATATTGTATGAGAGGAACTGAAAAGGGATAAAATGAAGGTGGGGGCAGGAAGGAGGGCGGTTAAGCACGACGAGAAAGAAGAGAAATAGATAAAAGAATAGTGAGAGAATGCTGGGAGAAAAGAACCAGAGAGGAACAGAAAGGAAGACGGTCCTTTCGGAAGACGGTTCGGCATGGGGGAGATGAGAAAGGAGTATTACTGGAGATGCGGAGTGGATGCGACAGAGGTGGAGAGGAAAAGAAATGAAGGAATAAGCGTGATTGAGGAGGTATGGAGGAGGGATAAGGAAGTGTGGGATCAAGAAAGGACAGACAGAATAGACAAGTCAAGGAGCGCAGGGAGATATAAGGAGGTCAGAACTATAGGAGTACCAAGCTACTTGAAGGGAGAACGAGGGAAGGTTAGGAGGATTTCGAGGCTAAGGTGCGAGAACGAAGAGAGAGAAAATAGATATTGGAGGAAACAGGAGGATAAGATGTGCAGAATGTGCGGGGAGGAGGAAGAAGATATAGAGAACCTCGCGAAGAGGTGTAGGGAGATGACAGTGTGGTCGGGGAACACAGTAGACTTTTTGCATGAAAATGGAAGGGGGGAGAGATGGGCGAGGGAATTAGAGGCAAGAAGGATTGAGATCGGAGAAGGATGATAGGAAGGTGTATGGGAATGAAGGAAGAGGACCGGAAGGATGCAGAAGGGGGAAAAGGAAGGAAGGGGGATGAGGTTATCTGGATGGGGGAGGAAGAAAGGGACATAAGAGAAGGGGTGAAGAAAGGGCTGGAAGGGGAGAGAAAGGAAGAAAATATAATAAGAGGAGGGAGAGAGCTGAGTGAGGGACTGGAGAGAGCGGTGGAAAGGAGAAAATTGGAGAAGTCCAAAGATGGGGAAGAAGCCATGGTGGGGAAAGAACAGGAAGGAAGAACCGTAGAACTGAGAACAGGAAGGAAGAGAGAGGCAAGGAGGAGGAAAGAAGAGATGGTAGAGAAGAGAATAAGAATTTAATTTGTAAAGTAAAATAATGTATTAATGTATTTGGGTAATTGTTAATGTAATAGTTTGAACCCGGCACGCCGAAAGGCTCAGGGGTAATAAAGAATATATATATACATGATTATTAAAAATTTTCTTCATTCCACCATCGAAAGCTGTTAGTCTAAAAATATAGAAAATTTGAGAGTAATACATATTGATCTGAACCAAAACTGTACAGATGGAATTGTTGAATTGTTGTACCTATCGGTTCTTTTTTCGATAGATATCATATAGTAATAAAGGATTTTTTTGAAATTCGCAGGTTCAAATACGAAACACTACTTCGAATTTTTCTTCTGATACTGCAGGCGCGCAGCCAGAATATTTTTTTGGGGAGTGAGACTTAGAAACAAAAATTGTCACGTTTAATTACAAGAAAAATGTGTAAAGACGTGTATGCAGCGCTTGGATGCCCGCCTTCGATACTGTGTAGGCAATTCAGAGGTCGACTTAGTGTCGAGTATTCAAGGCTTATAATGGACCTGTGTAAAAGTCACGCTGGTTTTTTTTTTTCATATCGATGTGAGTTTCGTGTTTTCATATGATTCTAGAGCTCATCTGACACATTTAGGATTAACTAACTGGCATGATAGGAGAAATGACATACAGAATATCAAATTGAGGTTTGTGAAAGGTGACATTAAACTAGGGACTTCTTACTGCAGGAACAACAGCAGAGAAGAAACATCCATCACCTCTTTGTATAGATCACTAACGGATATCTCCTCCGATGTGAAGAACCCTCTATGGGACGTGTAATAGATTTGTCTGTGTTGCACATTTTAACTCAATAGTGCTTATAAAGTTCAAGGATGTCTGAGAGAGATTAAGATTGTGATATTTTCTACTAGGCCAGTGCTACTCAAAGTAGTGGTATACGAACCGGTACCGGTCGCGAGTGTTTAGCTGCCGGTCCGCGGCGAGTTTCCAGAAAAGAAAGGAACGATAGTATAATATATGCCACAAATATGGTACCGGTCCGTGACACATTCGAAATAAAACTTGCCGACCCGCCATATTTAATAGTTTAAGAAGCACTGTTGGTTCCCCTGTCCTAAAATGACATACATAAGAAAAAAATACTCTCAATCTTATATTTTCCAACAGAATTAATTTATTTTTGATAAATTTATATTACAAAATAGTGATATATTTAAAACTAAAAAATTACACTCTATGTACTTGTAATATTAATTTGTAGAGAAGTAAGTAACTGTGTCATTTTACCCTACGTAGTTGGATAAAATGACACACCTACATATCACTACTTCAATTAGTTTTCTCTAGTCTTCACAAGAAACCACCATCCATCGAACGGATGGGGTTCATATACGACATACGTCATAAACAAATGTTTTCTCCCGTTTGAGAGACCAGCATATTCACAATGAGCCCACATTGAACATCTGGAACACTTAAGCCATATCTTTTTGGGTTTAGACCAACTGAAAATGTCATTACAATAGAGACATGAAGCATCATCATCATCGTCAGGATCAAAATTCATATCTATTGGGTCATCATCGAAAAATAACTTCTTTGCTTGCTTAGCTGCACGCCTTGACTCTATTTCCATTTTCTTAAAATCTCTCTCTTTCACTTCACAAAGGTATAGACTACTAGATACACTGTGTCATTATATCCTAGTAAGCTCTGTGTCATTTTACCCATGGTTTCAGAGTCCACAATAATAAGACGAAACTAACATTTATATAGACATATTTGTTATATTAAATGAATAAAACAGTTATACAATTTGCATTTCCTTACCATGCGGATAAGGATTTCTTTAGGTCTCCAGTAGAGATGTGTCGTTCGCGAAGGATTCGTTCCAAAAGAACGAATCGTTGCAGTGAATTGATACGACCGAATCTTTTAATAAGCAGCGAACGAATCTTCAATACGCGAACTCACGGGCCAATGCTAGCGAGTGGCGTGTTTGACTCGATATGGAACGGAACGGAACGAGGTTCGAGCTCAGCGCTCATGCCGGGTTTACATTGGTAGAGTAGCAGAGCTAGTAACTAGCGCAAGTAACTAGCTACTAGTCACTATCCCTGTGTAAACAGTTGACATTGTGGCTAGTAGAGTACTGTCTGCCAGTAGTTGGACTAGGATAGCAGCTAGCTCGTCGACGTATTTACTAGCTACTATCTTGTCCACTAGCACACAAAATTGATACATATGAAATTGGCACCAAGTGTTAACCTGTCATAACAAATAGAAAACAACACATATCAAATAAGTTATTATTTGTTTACATAAATTTTGTAACATTGATGTATTATTTGATGATTTCTTTTCAATTTAACAATACCATGTGATATATGAAACCTTTTCAAACTCTTTTAAAAATATTTATTTTTATTAAAAAAATTTATTTAATATACATTTATTTTTCTTATAAGGGTTTTTCGGTGGTCATACTTACAAAACCCTAAAAAACCTTAATAATTGAAAACCTAAAATGTGTGTAAATTCATTCTTCACATTTGTTAATAATTTTATGCAAAACACAATATAGACAAGAAATTTGTTGTAAAATTTTATAGTCATATTCAAAAGGGATTAAACCATAAATAGGTCTAATGCTTTAATCTTTGCCGAAAATACATTTTAAACTTGTTTTAATTTTGGAACAAGGGCTCGAAGGTGGGGTTAACCAAAATTCTTAGAACACATGGAAATATGGGACATTTTACGAATTGTGTAATTATTCAGTCATTGCAAATATTTCTTTTGAAGTGTTCGCATCTCCAATCCAACATTTTTGGTGTGCCAAAGTTTTCACTTATTTTTTTCACTATTTTTTCTTTTTTGTATTGTGCTATTGCTGTAACACCGTCTATAAGAGTTTTGAAAACGTAAGTAATATTTGACACGTACATAATTGTTATCAATCTATTCTTAATATTATAGCCGTAGCTTAGAGTAATATAATTTGAAATGATGTAATACAAAATACCATTTTTTTAATGGCATCAAGTCGGCGACGATGTATATTCATATTCATAAACTATTTTTTGCAAAAAGATAATTTCACAACAAAATTACAGTGAAGATGTCAAATGTGTTTTGACAGTTACTATCCAGAAAATAAGATAAGTATGTCAATTGTGTATGAACATCTACTATCCTGAAAATAAGATAGTAGAGTAAATCGCCTAGTACTTGCGCTAGTTACTAGCTCTGTTACTCTACCAATGTAAACCCGGCATCAGGCTGATGGCTGTGTAGTGTGTAGTGTGACACACACGTACGATGTACATCTATGTCTATAGTTTGATATAGGGTGACCAGACGTACTCTTTTTTAGAGTATTATACTCTTTTTTAAGTAATATCCTCTATACTCTTACTTTTTATAAAATAAAAAAAACACTGAATATACTCTTTTTTGCTCGCCCCTTGTGTTTTTTTTTTTGCTCATCACTACTATTTTGGGAGTTAGGAGAGGACCTCTTTTTTTTGCTCATCACTTGTATTTTTGGAGTGAGGACCTTGTTTTTTTAGTATACTCTTTTTCTGTAAAAAAAAATCTGGTCAGCCTAGTTTGGTATGTAGGCTCAGTCTGGATGGGCAAACTTAGAACATGGCACGAGCGACAACTGAACGGCAGACTCGAGATACAGCGCAGTACAATGTGTATACGATACGTGTACGTAAGTACGTAACACGTACACGTACTAGGTGTACTGATACGATCACCGTTTGCGAATTACTAGCGACTGTCTATCGTTCACGGACGATGCATCAATGCTGTACGCAAGCTAGTAACTCGAAGCTTGGCTCTCACATTCTGAACTCAGAATATGTAAATTGTGCGAGCTATGCTTTTTGACAGAGTCACAGCTTCGCAAACGGTGTTCGGACAAGTTAAAAATACAACAATATTTTTTAATAACAAATTTATTTAAAATATAAATATATTTTTTAAATAATTATACAAAATAGTTAATTATCTTAAATATAACAAGGCAAAATTACTGTAATGCACTTTAACGCGCTCATTTTTTTTGTTGTCCAGAGGTGGACAACATTGATAAATAATAATTTTGATAAAAATAACTAGTTTTAAATAAAGTAATTAAGTATTTTGGATTCCCCCACTAAGAGCAACGAACGCACGAGAACTACAGATGTATGTAGGTATACTGATCTTAGCTCCCAGTACACAACTATGCAATAACAAAGCCAAGTACAGCGTGACGTATACAGTAAACACTAGATTTGTTGTACGCCAACGATTCGTTGCAAAAGAACGAATCTTTTTAGAGAGTACTGAATACTGAACGAATCTTTAAAAAGATTCGCATTTCCCACCTCTAGTCTCCAAGTAACCTACGTAACTGGTAAACAAAGATTGCTCATTTAAAACTTCTCTTTATTGACATTGAAAAACTTTACATTTATTAGAAAAGTGTGCGTATTAGAACGACGATATTTGTTGTGCCAAGCTGCAGTCAACATGTGAGTATAACCAAATTATGAACAGCGCTGCATACTGATAGAAAAAGGAGAAAAGTACAGTGTGTCATTTTATCCAAGTATGTCAATTTGGGCCATGTTCTCCTACTAGGCGACAACGGGATATCATGGACACCCTGTCCATGCCTGTTAACAGCCTATTACTTTTCCTGAGGGATTGGAATTTATCATTTTTGTGTGAAGTCTTGCACTTTATTTTAATGTATTATTTATTATATATTTTTATGACAAATTATCACAAATTATAATATGTAACACATTAAAATAAAGTGGAAGACTGCACACAAAAATAAAAAGTTCCTACTGTGACGGTATGTACTTCCTTTACAGCCTCGTATTATCGTTCTGCATCTGCTTAAATATGCGGACAGATTATTATTGTAATTTATTTGTGTTTATCTGTGCAAGGTTGATTATATTGATACAGATAGCCACAGGTGCTGTGTGTTAAAACTTTTAACTAATTAACTAACTATTAGAATATTGCTTTTATTTAGTGGTAAATCGTAACGCAGTCGGTAAGTGCTACTCGAGTCCGAGGAGTGATCTACGACAGCCGGTATCAGTAGCCGTTATCCTTGTTACATTCTTGCAAAGCAGAGACCACACAGACTGTCAACATGTGTAAAACATAAAACCTTTACCAAGTACTGACTTGAGGCAGATAGTAGACTTATGTGGAACGTTTTACTTGCGATCGTAAACTTTCAAAATCATAAGGCGCGACCAGTTCACTCCTCTTAGATACTTTGAGCAGATGCCGGCAGGCGAACACTCCTTCACAGCCCCATCAGAGGTGGTCTGCCATTTCATGTCTCCGCTCATTACAGATATTTCTATCACCTTTTACTTTTAACTCGTGCTCAAAAAATACCAATGAAAACAATTTGTGAAAATTAATATTCTAAGCACTCTGGTTTATAACTATTATAATAATAATGGTTCATATTATTATTATAAGAGGGAGATTCAAAATTGACTTGTATTTTATTTTTTATTAACGAAGAGACTATCAATACTGCCAGTTTTATTAAGGAAATGGCTGAGATTTGAAACATTATTAAACATTAGTAACACGAGTTCTTGCGAGGCAAGCGATTTGACTCAATAAAGAAAGTAATGGTGCAGAATTGACTGAATCGTCAAACAAAAAAATGGGAAAAGTATATGTTAAAGGTAGGTTGTTACTAAAAATTTATGTGAAGTGCAAATTTTCACACATTTCAGGATTTTGCAAGTATTTAATAAGTAAGAAGCCATCATAATATTGGAGGTCTAGGAATATTTTTTCTATAATCACATCAAAATCAACAGTTTTTTGATATTTACTTTTACTCGTTATTTGAGTACTAAGAGCTCCCATTTAATTTTTTTCAACAAAATTTAAACGGTTTGCCAAAATTCGTTTGTTTCTACAAGACTTGAATAGGAAAGTCTTCATTAGATTAATAAGAAATATATTGATAAATGGATTAATTGTTTCAATTTCAGAAACGTATCTCTCACTATTATAGTATTTCATTACTATAAATTATTTATTCCTCTTTGATACGTTAAAAACAAAATTCTGAAGTAATTAAAAAATAGGCTGAATCACAACGTATAATAGTATAATAAAATAATTGAACAATACGGTAACCAGACAACTGGGGCCGTAAGACAATTCGGGCCGTTCAATTCACAACTGGGGCCATCAACAACTGGGGCCAGCAACAACAGGGGCGATGGACAATTCTGGCCGTTCACAATTGACAACTGGGGCCATAACTATAAGAACTAGAGTCTTATTTTGTTTAAAATAAAAAAATAATTATTTTACAAGTTGGCATAAATTAAATTGCGTGTTCTTTTAAAACATAATATTTTAATGGTTTGATTAAGTACATTTTTGTGGGCATTAGAATAAATAGAAAAATTGTATTTTAAGGATTGGCTTAAGTAAATTTTCGTGTTCATTTGATTAAAAAGAAATTGTATTTTAAGGGTTAGATTAAGTAAAATGATAGTATGATAGTATGTTTTTGTACATAGGTATTTTATGTATCTCGTTTATATAAAACGGGCAAAATAATCTAGATGAACATAATAAAAATTAAAAATTGATAATACCTATCATGGCTCTAATGTGACTTAATTATCAAATACATAATCTTCATAATATTTGTTGCTTCGAGATTCTCGCCGATCGTAAAATTTTATTAGAATACTATCTTCGAATGCACGTGTACATAAACATTTTCTATTGGTTCAGAAGTTAATGAGTGCGGGGAATATATAGTCAAAAGAGCACCAAATTGTACTTAATATAACTCTTAAAATACAATTTCTTTTTAATCAAATGATCACGAAAATTTTCTTAAGCCAACCCTTAAAATACAATTTTCTTTATTTATTCTAATTCCCACCAAAATGTACTTAATCAAACCATTAAAATATATTTTTTTTCAAAAGAACACTCAATTTAATTTATGCCAACTTGTAAAATAATTGTTTTTTATTTTAAACAAAAGAAGACTCTAGCTCTTATAGTTATGGCCCGAGTTGTGAAAAGCCTCAATTGTGAACGGCCCCAGTTCTCATGGAACCGAACACTACATACTACACTCTACAGTGTAGGGTGTAGCGTGGCGTTCATAGAGTCTATTAATAGGAACCCGGATCTCAGCTGCTCAGCTGTTAAAAAAAAAAAATGATAATATTTTTAGTTTCAAAAAGACACAAACTATCTTAGCCATAAATACAAAAAATCCATAACATTATTAACCATTATTTAGACATGAAAAAAACTAATAATTAATTTCGTCAAAAACACAAAAACTGCAATACTTTTCAAAAACACATCTGATCAAAAATTCCTCTCGTACGTTTCCGGCTCAGAGCAATGTACATAACCTGTAATTTTTTCAGATTTTTATTTTGGACAAGAACTTTTTTAGCACATTTTTTAATATGCCACTCAAAATTTAAAAAAAAAACAAATATTATTTTTTTTATTAAATACATATTTGTTTATATTTATTTCGGGATGTGTTTTTTTGAATTCTCAGTATTTTTCTTATATGTGGGTCAAAGAGTTGTATAAGTATACCAAATTTCAACATTCTATGTGAAGCCGTCTGGCTACAATTTCTACCGTACAGGCAGACAGACAGATGAGTGACATTATAAGAAATTTTTGGTGGTCATAGATACTTACAAAACCCTAAAAATGGTATGTATAATGTTAATATATTAATAATTCGTATAGAAAAAAAAATAATAATAATAATAACAAATAAATAAAATGCAGGTAAATTATGAACCGCCCTAGTATATCAGATATGTAGTATGTAGATGTTATATGTAGTACTACCAGTACCTAGTTACTTCAATTTTTGCCCGATACTGTATATAACGGTTTTACAGCATTTTTCGGCATCCTTCGATCGTAACCACTCTTGCAGATTTTTCCAGTCTCCTGAATCCAGATATAATTTCAACATAGCCAACAGCACCCTTTGATCCATAGCCTTTCTGTTTTTCGTATCACCATTTGTAATATTTGGCCATTCGTTCAGCAGGGTTATACCAGATAAATTGCTTTGTTTTTTCATCATTTCCCAGTTCCTTTCATTTTGAACTTTATCCAGTCACGGTAATCTGGTTAATCGTTTCCAAAAATCCACTTCAGTTACTAACATTTTTTTTTTTTTTTTGAAACCAGTGTCGTATTAAGCTCTTTAATATGCTGTTAAATAATAAGTGCAGCTTTAGGCTTTTGTTAAACTTCTGGACCAAATAATTGAATTTAGGGCTTAAGTAGTTTTATTTTCTTGCCTTATTCTATCAATCTCTTTCCCACATCTTCCTCATATCTTCTATTTTGTCTTGCTGCTATTTATTAGCAAAGATATAATTAAGTTGTTTTCTGTCTAAAAGAAGTTTTAAAATATTATTATTTTTATTTTGAGGTTTTGAACATATACGTGAATTATTGAAGAAACAATTTATATGAAGTGTGTTTTTTTCACACATTTCAGGATTTTGTAGGTATCCAGTAAGTAACAACAAATTATAGGTACTTATTGTAAATCTCTACAATTTAAGCCACGTGCTTTTATTTAGGGACTTAGAATCTAGGACTAAGAATATAGCGTACTTAATTACGGGGTGCGCTCTAGACAGCTAAATGTTAAAAACGTCGACACGGTGTTGTGAAAAGTTTGATAATTTTCAAAGAAATAATTAGATGACAAAAATTCATGTTGTAATAATTCCGTTCTTAAGTGCATTTTCAGATTCTTCGATTAGCCGTCGCAGATATAAGTGTGGGAAAAAGGATTTTTTTTTTGCACATTTTTTGCAATCATCGTGTTAAAATAAGGAAATTTTTACTACGAAAACTACTTTTTGTTCTTTAATCCATGTCTTAAGAGCTTTCGTTTGATACCACATAATAATTTATTTTAAATAATTATTTTTTTAGCGTTAAAAAAATCGATATATTTCGACAAATTAATCTGATGAGCTAATCCGGTTCCCATCAATGTACATTGTTGAGATTTTTTTCTGACTTTTAGACCAACTTCTATGAGAAATAGGATGGGCGACAAAAATTATGATATATTTTTGGCGAAAATAACACTAATGCGAAATTTTGTATGTTGGTGTATCCACGCATTGCTTTAAGAGAATTCATTTGGTACCAAATTTTTATACAAATTATTTGACTTAGTCAGGATTAGAACCCACGTCCATACCCTTGCTAGTGGTCTTCAGCAAAAACAATTGCTTTAGCGCTTGGGGCCACAAGCTTGCTTTTTTATATTAGGTATTTTTATTATTATTATATTTGTTTTAGTATTTCTACTAAGATATAAAATATGTTTATTTCTGAGAAATAACTCTCACTTATTTAAGATAAATTCATATCAATTTACATCAATTATTATGAAAAAAATATGTTTACGTAAAGACATAAATATAAACTTTCTCATACTTAAAGTACATAAGTTACATCACTAAATATTTCCTGTAAATATTTCATAAGATTATCTTAAGAAATTATTTACCATAAAATAATTTAATGCCTTTTTACTGATGATCAGTTTAATGATTTAGTTTCACCGAATCCGGTTTGATGCTTTGGTTCACTCACAAATGTTCCATCTTACTATGTTAAGTTGTAGTTCTTGTCAGGTGTTTTATACACTAGTACTAGCTAGATCTTCTGTAAGTTGATCGCCGTTATTTATATATATATAAAAAAAAATACTAACCCAGAGATGTTTACTACTTCTCAGATACACAGTAGGTATCTACAAAGCTTCTCCAACGAATCAGGTTTCTAATCAGAGCTTTGATTTCTCTTCAAGAAATACCAGCTTTTTAACCTCTCTGACGACAGTCTTCCAAGTCAAACGCGGTCTACCTCTACTACAACTGCCCAACGAATTCAATCCAGTGCTCCTTTTGTAATTTTGTAACAATGCTTTTCAATCGATGTGTCATGTGTTTAGTGTGTCATGTCTCAAAATGAAGTGTGTTGCGAAATGCATTGTTTAAATAAATCTAAATAAATTACAATAAAATGTTAACTTAACAAAATGTTCATTGCTCATGGATTACAATGCGCAGTCTATTCTGGCGCCCATCTCTTCCTTGATTTTCATCGGTCTTACACTACTCTTGGCTTATAAATTAGTGCCTGCGTGGGAATTCTGTGAGTGGCAATATTTTCGAGATTTTATGCAGAACGTGAGATTTCCAATTATTCCACTTTCCTCTTCTGAACTTTGCCTTCATCTGGCGTTTTTAGGAGTTTAGGTACCACAGATTAATTATTGTATGTGAAAATATGATTGCCAATGATTTATAAAAATAAATTTAGGTAAATAAAATATTTTGGGCAAGCCTATAGCGGCAAACGTTAAATACTTTGTACCTGCTGTTTGTCCGCTAAGCAAGGGTACAGACGTGATTTCAATTCCTGCTTAAGTCTAATAATTTGTGTACAAATAGGTATAAATAGGTATTTTATACAAATTACAGGTTCTGCTCAACCGTTCGCAACCGGCTATAAACTGTAGGTGCCTTTCTGTGTGTGTTAAAAAATGGACATATTACTGACCATATTACTCCTTAATGTATATAGATTGAAAACATGGTCGTGAAACCTGAATACGATGATGATGATGAAATAAAACATTAAATATAGTTGTAGAATTAAGTGTTTTGTTTTCTTTTCATTATATATATATATATATATATATATATATATATATATATATATATATATATATATATATATATATATATATATATATATATATATATAAAAGCCCTAATGCCTGTGTATCCTAACGTAACGCTAAGTTCCTTGGTGCTAGCGGGGCTTGAGGTGCGTGGTCGGTCACTCCCAACCAGTCAGAGCGACGTTCTCCGACAGCAGCTCACTTAGGCTAAGCACATAGTGAAGCAGAGAGCAAATCAGCGATGAAAGCGGAGAGTAAAACACCGAAAGAATGTCGCACTTATAAAAGAGTGTCTACACATAGTGACGCGTTTAAAATCGAGCAGAAAGTTCACAAAATTATAATGGATTTTTTACTAACAGAAAACTCTTCCCTGAAAATTTGGTATTTACTAAAAAATAAAAATAAACACACTAGAAGGTGCAATGTTCACAGAATAAATAAAAGTATACATATATATGGTGAATTTCATCATTTATATATGATACTCCGCAAACAACCAGAAAAGTTTCATTCTTATTTTCGCATGAGTATTTCAACGTTAGATTATATTTTGGAAAAAATTCAACATAAATTTGTAAAAAATGGACAAATTTCAATCAGAACATACTATAAATACCTCTTATAAATGAGAACTACTTGTAAATGCCTCAATATCCATTTTAAACAACTATTTTAGCAACGATGATAGCTGAGAAATCAAAATTGTTTGAACGCGTCACTTTGCTCGACTATAACAACGATATAACCTCGCTGCAGTACGCTCCACTATGCGCGTGTTAATAGGAATTCATTTATTAATTTCTCTTAGCTCTCCAGTCAGTATATACCTTGGCTTAATTAAAGAATGTTGTGTCAATTAACGTTATGTCCGCGGGCCGTGTCTGGCCCGATACTTATTTTTAAACGACACGCATTGAGCGGCTTTTTAGGATTTCCTAGGTATAATCAAAAACAACTATACCATTCATGTCCAGCATATGACCCGCGGGCCGTATCCGGTCCGATACTAATTTTTAAACGACACGCATTGAGCGTCTTTTTAGGATTTCCTAGGTATAATCAGAAACAGCTATACCATTGATGTCCAGCATATGGCCCGCGGGCCGTGCCCAGCCCGATGTTAATTTTTAAACGACACGCATTAAGCAGCTTTTTAGGATTTCCTAGGTATAATCAAGAAACGTTTTTGTTTTGTTAATATACGCAGAATCATGCAAATTTTAATAATCGATTCCTGCTTATATTGATTTTTATTCGATATCAGTTTGCCAACGTTGTTGCCAACCGGTCTGCTAGTCTTTTATAAATATTTATATAATTTGTCTTCCAAGGAGTCATTTTTTCGTAAGTAATACTGTGTCGAGTAGACAAAAATTTTGGAAAGCACTGATTTAAAGGAACACCTTAGCGTATTCCTAATTCATTTTCACTTACTATATTTCCTCGACAATGCGTACGGAACGGAGGATTTTATGTAAATACTAGCTGCCCTTCACTCGAGGTAGCTGTGAGCGTGTTCTTTTACATATTATTGGCGGGTTTATGTTCCTCAGCAATATTATTAGTGTACTTAACTTCAAAGTAAGAGTGTGAGGAGGTAAGCCATATGGGTTAAAAAAATCAAGAATTCGAATGGATAGTGAATGATATCTTACTCATCTACAACCGTGTCGACAGACATGTACGTACGGGAGAGAGATTTAAACTCATCCAAGATTTTACTTTCCCAGTTCGAAATGTCGCAACTTCAGAACTACTGAACCAATTTTAAAAATTCTTTCAATTCTGATTAGAGTATAAATCGTGTACCAACTTTGCTGTTGATGAAACCTATGTTGTCGCTGATAATGTTTAGAAAATGCCTTAAATATGAACGGAAAACGTGGATTTCATTTTACTCGCGCGCAAATTTCATTATAACTTTGGAACTACTTTGGAACAGATTTTAATAAAACACAGCTGAAATCTTGACCGGATGATGTAGCTACAGATAGAAAAAACTGCATGAAAATCAGATTAGCATTTCTCGTGTGAAAAGCATACATACGGACCAGTGGCGGCGCTAGCTCTTAAAATCTGGGGAGGCCAAAAAAATGGAGTAAAATTGGGGGGGGGGGGCAGGAAATATTTTTTTATCGTTTACATATGAAAATACAAGTAATGACCTAAAAAAAAGGTCCTGGCTTCTGAAATATATTTTTTTAAGCAATTATGGGGGGCCAACTGGGGGCCAGAGCAACTTTTAGAGGGGCCCGGGTCGCCCCAGACCCCCGCTAGCGCCGCCACTGATACGGACAGAGAGACAGATAGACAGAGACACGTTTCCTTTTACATAAATAAAGAAATAAACTCTTGCAGTTTATTCTCGATGCCAATAGCGAATTTTCAAAATACGTTGGTCTTAAAGATACACAGTTTTGTAGATAGGGCCAGCAATGTTTCTCAGATTCTACCGAGGGTACTAAAAGCATATTTGGATGCGAATTAATCAGATCAATTCTGTAAAAAGTTACTGTGTAGTAACGTTACTACAAGATAAAAAAGTATAATGACTTTCATTCATGATAGTAACTGACCTTGTTCATAGTGACAAATTTAATTACTTTGATCATAGTAACTAAGTTACAGAATTGGTCTGAATATGTCGTTCATACTAAAGTCACTAGATTATACAAAGTAGCGCAACGGCGGCCATACTGGGGCTAAAAATGTCGCCAACACAAATGATTTTCAGTGATTCCAACAGTAAAAAAATAAGAAACTAGTACTACCAAAATTTTTATTTTAAACATTGTAATCACGATTTTTTTAATCAAAGATGCACTGTAAAAAAATTGTGGTACAATTTCAATTATTTTTTAAATTTTTATTAAATAAAATGGATATAATATATAAATTTAAATGAAACTTAACCTTAAATATTCAAATTGCTGACAAAGGAGGTTATTAAATTAGAGCGAGAAAGAGAGATGTGACAGCGCAGACGCAAACTTAAGAACGTAAAAATTGCTGCTTTAGTTTGCTTAATAGGGGAACCAAGGTTGCCAATCAAACCCTGGGGTCTGTCGGCTTCTTAAAATGCTTGCGCTACTTTGTATCACAAATTGTAAAACAAGGAAGATAGCGGACTCACACGTTACGGCTTTGGATAGCGATAGTTGCGACATTCGTGGTTGTAATATGAACTAGGATTAGGTATGCAACCCCCAGTGCACACAAATTTATTTTTATATTTTAAATTGCTATGAATCGCGAATATTAATTTTCTACCAAAATTAAAAAATAAAATGTAATTTTGGTAGAAAATTAAAGATTGCGTTGAACCGAAAATTATGATTAATTTATTTACAACTCTCCTAATTAATTTCCTAAAATTAAAATTAATTACAATTGTTAAAAGTTAATACTTCAGTAAGCATTAAGTTTTATTATTTTATTTGCAAGCAAGCATATGAAATAAATAAACAAGTATTTATTTTTTACTTTTATATTTACTTTTATTGTACATATTAAATTTAGTCTGTGTCATTTTTTTTATTACACTATTTATAACAGGTGTCTCAAAAGAAATTTTATATTTAGTGGATCGATTAAAAAAAAAGTAAGCCGTATATAGAAAAAATGTTTATTAATTATTAAAATACACTCTTTGGGGATTTATTTCTTAAAAATAATATCGTCTAAATGTAGACCCTCGCGTTCTCGGCACTCATTTAATCGAACAGTAAAATTACTTATGACGTCTCGGCAGGTGGACTCAGGGATGGCTGCCATTTCGTGACGGATATTTTCTTTCAAATGCGCCAGTGAAGTCGGTTTAGTGGCGTAAACTTTAGATTTAAGATAACCCCATAGGAAAAAGTCCATAGGGGTTAAATCTGGACTGCGTGGAGGCCATTTTATGTCACCTCTCCGGGAGATCAATTTTCCGGAGAATTAAGCCTCTGACTGGCATCTTGGGGCTTTAATTCTTGCACCAATTGAATTTTGTAGGGGTGCAGCTTTAGGTCTTTGTGCATAATGCGATGTAATGATGATCTATGCACATTTAAAGCACTTGCGCGCTTCCGAATTGAAAGGTTCGGGTCGTCACGAACAGACTGATTAACATTCTCCACGTTTTCTACCGTTCTTGATGACCTAGGTCGCCCGGATTTTGATTTATCCAGCGTTGTACCAGTCTCTTCAAACTTTTTAACCTGTCGAATGAGAGGAATGCTTGGCGCATCATTTAAGTGGCGAAAACCTCGAATACTGCAGAATTTTCTACGCGCTACAGTCGCCGAATCACCGTTTTTGTAAAACTCTCGCACGCATAACGCGCGGTCTGCTCCCGAGAAACGCTCCATAGTGAGTGAATTCCCAAGAGCCAGGCTACCGATTGACATAACACCCGCGCCCCTCGGATACGTTGCGTTCACGCAGTAAGCTAAATAAATATAAAATTTCTTTTGAGACACCTTGTATTTCTTTTGCATTTACCATTTAAAATATTATTAATTACACTACACCATTTGAAAATAAAAAATGTGGTGCTAATATTTAAAATTTCTTATAAAATTCATCACTGTCACAATCACAATTTACTGTCACCTATCGTTACAACGTCAAAAACAATTGCCGCAAATTGCCGATAATGAAGTGTTCTCAAAATATTTTTTAAAAAAACGCTTTTAGCGTTATCGGTGGATGGAATATAACTTAAAACCGTTTCAAGGCCGTGTATATGAGTTTCATACCCCTGCTTTGTATAATCCAGCGACTTTAGTTCATACCATATTCTTTTGATTGGCCTTATTAACAGTGTAATATTTATTTCTTCTCAGATACTCAATTGGAGAAGCATTGGAGTTGACCTTTAGCCTCAGTCACACAAATCTTTAATTTATGATCTTACTATAAAGATATTCTATATTGTCAAATACATGAAATAATCTATATATTATTCTAAATAAATTTAAATACCAATTGAACTAGATACAACTCTGTTAATTTACAAATTTAGTTAATTTATAAATTACCAGATTGTCACGAATACAGGTCATCCACATCTTAAGAATAACTCTGCACTAAATTGTCCCGCGTTTGAACACGTAACACATGTCATAAAATTCTTCCACGGATTGTTTTTATATATTTCATATATATAAAGAGCTAACAGATCTTAAGGGACAATAAGCAGAGCCGTAGGAACGGCCTGGCATCGGGGTAAGTGCCAGGAGCGCGAGAGGACTGAGGGGCGCCTATCGGTCGCTTTTTTTCGGTCATCATTTGTATTTTAGAAGTGAGGACCTTTTTTTTTAGTCATCACTTGTAGTTTAAACATGAGGCCCTTTTTTTAAGTCTTTCATCATTTGTACTTTAGACATGAGGACCTTTTAGGTCATCACTTGTATTTTCAACATGTCTATTAAAATAAAAAAGGGCGCTATTTTAAGTTAAATTAATTTATTTGCCAAGGGCGCAAAAAACATTGCTACGGCTCTGACAGTAAGTAGTAATTAGTATTCAATTCATTCAATTCATTTCATTTGTGACTATTACCTATTGATCAATAATGGGCCTACAAAGCCGTGGTTATGTAAGTACAGTTTAAAATTATATTTTTGTATTTGCTCCAGACGTGTCTCACAACTTTAATGGAATTAATTCAATTTCAGTAAAACTCTTACGATCGTAAAGTAATTAATTGACTTAATTAATGAGCCGCTAGGTTGAACCTAAGCTCTACCTTATTAGAAGTTATATATATTATATTCAAAGTGTTATATAATTTATACTCTATCTCAAAAAGACTGATAGTAATAAAATTTATTATTTGTAAAAAGTTATTGTTTTGTCACACAGAAGTGGCAAAACAAAAGCGACAAAATATGAATAGTTCGAAACGAAATATTGTTAAAAACAACCGAGTGTGCCGCACATATTATATGGGAATACGAACTAGGGTTAAACACAATAGACCATAAAAATATGACCCTAAAATTTTTAGAAAAAATATGGTCACATGGGTGTGTTTAATGATATGATAAATATGGTCACAGGCGTGCGTTTAATAAAATGATAAATAGTAATATAGAAATACACAAAACCAATTTAAACGTGTTTAAAATGTGCACGCCACTGGTAACTGCCTGACAAAATGATTTATTACTATCAGCCTTTTTGAGATAGAGTATAGGCATACTTAGCCTGGCGTTGCCAATTCTGTTAGTAATTAGAAATTATATTAGGTCGTCAAGGATTAAATTTGTAGAAAAAAAGGCAAAGTTGGTTGATAAGGAATTATTTTATTATAACTATACACTTTTGCAATTTAAGTCTCAAATATGCAAATTTTGCGCTTAACTGTTTTCAACACATACTCTTTAAATATTTTTGAAACATGGGAAATGCGAAGGAAAGAGAGACCCAGTTGGAGATAAATACTTGAAAAGTAAGAAAATCTTGTTCTTATGTTACGCAAATTAAAAGCAGAATGCCAGAAAAAGGTTTACAATTAAGTTTCGAGTGAAAAAAATTGCCACAACAGATAAGACAATAGACAACCTGTATTCCAGGTTTACTTACGTCTATTGTGTTCTATTGTTTCTATTTATAAACATGTTTGGAGATCAAAGGTAACCAGCTTAAAAATTAGAATTTAAACTTGTAACATCTAAATTAATAACATCTAGAACAGTGTCTCTCAACAGGTGGTCCGCAGAAAAATTTTAGTCGTCTGCGAATGTTTTTGTATGTGTTTTTTGCGTTTTTTTTTTTTTTTTATTTTAATTTTTTTATGTAAATAATTTATATTTTGTTAATTTTCTGTAAACTTTCTGTGATTTTCTACAAATAAAATAAATGTATTTAGTGGCTCATTAATTATATTTGTTTTCTTGCAAAAAATGAACCAACAATTATTATTAGAGGTCCGCGTTAGAAAATTAAATATTTTACTGGTCCGCGGTGCGTTTTTTTATTGAGAAACACTGATCTAGATCAAATACAGAAGCAGAAGTAAAAATATAAAACCAATATATATTTATAAAATAGAAAAAATATGAACTTCCATTAAATAGCTACATCCAATTATCTGGAACAGAAATAAATACAAAAACTAAATTTTACTCCACTTTAGAGAGAAGAATTATGTTACATGGGGCAGAAAATTGGGTAGACTTCATTGAACAAAAAATGAAAAAACTAATCTAACTATTAAATGAAAAAAGTAGCGAATGGAAATCCCGGGTAGAAAGCAAAGAAGGACCGTGAAGATTTTTTCAAAATTAAGTTGAAGCAATGGAAAAAAGAACTCATAGATGAAGAATTAGATAATATAAAGACATAGAAATATAGATTAAGTAGAAAATAGTTGAAAGAAGGAAGACAGCGCCAGTTATAGAAATCTTTGAATATATACAAACTCGTAATCTCTCCATCTTTCGTGTGGTCTTTTCACTATGCATTGGCGGTTCTCTGATGAGTGACAGTGTATCGTGACTTCCAGTTGAGAAATTATTGCTCTGACTAACACTTTTTTTACGCAATTTATTCATACAACAGTTTCATGTACATTGCAACTAACAATCAACTCTATTATTTGTGGCAAATATATAATTAACCCTTAGAATTTAGTAAAAATTTTTGACGAACAGATGCTAGTACACGTGTGGGACCCCTTCTAGAGGTAATAGTACCCACGTGGGTCGCCCGCCGTGGTCCTAAACGCTTCTTAAAGCTAAGAATACAGCATGTAATTGCTACGTATTAATTCGATTTGCAAGCGTTTCCGGTAGGACAAAAGCAACATCCGGTCCATCGAGTAAGAAGATTACGGGTTAAGCGCTACGAATGTGTGGATCAAGAATAATATTATAAAAGATGGAAAATTGCAGGCACGGGTGGAGATTGCACCTTTAGATATCCTGCTGTTTCTTACCACTAGGGCATATATTTTTTCAATAATATTATTACGTTTCATTCTTTATGTTGGGCTACTCCCAGTGACGTCGAAAGTTCTAACCGCTAGTCCACAGAACCTACCCCTTAAACAGTTACAAATCCCCAACAAGTTTATTGATATTGTTTCCATTCAGAACTACTGTTTTAATAAATTCTGTCATCCATTCTGCATTACCAATCACATAATTTTAATATTCTCTTTCCTTCTTCTTTTTGGATATTGTCAGTAGTGTCAACTTTCAGCTAATATTACAAATTCTCCATTTCGTTTCGTTCATTTTCCATTTAGTTCAGGACTCGAAATGTACCGGAGCAAATCGGCACGGTGTTCTGGTATGTAAAATTATGGAAAATATCGTTCCAGTTCGTGAAATTATTGTTCCGGTTCGCGAAAATAATATAGATTTCTGTTCCGGTTCATCCGAAAAAGAATATTTAAAAAATGTATTGTTTTCATTTGAAAACTACAACTGCTAACCTTCACCACTGGCATTGCAAAATAATTGTTTACAAGATTTAAAAAAAAAATGTTTTCTTATAGAAAAAAAATGTCTATCTATTTTTTCACCGACTGTCACATATAGAGAGGGAGGTATTGTAATACCAATTTTGACTTTTCCAGACTTTTAAAGATAAGCACGAATTAGGCTTTTTGTAACATGAATTGTTTTTAGCACGATGTCTGTGGACACGTGTAGAGCACATTCGGTTAAACGGATTTTTAAGAAATTTAATATTTAAGCTTCAGACTTAGGTAAATACCTCATTTTTTAAAACTTTTGGTACAGATTTGTCTATCGGAATGGATAGTTCACTGATGTCGCTTTTACATGTTTCAGTTAAAAAAAAAATAAATAAATAAAAACTAACAAAAGTTACAAGCAATAGGTAACTATCTACTTTTATTTGAAACATTTTTTGATACGGTTTAATATATATTTATAATTTTTCATATTTTTGCGATATTTTATTTATTTTGACATGTACTATGATATGTAAGTTCGTATCGTGAAATTGTCAACATAATTTAACAAGTTACAATTTTTTTCAGTTAGAACATATTTTGTTTAAGTAGTTGCTAGAGATGAGTGTTTTTTTTTTTTGTAGCGTTCCGGTTCGTGAAATTTTTCATTTCGAGCTTTGAATTAGTTCCATTGGATTTTGTTTTGAGGCCATACAGATTTCGATGATTTCTTATACAAGTTTACATATTTTTTTATTTTGAAACATTGGCGATTATAGTTTGAAACGACGAAAAATTTGAAGAACGGCATGTCTTCTTTTTTGTCTACTTAGGTTTCGGCTTCACACATATTTTCCATTACATGTAACCTATTCTATTTCCCTGCTTGCTCTTTATTAATTTTTATTCTCCACTCCCTTCCTTGAGTGATTTTTGTTTTCCAGATTTCGTTGGTTTCTTATTTAAGTTCTAGAAGTTATTGAACCGCACTGTTTAAAAGTTGACTATCATGTGTAATATTAAAGCAGTAATTCTCAGCCGGTGTGTAGTGCCATACTAGTGTGCAGTGGCAGCTCGTGGAAACTTTTAATAGAGGGTGCTGCAGCCAGAAGTATGATTGAGATTTTCTTTCAGGAAAGTAAATCATTACTAAGATGAACATAAAAAGATTAACTGTAGCCTGATTCTTTGGTTTAAGCGGAATTAGTTTTTAAATTTTAGTAACTTTTACCGTTTAACCCGTTGTTGACCAAAATATACACATCCAACCAAGTGGAGTGTAGTATACCCTAGGCTTTTCTCATTTAATATCAATTAAAATAAGGTAAAATTTATACAGTTAGATGCTGTCAAGCCTATACAACAATATTACAAAAAAAAAAATCAAAGTAATTATTTAATGCTTTTTTAATAATTTTTTCAATAAAAGTCAAAATCACGCCAATTTCTTTCCTAAATTGCATCATACTTCAAGTTGCGTGTTGACTGACAACATTGCATCTCTCGTTCACACCAACTCTCACACATACTAATTTAGCTAGCTCTCTGATTGGTCTATGAATTTTGGTGGGGGAGACAATTTCTTTCTCATTTCTCAAGCAAAGCTTGAATTTTGAATTAGTTGCTATGAGATACTAACAACGTTTATTTATTTATAATTCGTTCGAATTGCGCTGTTGCCAAATATAATTTAGACATATTTTTTTGTAAATTTGTAAATTTGTAAATTGTGTTTTTGATTTTTTTGTCGATTAAAAATTAAATTATTAAATATTAACTAATTTATAAATATTGTCAATAGATACATCATTTCCACTATTAATATACTGGGGTGTGACACACCCCATTTGGTCAAGCTTGGGTTAAGTCAGGTTTTGATCATTTTATTTACCAAAAGCCCTCTTCAAACCTCGTGTGGAGAGCTCATGGTAACTAATAAAATTGAAAATTCTAGTTAGTTCCACTTAAACGTTTGGAATAGCCTATACATACGCTAAACGAATCATATAAAATATAGAAATAATATATTTTGATTTAGTATGTATTAGTCGAATAGAAAAAAGTTTTATGTGCTGTACTGAACATGTGCTATCCTGCATTCTCATTCATCCTTTAATAATAGTACAAAAAAATGTGTAATCAAACGTGCACTTCGCAAACTTTTAACTGTAAACATTCGCAGCTCCGAAAGTGTATAAGCAACCGTTACTCAATGCCAATCGCCACGTTACCATAACAATCTGAGCTGTTAGTGTTTGCAGCACATTGTACATCATAACTTGTAAACGAACTACTTGCTTTACCCACCCTGTGTAGCTTTATTATCCCACTCATGATCTCATTTTCTATTATAATTGGGCTTTAATTTGGGTGGTTGATGTGATACACTTTTGTCGAGGAAGCCTGTAGCTGGCAAAACCGCGTTATAACAATGCACCGTTTAATAGGACTACGTTTACTGAGGTCTTACTTTATGTATTTGTACTTTGTCGCTTTAGAAACTAAAGTTTAAGCAATTAAAGTGTCTGCCGATAAAAAATCGTATTTTTTTTGTATTTCTAACATACCTTTCCTCAAACTTCATCAAACTCATCTTTATAAATCTGTCGGAAATGGATCTAAAATGAAATAGTGTTAATATTTTATTCATAATCATATTCCTCTACCTGCTTCTTGCAAAATGTGTTGCAATTTAGAGAGGTCCTTTAAGAAATGCCGCTGATCGCGGAGGTGGCGCCGACGGGTCGCTAACTTATTTTATTTCCAGACAACTGTTACTGCATTTGTTTCACTATAACTATGTTAGACTTTTAAAAGAAGGCAAAACCTAATGTTTTGTCATTTAGCGCCTCTGGTGGTAATCAGTGGGACAAATGACAATTTGATTTAACTCGTGCTTGAACCCACAATTTTATTATAGGCTGTTTAAGATCATTAAATTGAACTAATTGGAATGCAGCATCATGCTATTAAATGGCATTTTAAGACCGTTTTTGCCCCGATTTTTTAAATAGGTACAGCAGCCAGGGTGAAGTCAAATAGTTTTTTTTTGTAAATATTTTGAGGGTTCAGAGTTACGATGACAAACACTTGATCAGCTAATTTCGGAATACCAACTTTAAAACAAATAGGATATTTTTCATTGGTACACCAGTTTACAAAATTGCTTGTAATAATGGGCGCCCGCAGTAAGGGACCAGGACGGGCACTTCTTCTCCTCACACTAGAGTCATCACTTTTAAGTGTTTTATTCCAAACCCTTATGGTTTTGTGAACTTAAATTTATTATTTTTTTTTCTATTTTGCATTCATAACAGAGTCATTATAAAATTTAATTTAGTGTTATAATAAGTTTCATTATGACAGTAACCATTTTATTTTATATAACCCCCCCACCCCTCTCGTGGAAAACGATAATTAGGGGCCCGATGACAGAGAGAAAACTGCGCATAGATAGAAATTGTACTTTATTTTTACCAACCGCCGACGTACATATATAAGGGAGGTATTGTGATAATACCGATTTTGACTTTTCGAGATTTCGATGGATCTCCACGAATTGAGGTCCCTACATAACGCTTTAACTATTTTTCGTATGATGTCTGTCTGTCAGTCTGTGTATACGTGCAGAGCAAATTCGGCTAAAAGGATTTTTATGAAACTTCATATTTAATCTTTTGACATCAATGGCACAAGTTGATCAACTTAATAAACCGGTAAAAATCGGTTAAATAGAAATGGGAGTTTACTCGTGTCGATTTTAAGATTTTTGCGAATATTTCACAACAGAGAAATATTTAAAAAAACATTATTTAACATAAGTTGCTATAAAAGCAATAACGAACAAATTTTATTTGAGACATTTTTTGATAAAGCAGCGTAAATTAAACAAGTACCTTGTGATGGCGGTCGGTCCTGTAGTGGCCACAGCTGATTTTTTTAGAAATATATTATGTAAGATATGTTTATGTGACAGAAACATGTACAGAAAGAAATTCCACAATGGGGACAAATACTGATAACTGATGACAGCTAACTAAATAAACAAAGTATACAGTCAAATAGTATCTAACCCGGGCCTATAAACACTATTTTTTCAATTATTATTACGTCAACTATGACGGATGATCTTTTATCCGGCGTGAGTATGATAAGTATGCACAGGGAAACAATTACTAATAGTATTATTAGAATTAAATCTATTCTATAGTAGATTTTATAGCAAAAGTCATTAAAGCAAGTTTTCCAATTTGCCAGTGATTGCAGACGCCTTCAATTTATACAATAAGATAAAACTACAAACGGACGTTGGGTATGTGAAATTCAAACACGTCATTGAATTTAACACTATCGGTTCATCGGCATGTAAAGTCTTGTAAACTATGTAAGTCTGATTTTCATACCAGACCTCGTACTATAATGAAACGCATTATTATAACAATGCACTTGTTTATCGCGTTCCTCTGATATATATATATATAAACAAGTTAATAATAGATAATATATATATATATATTACTTATGTCGTTATTACTGATGATCTACGATGGTTTTAGGAATTCCCAAGTATTTCCGGGAAATTTTATATCCCGTTCTCGATTCCCGAAAGTTTAAAAATGTCGGGAATTTGAAAACCCTACCTATTTCTAATATCCTTGCTGCAATATTTGTGCTATTGTTTAATTCATATCTTCTTAAATTTCATGATCATTAAGAGGATTTTACATAATACATAGAATGATGTTTGTTTCAAAATCGCTGTTATTATATTTGATACAGATTAACATGTAAATGAGACACCATAATTCAAAACTATAACATTCGCACAAAAAAACAAAAAATTCTTGCGTGATACAGGTCAACTATGTTTATAGGTAATGACAGGTGATTGCACAGGAATTATTGTAGCCATGCACTCACTTACGGTTATCTGCTAACAACTTACATATATATATATATATATATATATATATATATATATATATATATATATATATATATATATATATATATATATATACATATACATATATAAAAATATAATACTTAGATTACACACTACTGTTCTAAGTCGCTTACTGCAATTGTTCTAGAGATAATATTCTACAAAAAAAACGGTTTTATTACTAATTACACTCACATTAAATACAGCGCCGGATTTAACTAAAGAACTGCCTACTAATCAACTGTTTTGACATAAACCACTGCGTGTTTTAACTAACCGACGGCCCTTGGGACGAATGCGGCCCACCAATAAGAAAATATAATGTTTACGTTTCTTATCCCGCGGAGCCAATGTTTATTATAAATTCTTAATATTCTATTAAAAAATCGTTTTACGCCATAGGCGCCCGCAAGGGAGGGCAAGATGGGTCAGTTGCCTCCCACCCCTGAATTTTGGAACCAATTACCAATTCGTATCTTAGGAAAAAAAATATATTATTTAAATATAAAATTCATAAAAAACAACGATTGTTTATTATTACATTTTTGCTTTAGCAACTTTGGCTATTAGCCAAGATAGTTCTTATGTACTAAATCGATGATATTTAACTATAGAGAACACATTTTTAACTAGAAAATAAATGTTTATCCTCAGCGGGGATCGTTCCCAGACCCGCCACGTGGAAAGCATTGTTCGAATATGACATCTATATCTATGTTTTGGTCTTGCCCCCCCCCCTAGAATAATTTCTGCGGGCGCCTATGTTTTATGCAGATGCTCATTGGTGAGAATGGCAATAAAAAGGCAACGAAAATGACATGAAGAATTGAGTTAATTACTTGTCAACTAACAATATGAAAATAAAACAATTCCATAGAAGTCGTAGAAAAAATGTGTTTCCTGAAGTTGACAAAAGACTGGCAGCGATGTATATGTGCAAATGGGCAATATTTCGAAGGCGATAATTTAAATGTTATGACAGGTAAAACAATTCCTTGTTAATATAATTTTATGACGCGAGTTCGTAAATTTTTTAATTGAACCTTGCACATGGTTATAACTCACATTTCTTGGTCTAGTATTCATTAAATGTTAGAGTAAAATTAATGTAATCAAAGTTGTTTTGTTTGTTGTCATGTTTTCCTTTGTACGAACTGCGCGACATATTATACTAGCGCTTCAACGTCGTTCGTTTTTCTAAATAATTTTAAGATCCGTATCCATATACGAAAATTAGGGTGCAAATAAGCCGTATCAGTAGATCTGGCTTTTATGTGATCACCATTTATAACCTCTACACCATGTCACATTTTTGAAATTAAGACTATTTCAAAACAGACTTAAACTAAATATGTTCAGGTGTTGACAGCCTTATGTTTTGTCACTTATCGCCTTTGGCTATAATCAGCAACAAACGACAGTTTGATAGAAGAAACCTTCATTCTGTCAGCTCCACTCAACACAATTACCGGGAAACTTAACCCTGCGATTTTTTATTTTTATTCAACATAACGAGGCTAACGACTTGCTCGAAATTGACATTTGATGGAGCTTTAAGATTATTTTCATTCCGCCCTAAGCTAAACGCATTTAATTTAAAGCATATGATACTTGTAGTCATCGCCATATTTACGTAAAAGATAATAAAGCTACAGAGTCCGGACTCAAATGGACGAGGGCCTCAAGCCATCCGAAAAAAAAAGGAAATTATGACAAAGAATTAGCATTGTCGCAAAACAATTTTTCTTTTAAGCACATTAAAGTTGGCATTGGACGAGCAGCGTAAACTGAACCATGAAGTGGATTACAACAATTCGGTTCTCAATTAACTTCCTTTGCAAATCTGTTTTGCATCAGATGATGCCAGATGTCTTGTATAGCAATACTTGTTCATATTCTGTCAGCTGATCTCTTATCTTATCTATGGGAACTATGGGAAGTTCTATAGTTTGTTAGAACCTGATCTTGGTGTTTGTAGGTAGGTGTTTTATTTTGAGAGAGCCGAGTGAAAATTAAGATTATCTGACTGATTTTTTTTTTTTTAATTAGATTTACTTGATTTATCATAAGCCTGAACATTTAAAGATACATACTCTTTCAAAAGAATTTCTAATATTCCTAATATGCAAACTGGTCTTTTGACTGTGTCTATTCTCAATGAGATATTTAGTTCTTTTATTTTTATTTTTTCATTTATCATAATACTCCTCTTATGATAAATAAAAAATGCCATGGCTCCGTGGTCAGATGATTGTCTACCGAGCACAGGACCGAGGTTTCAAATTAGTCCTCGACCTAGAAATCAACTTTGCCGGAATCGGATTCGGTTCTAATTCCGGTCTGGTTCCGGGATTACCTGGTTTCAAATATGCGACCCTATAAATACGGATATTCGGAAACGAGTATCCGGAGCCGGTTTACCCTGAGCCGGCTACCGTTAAACCGGTTTCCTAGCGCCATAATAATGTTATGGCTAGAAAAAAAGTAAGATGGAATTTTAACAGTAATCAGTTTTCATTCGATTTCACTAGGTGTTTTTCCAGAACTTAGAACCGAGTATCCGGAATCAGATATTCGGATTCGCTTATCCGGAACCGAGTATTCGAAACCGGATGTTGGAACCGCGTTACTCGAAAATTATCTACGTATCCGGTTTTATCCGGAACAACACCCGTTAAACCGGTTTCGGTTCCAAGCATTAGTTCAGATCCCGGACTGCATTTCGAAATTTTCGCTATTCAATACTGTGCAGTCAACACAGTGGTCGGCTCACCCTCAAGTAAATTGAAAATTTAAAACTTACGGTATTATGGATATTGGGTACTTTGCAAGACTAATTCGTGGAAAATTAATGTTTGTAGCTTGGATTCATATAATCTCAGAGATTTGGGTACAAAGAACTTATTTTTAACAACTTCTGGAAATACATTTTTCCTATGGCTTCTATGGAATTGTCTTATTTCGATATTGTTAGTTGACAGGTAATTATGCGCAGTAATGTCAGTCAACAATATTTACATTGTATTTTCTTGATTAAAATTTTTTATTTATTGAAAAATGTTAATTGTATGGAAAGCATAGTATGCAACAGGCGCAGAATGCATATTCTGTACGCTAATCAGTCAATTGCTTCACATTCGCGTATTGAATATGTGAAATTTTGCACTAATTGGACAATATTCCATTGTAAGCACTTTTTAGAATCGCTTTTAAATAAGTTACACGGGGCCAATCAGGTGAATATAGTGGATGAGGAATGAGAGTGACTGCTCTTCAATAAAATATGCTGAACCATAAGGGATGTTTAAGCTGATAAGTTGCCGTGATACCTTTGATCCATGATATCTTTTTTCAGCTGTCAGCGTGTCTTTTTTATTGACTCACGGAATCGCTTCAGAACCCCAAGGTACCCCATACCTATAGGTACCTATTCATGGTGAATTTTAGAAAGGTTTACCCGATTTCTCATCATCTTTGATTGAATTTTTATTATCTTTAAAACGCTTAAAACACGCAATTCGGGTCAAAGCATCTTCACCGAAAGCTATCTTCAAAAGTTCAAGTGTCTTTATCGCCGTCTTTCCATATCTGATACAAATTTCAAACCAACACAATGCTATTCGATCAGGTCAATCTTAAAAATCGCCGGGATAGAGAAAATCGAATTACAGAAACTGCTATAAATTTCGAACGAAACAACATAGCGAAATTAACTCAACAGCAGTTAACTCACAATGATAGCTGCATCATACCAAATCACTTTTCTCTCCATTCCACTTTATAAGTATAGCGACTGTTTTTTTTTTTTACTTTTAGGACCCAATATATAACAATGTATGTATATTTATGTTGCGCAGTCAATTTTCGGGGGGTGGGGATAAATTTGATGGTACGCCACTGGTTGGAGCACTTCCATTAGAGATTTCTACGAGCCACCACTGTAGTATAAGGTAGTATTTCATGAATTGTAAATCCTTACAGTTATATATTATTCATATTAATTCTATTATAATTAAATTATGTACTGAACGCTGTAAATATTAAGATATTTATTCATAATTATGTGGTAGTTTTAATCACAGTTTTATTATCGTGAAAAACGTTATCTCTTTATGAAAATGATGCTATACGGATGTATATGAGGATAAGCCAATAGCATGTTCGAATAACATTAATTCATGTGTAGACCTGACTTATTCATAAGACATAATGGCTTTAGCACAGATACTCAGTACAGAATAATTAAGTACATTAATTATTATACCAATTCAACCCTAATTACAATCACAATATAATTTTCTTGAAAATAATTGACAATTACATGTAGAGTAATCGCAAAATACTATCTTCATTACTTTATTAGGAGTTGAAACGAATCGACTCCTGTAATTTTATTGTAATACAGCATTTATGGAGTAATTTACGTATGGGATACGATTCCTCTCTTCACCCCGCTACTTGCCAGAAGCATTATGCAACTCGTTATGTCCATTTGTTGTGTAATTGTAAATGATTGCAAGTTTAATATTAGGGTACATAATAAAAAACATAAATTATGATATTTAATAGAGGACATAGACGGAACTTTGTAAAGGTTATAGCTTTATTAGTACAGGCTGAGTATCCCTAAATCGAAATCGTTTTCGAATTTCGCAGGTGTGACCAAGAAACTTTTATACCGCTACTCACGTGTATGTCTATATGTCTGTCTGTATGATGTCTGTGTGTTGTCAATAGTCTATCGTACTGTTTGTTTGTACGGTAGAAATTGTGGCCAAACAAAATGCATATTCTGCTATTTACAATTCATGAAATACTACGTACACACGTAGATTAATACACGAGAAATGATTTTCATTTCTATAAAATATGGTTCATTTTGCTTTTTGCTCAAGTTGTTTTCTGTGGTTTTATACAATTGTTTAATTTTTTGTTTAACTGTAGCTCTGAATTTTTATTTGAAGGATGTTACTATCTGTAGTTGCCCCTTTTGCCATCTTATCCGATAAGTCATTACCGTGTCACCGACGTATGATGGTCTCCATATCACTGTGTATTGATTCCCTTTGGTCTAACACCAAAGTGGAGAACCTAATCGCCACTTGTGGCGAATTTGAGTTTGGAGTATTTGTTTAACAGATTTGTGTGTTTTTAAGTATAAAATATCTGGTGACACAAACTTCACAATTGTGTCTGTTTCGCCATAGCAACAGGGATTTACAACCTGTGGCTAAACTAAAATTAAAATAAAAATGTCGTGTTCCGATTTATCTTTAATATTAACATCTTGTGTGTCTCTTTCTCTTCCACAATTTTCTATCTCTTATTTAAATTTCACCTCTACTCAAGATATTATATTTCATGTTTGTCTTACTACCTATTTTCGTTATTTTTTTATTTATTATTTTTTTATTTTGTTTATTTTATTTTTTTATTTTACCGTAAATCAAATAATTTAATTAGTTCCTATTTTGAATCTGCCTCATTCTTGAAATCAATCAAATATCGTCTGCAAATTCGAGTTTCAAGTTGTTGCTATGGATTACAAGGTAATGGGTGTTTTTTTTAGAGGTATAGAACTTTAAATTGCAATAAAACAACGATGGATTATTCGATTGACATGAATTTTTTTTTATTCGAAAGATAATCTTGTGGCATTACATTTTAAATATGATTTCTGGCATATGACCGCCACGGCTGGCTCGGATGTAGTCCAATCTGGACGTCCAATTTTCGATGACTTTTTCCAACATTTGTGGCCGTATATCGGCAATAACACGGCGAATGTTGTCTTCCAAATGGTCAAGCGTTTGTGGCTTATCCGCATAGACCAATGACTTTACATAGCCCCACAGAAAGTAGTCCAGCGGTGTTAAATCACAAGATCTTGGAGGCCAATCCACAGGTCCAAAACGTGAAATTAGGCGGTCACCAAACGTGTCTTTCAATAAATCGATTGTGGCACGAGCTGTGTGACATGTTGCGCCGTCTTGTTGGTATGATTTAATGTAATGCCATAAGATTATCTTTCGAATAAAAAAAAAATCATGTCAATCGAATAATCCATCGTTGTTTTATTGCAATTTAAAGTTCTATACCTCTAAAAAAAACACCCGTTATATCGTCTTGTTATCTGATGTTTTTCAAATGATCCAAAATACACATCTTTGTCTCATACCAGAATTGATTTCTGTGGTACCAACAAGTTTAACTTCATGTTCCAAAGTAGTAGTCTTAAAGTTGTTTTATAGTACTTTTGTTATTCCAATGAACTTATTTGGTATCCCATACACAATAGCGTAGTAAAAGAAGGTGATTAAGGACAATTGCTAAGGGGCGCCAAGCAGAGTGGGTGCCAAAATTGTGTCCCCTTCTCAATGTGATTTATATAATTTAGAAAATGAAATCTACATAGATATAATACAATATCTAGTGCTGCCATAAATACAGTGACAACGTTTTCACCGAAATTTCACAAGATTCTTCAAGATATTTTAATTTTTTATTAGTACATAGTGCATAGATGCATTATAAGAAACACAAGTCAGTTTTCAAAATGATAATTTTTGGTCTTAAGTCTCTGCAGTCACGCGTCAATAGAAGGGATTCTTGAAAATTGATTTTTTATATTGAGGAGGCTGTAACAGTCAGAATGACGTGGTGTATGCTAGAAGTTTACGAGAAACTTGCGAGAAAGCGCTGACAATACAGACTGCTTCATTTATAGTGTGATGTGGTGGGAGCTATGACTGTATCACTAAGCCTCATTTTAGGAAAGGAGGTAAAAATGGCAAAATCTACTAGAAAATCGTATTGATGTCGATAATTAAAGAACTGAATAACTCCCTCTTCGTTTTTAACCACTAGAGTTCCAGTTTCAAGATTCAATGCTAACCCATAACGCGAAGGCTGCGCAGCAGTGACTTGAACGCTATGTACCGGACCTCTTCTGCTGTTTGGCCGGCTAGCAGCTCTGACCTCAACCCCCTGATTACAAATTTTGCCGTACTTCAAGACATGGCTTGCAAGAAGAGGCACCCCAAATTGCTAGTTTGAAGCGCTCCATTATGAAGGCAGCGGAGTGCTTTTTCTGTAGAAACTTCGTAATTCTATTGACGTGTAGCCACAGAGGCTTAAGTGCTGTGTAATGGCCAGAAGTGGTCATTTTGAAAACTGACTGGTGTTTTTTGTTTATGATGCATCTGTGTATAATTTACTAAAAGAAAATTAAAATATCTTTAAACATCTTGTTGAATTCCACTGAAAACTTTGTAACAGTATTTATTGCAAGACAAGGTATATATATTTCGCATACTGATGTAAATGGAAAAGAACTCTACTATGAAGTTTGTGATTCTAAAATGTTAATTTCGGAAGGAAGTGACAAAATTACTTTGGATACTTCTCTAGAATTCATTTCGTTTATAATTTATTACGGTGAATCATTTTTTTGAATTTTCGAGTAGTCTTACAAATCCTGTAACGATATCTGTATTTATTGCCAGTTGTGAGAGATCTGTTAGTAAATTCAAATTAATTTTATCATACCTGCGATCAGCAATGGGCCAGAATCAATTGAACGTTTTTGCAATTCTTAGTATTGAACGAGAAACATTAGACCAAATCAATTTAAATGTTATTAGTATTATAAATGATTTGGCTTCAGTTAAAGATAGACATTTTATGTATAAGCTCACCATAAAATTAATATTTCTTTATACATTCGGTAATAATTATTTTAACAGATCTTTTTTCTTTGCCCCAGGAAGCTATATACTCTTGCTACGCCAGTAGATTGCCATAAGATGTTTTTATTGACTCTGTCGAAATCTTATTCGACATCAATAAAATGTATACATACTTCTCTGTACCACTAGCATCTAAGTTTAAATAATTCTTAGCGTACTTAAGTTAGCTTAAGTACGTTAGCTTTAGTACTTAAAAGGTCTTAAATTATCTTATATATCTTAGGTTTATAAATATTTTGATTAAATACGTACATCATTTCAAAAATCACATCTACGGCACTCATGTTCATCTTTCATCACGCGACATGCAACATATTAAATCTAAAGGTCGTATACAGCTCATCTAGTAAATTTTAAAAAATGAGATTTTAACATCACAAGATACCGCTCTTAGTTCAGAGGTTTGGACATATTTAATTAGCATGAAAATGAGATATTGGTGTCTATGACAGGAAGATAATAGAAAAGGTCAAAAAGCCGCTACGTGGGTTCTATAAGAGCACTAGGGGGGTGCGGTAGGATACCCTTGTTCAGTGGTATCTGGCCCAGAGCTTCAAATATCAGAGATGACACTTATTTAAGACAGATGGACTGACAAGTGGATGCATGCGAGAAATTCTGCGACACATTCCGGGAATTCGCAAGAAATTGGCCCTGACATTATGTTGATACATGAGTATTTTCGTGTGTGTGGCCCAAAATATTGCCTGGAACAATATGAATAGAGTTGCATCACAGCTATGAAAATATTAACCTAATCTACAGTATAAAAAAAGACAATTATATATCTTGGTGTTTGGTATTTTAAAACACAGAGTGCTGAATTAAATTTTGGTTTAATTTTCCCAATATAGAAGGCAAGTCCTTGGTTCTAGACATCCAGATGATACATTATTTTATTTTATACATTAAAGAACAAATACAATTATGAGCATGTGGCTCATATATAAAAATGGCTATTGACAAGAAATAAAATTGGAGGCAGGTAATTATAAGACCATCAGTGGCGTACGCAAGGGGGGATTAGGATTAGGACTGGATAAATCCCCTCCCGTAAATTCGAATAGAACTAAAATTATAATTACCGCATTTAAAAATTCTGCACCTTCTTAATAAATATAAATTTCTATGTTGTGAAATAAAAAACCAGAAATATTTTTCTGCGTACCCCACTGAAGACCATATCCACCCGAAAAACAATTTCTGTCTGTCTGTCTGAAATTCACGTAAAAACTATTATAGTTCGTTTAGATTAAACGCAAAGCAATATAAAATTGGGACAAGAGAAGTATTGCTGTCTTTTTAACCATCTAAATATTTTATAGAAAATCTCTATTATATTTATTTTTAAAGAATCATTAGTAAAATACATATTCTAGATAATTTAAATAGCATTTTAATATTATTTAAGAAGGTGGAATAAAGCGCTGCCTTTTGTTTAAAATATATGTCCTTTTTCTAAGGCAATTATACTGTTAGTCATTACGATGTTGATTTTCAGTTGCATATTAGTGTTATGTAAAGGGGTGAGATTAAGAACTAGCTTTTGTTTAAAAAGCAGAGGACCTTTTTCTGACATAATTATACTGTTTGTCTTAACGATGTTTAATTTCAATTGCACATAGTTATGTGAAGGGGCGGGGATAAAGATTTTATTTTGGTATAAAAGGTCCTACTCCAGTTTAAAGAAATTAGTTGTAGTTTTTGACAATGAAATTAAAATATAATAAATATAAATAATCGTAAAGCAAAATAACTTATGCAGTTTACAATATATAAGCTATATTTTACTATGATGAGTAATGAAACTAATAAAAAACGCATATTCCCAAGTTATTCTTAGGTCTTCGTAGGCATACCAAGAAATCTTTACGGACAGACTCGTGTGATGTAACCTGAGTCTGTCCGTTCGGTAGAAATTGTCGTCAAGCGGCTGGATATAGATCATTGAAGACGTTTACGAGAAATACTGAGAGTTCAAAAATATGCATCGTGTTTTGCACTTAGTCCCCTCTTTAAACCGAAACTCTTGTCTATGTATAACAAGATCAGATTATACCAAGTTATAGTACGTCCCACGTCCCGTACTATATGGTACCGTATGGATTCGAAGCATGGCCCTTAACAAAGCGAGATCGGCAAAACCTCGTAGTTTTCGAAAATAAAATATTACGTCGAAGTTTTGGTCGCATTGAAATGAATGGTGAATGGAGAGTTCGTTAGAACAAAGATATCCAAGAACTGTACTCAAGGTCGAGTATCACACAAGAACTGAGAGGTAGACGATTACAGTGGATAGAACACGTGATAAGGATGAGGGAAGACAGAATGATATAGGAAGGAAGATTGAATACCCTTCGATCAGTGGAAAGACTTCGCAGAAGATGGAGAGGTCAGCTAACTGAAGATCTAACAAGTTTTGGTATACTTGACACGTAGAAAGACCTGCAATGAACAGATCAAGATGGAGGACTTATGTTAGTGAGGCCAAAAGTCGCTCGATGAACAGTACCTAATGAAGAAGATGAAGAAGAATGTTTATCTTAGTACTTAATTATTTTATGTACCATTATGGCCATGTTAACATATTTTTAAAGAACTTTAGGTAAAAGGGCTGTACGGCCCGTACAGATGCGCCATCTGAGCTAGAGCGTGAAAAAATTGGCGAATTAAATTCAAAATGTTGGCAACCCCTGTGTTAGAAGATAGCAAATATTTTGACCTTGAACGTTCTACAATCACTGAAAATTAAAATAGTTTGTTTCGATAAGAAGTAAATTTATTTTAAAAAAAGAGAAAAAAAAAAAACTGGGGCTGAACAAAATTTGTTTGGCAAAATGTCATAACTACTAGATATCTACGAAACGGTACAATGTGTGAATATGTATGTAGGAGACCAAAATTCTACCTGACTAATAAGGTCCAAGAAGAGAGATCGTAGATTTTATATTTTCATGCAACTATAGGTCTGTTTGTAGAGTCATTTCTAACAGTTTATTATCAACTGACGCAACACAGTAATTTTATCACACTCTTACAAACTCTACACTTGCGTGTGATGGTATCCAATAATTCATTAGATATTATTAATAAATCGCTGAAAAAGAAATCTTGCTAAATTCGTAACATTTTTCCGAAATTCAATAAAACCTCAAATTCGAACATCAATATAAGTAGCGAATATCCTGTTTTCTTGGAACAACACCCTCGCTACCTAGAAATCTAATTTACAAGACCCCCAGATTAACTAACGGAAACTGTCCTAATTTAATAATAATAGCATATAGTTTGGAGCCATTCTTGAGTAATATAGAAGTTTACAGGCGCCAGAGTATTAATTGGAAAAGAATCGTTTAATTAAAAATTTTTCCGCCAATTAAAAACATTTCGGTATAAAGCTAAACCAACAGTAGATGGTACCAACTTTAAAATACATTTATTTATAAATTAGTAATATGTACTTCTGTAAAGGTAAGAAGGGATATTAAAAAGTGATACGAGGAGGTGTCTAGTCATTTATCATTGCAAGGAAGTAAAGTGACCCAAAAAAGAACAAGTACAAACTAGAAAAGTTACATCAAAGATGCCGCAATGCTTTGGCGCCTCTTAAAATAAATTTAAAGTGTAACTAACACACCAGGTCTCTATAGACCTCCTGTCTGTGCTGTGGACATGTGTCATTCATACAAATTTACAGAGGTGTGCCGCAAATAAAAATTTGTTTTTCAAGATTTGTTGACAATAGATAAAAGGACATGATACAAAATGGTTTTACATGTGTAATTATTGTTTTTTTACTCGTTAATTGATTTTCAAGTTCCGTGCACCTGTAAAAGATAAGAAGACTAATGGAGTGTATTCAAAACATGCCTATCCAATTTAAATATTCGATATTTTAAGTGGACTTATCATTTAATACAAATAAACGGTCCACCATAGTTCACTTTTTATCGTTAAACGATTCGATGTTATTTCAATATCTTAACTAATTAAAATAAGCGATTCACAATCTCCCGTCCTCCGCACTTAATAATGAGGTAAAGTAATCAAGGTTTTTCATTCGCTGCAGGATTTTTAATATCTGTTAATAATCGTTGGTAAATACACATTTCGAAGGCTTCCAAATTTTTTACATTACCTTGAACAAGGGTTGATGTTTCCACGCAACACAGAAAAATGGAAAATATATTGCGTCTTACTATTCGCATGCATTGTTTTAAATTGTCTTCGGTTAGTCAAAAGTCGATTCATTTTTACAAACGATTCTACTGCCGTTTCTATAAATTGACCATTTTTTTGTTTATTTTCTATGTTGCAAGGTATTTGTACTATACTGGGCACTATCTATCGAGTTCACTTTTAACTTGACACACAAATTCTCTATACTACTCTACTAAGCGTCTGATCATTCCAGGTATCGTCTGTCAGTTGTTCTCTCCATCTTGTACATGGTTCGGAAGATCACTTATCAGTACCAGTTCTTTTCTGTTGAACCCTCTCTTATCCTCATCACGCATCTGATCCACTGCAATCATCTTCTTGTTATTTCTTTCGAGAAATTCAATATTGAATAGTCTTTGGATGTGTTCAATTTCGCAATTTTTTTATTTACCATTATTTTGGATAAGACTAAATATTCGATGTAGTACTTTGACTAGAAATCGGAATCATATATGCCATGTATCAATCGTACATATACCTATGCATAACGATGATATCATCTGGAAAATTAGACTTTAGATTAGATTAGATTAGACTTTATTTAGCATTATTTTGCTACATAAACAAATATTAATACTAGGTAAATATAATTTCATATAATATATTTAAAAGTAACAATTAATATTAATATTTCACACTTAATCTAAAGTATATTGAAACCAGAAATCAGCGTATCCCAAACTGGGAACCATGTTTTAGTGCTGGACCCCAAGGAATAAATACCGGTCTTCAGAAAGTATTATAATAACTATTTATTTAGTTTTCTTTAATGAATTTTTAGACAGAGAGAATTATTATCCCATCTCTTCGAGTTTTACCTAACATTCTAGGTTTTGAAGATTTGTATCCGAGTTTTGCAGGTTTGTTCATTAATTCTCTGCGTCTTGCGAAACGTAGCACATTTAATTCATTTTTATATTGTTCTAATAGTATTTTATTCAAGTGACTTTCTGAATTAGGACCCCCCTATTTAAATTTCAGCCCTCCAATCTTCAATATGTATTTTACCACACATTTTCCAGCCATCCTGAACTCGCCCCTAAGGGTACGCCGGTAAACTTAAACTCTTAAAAGGGATATATGGTGATGTAATAGTTTTTCCTGTAAGGTGTTGCGATCTGATTTTATTAAGGTTCAAGTTTCGGAGCCATATATAATTATGGGGGAAATATAGTTTGGTAGAGCCTGATCTTAGTGTTTCTAGAACTAAATCAAAACAGACGACGCAAGCAATAAACAAATATATTGTTATAATAATGCGTTTCATTGTGACGTGCGTCGTCTGCTATGAATATCACACTTAGCTGCTTGAATTCTGTTCTCGATACCCTGCATTTTTTAATGAAGAAAAATATTATGACCAATTATATTAGTTAATAAAACTAGAAAAACAATGGAACTAAAAAAGCGAATGTTGAATAAAAGTCAAGTGAATGAGATCATGACTCATGACTAATAGAAATATTAATCTTCATATTAGACTCCAGCACAATTTATTATTTTCCCAACGAGCAGATTTATTAATATTTTATTCAAAACTTTGGCGCTTGTTTGATTTATAATATCCCATACAATCCAGTAACTCCACCTATCCCTGACTCGCAGTAAGAGAGTAAAGCAATAACGTATAAGTGACATGTTAGGTCAGATATTTCCACTATTCTTCCGGAAAGGGTGGCTTCTGTTTCCGTCAGGACTTCTCTATAGACCCTTCACGGACACCAACAAACTTATGTTTTATGAGTACACTTGAGTTGTCCCCGACCAGGATTTTGTGTCCAAGGATTTATGAGAAAAGTTCGGAGATTTTGCTTTTGAATATTAATGGTATTGATGTTTTATTCGGACAGATAATGAAGAATTGAAAAAATATATGAATAGATGAATTATTATTAGAAGGTTAGATGAATAAAAAATCTTAAAAAGAGTTTTTAATCGAATTGATTTAAAAGGGAGATATAAAAGAATGAGAATATTCGCAAATTTAGTGAAATGTCGGGACGCTGAATTCGCTTTAGGTAATGTCTAGTCTTTCAGAAGTTCATAATTGCATAATTTATCAAAGACATCACTTAAATGGCAAATATACGTTTTTTAAATTCAATTCAATTCTCATTACCTAAATACAAATACCTTGAAATGTGGATAAGCGATAGGTTAGACCAGTGCTTTCCAAACGGTCGCTAAATTAATGGTTTAAAATTTAAACCATTTAAACTTTAAATAAAGGGTGTCGAACTGGAGGCACGCGATATTATTTTTGATGGCCCACTATGTTTCTTTGGAAATAAAAATTTAGGATAAAAATATATTTTGGAAAACAAAAGTAAAATAAAATAATGTATAATGTAACTTTTGGGAAAAGAACATGTTATATCCTCTTTTTTTGTTTGTTAACAATAAGTAGTATGGTCCGCGTGATTTGCATTTGTATGGAAAATGGTTCACTGTCCAAATGAGTTTGGCACCACTGGGTTAAATTGACAACTGCCAACCTTTGCAAGAAGGTGGCGTAATATAAGAAAAAGAAAAATTATAATGCATGTTAGGAGAAGAAAAATAAAAGAAAACTGCTAATTCATAGATATTTTTCGATAAAAACATAGATCAGGCTTTACCAAACTAAAGAATGTCCCATTCTCACATACGGTTCCGAAACATAAACTTTGACGAATCGATGTGAACAAGAGTAGACCCTTTAAATAGTACACAGTAACTTAAGTCCCATTCATATCAATGGTTATTAGATGTCATAAAGAATGTATAAGAACATAAGTTTCAGACGTTACCTATAGTTGATAGGACATGTGAAGACGAAAGAGGGCAGTATAATTAAGATCTGAAAAGAAAGACAACAATTGCAGGTCCATGGAAGGAGCCCACAAAACATGAAAACATCAATTAATACACAATAAAGCGCGTATTAGTTGTATACCAATTTGAGCTGACATGCTATATGCATTATATACTAGATCCTAGATGCTAGACGCTATGCATTAATATACATTATACCTAGAAAGAACTTAACAGTGCAAAATGAAGAATTATTGATATTTTCCAAGAAGAAAGAGAAAGAGAGGGAGAAGTTCCTAGCCACAAATCAGGGCATCTCCCCAGATATGTATATTTTGATAATGTACAAGACATAAAATTTGCAATATACCTGTTTATATGTATAAAAACACCTGCTGCTGATTAAAATGCTGTAAAATACTTATAGATACAATGTTCCAAATGAAATTCCCTCGATAACAACAACATTAAATAATTGGTCTCATTAAAAGAGTTTCATCGAAAAATCTAGTTATTTAGATATCATGTCAAGTCCCAATTTAGAAGGCAGCACGGTAATCCAGGTAAAGATTTGCAGAAAGCGTAGAGGTGAGTGAAGCAAGACGAAGCAAAGAGTGAAGAGTGAAGTAAATATTAACCTGCTGGGTGGAGATTTAACCATCCAATCAGCAGTGTCTTGAAGCGAGTTTGTTTTTATTGGAGCGATTTACGTGCAATTTCATTACTGCAGCTCGCGGTATATCATTATAATCCGAGCTATAAGATGTAGAGAGAGGGATTTGAATGCGGAGAAATCTTTTAATTTTAATTCGTGGTGAGTGGCGCCGCCGATCCTGTATACGTCTGCAATTATAAACTCCAGTAATATGGAAATCGTGCTGCGTTCAGTTTGCGATCAGCACGGTGTTTAGGGTACGTAATGATAGAGCGAACTTAATGAAAACCTTTGAAGAGATGATAAGGCCTGCCATGTTTCCTACTGTATCTGCATATTAGTCAATTCCGCCATTTTATACAATATTTTTTATTTTATAATGATTGCTGAAAACACGCGATTAAGCTATAAAATTGTCAGCATGTCCACGGACTGCTTGATGTATATTCGTGTCTCGCTGCCGCAGTTTTCATCACGACGATTAATGTAAAAAGGCCGCACCTTTACTCGATAACTGGCTGTGTTTACCAGGTTGCAAGTACGCAGTGTTTATGCCATTCCCCGGTATAATCTAATAGAAACAGAAACACAACTCCCTCTATCTGTAATGCCGCCAATCGTAATTACCTTTTCATGTTTATTAATACGTCATTGCTAGTCCATAACAATAACATTTTAATAATGCAAGTGCTCCTTTTCAAAAGACGACAAACAGAACTAGATGAAATTGTACTTATGGTCAACTGTCGTTTATTGACTATCCACGAAGATCACTCAGTCTTATTTAAGATATTTTGTACAATTAGATAAGTGAACGACTGCCATGGGGACGATGGTAGTAGAAGGAAGATAAATGGCATGCGTCCGACATGGAGAACCCCTAATAGATGGGCTGACCAGGCGAAGACACTTATAAGTTATAAATTGAACGATGCACAGGGCCGTCTTAGGCCATGCAGGGGCCCTTGGGCACAGAGAGTTTGAGGCCCTTTTAGAAAATCAAAAAAAAAAATGTGAATGAAAACGTCAGTATGTACTTTTATTTAGTGACTTTATTGGTTATAATGGTTAACTTTATACAAATCAAATATAAGTGAACTGATTACTATTTTGAAATGAGTTACGTTAATGATGATGGTTTCTTCCGGGTTTTATGTTGTGCCAAAACTTGTGTCCTCAAAGTCTAATTTTTGAAAGATATCATTTGCTATGCACATGATTGACAAATTAGTAAGTCGTTCTTGTAACATAGTCGTTCGTAATTCATTTTTTATTCTTTATAGCAGTAAAAATGAGCGATCTCCACTGCGAGGGTTGCCTCTTATATTTCAGGATTGAGCTAAACTAGTGCTACCATCTGGCAACTGACGCTTCTATCGTAAAGTTGGACATTTTTGACGGTTTACGTACTCAGAACATTTTGACGTATGAGCGCTATTTGTGTTGATTACAGTAACTTGAAAAAATTCATTTTGGCTAAAAATGGAATTAAATCGTCAACATTTTCGACCGATTATTTTTTACAACTTTCCCAACAACAACAGTGCATCAATGAACTTAATTCAACTTTTGGCGATGAAGCACCATCAAGGACTACTGTTTGTCGATGATTTGCCGACTTTAATCGTGGCCGTAGTTCACTTAAGGACAAATTTCATCAAGGTCGTCCAAAATCGGTTGTTGTTCCGGAAAACATTGATGCTGTGCGTGAACTGATACTGCAAGATCGTCATGTGACTTATTGTGAGATTGAGGTATCCTTGGGCATTAGTGGGACCAGCATACATTCACTATTGCATGAACATTTGGCCGTCAAAAAAGATTTGTTCGTGTTGGATTCCACAAAATTTGACAATTGCAGTGGAAAAAGCCTCAATCGGAGTGGAAAAAGTGCTTCGAAAATTGGTTCAAACGCATGCAAAAGTGTATTGATCTTCATGGAGAATATTTTGAAAAACAATAAAAAAGCCTGTTGATAAATAATTGTATTTGATATCAAATCCCGAAATATAAAAGGCAACCCACGTACAATTGGTGACCATTAAGCAAAGGACCAGAAAGCACATTCGGGAAATTTTCTTCTAATTTATCTGCTTTTATTAGAGTAAGGCTGAAATACTCAAGTCCGCCGATTCATTTGCAAGGTTTTTTAATAAATGTAATAAAATTGCACTAAAAACTGAGCTCCCCTTTTTTTCCGTGTAAACGACGACCTCAGCCTTTTGAGGCCCCCATCAAGCCGGGGGCCCTGGGCTCGTACCCCATGTGCCCTTATGGAAAAGACGGAACTGACGATGCAACATACGTGGGTCATTATAAAGAAACGTGGCGAACCATAATATTATCTATCGAGTGATAATGTCACCAAACTCCCTCGATGGTAATCGGAATGAGTATATGTAACGTTCTTCTTCATAGTGGAAAGCAGTGGCGGACTGGCCCGCCGGGACACTGGGCTATTTCCCGGTGGGCTGGTCTCAATAAGATCAATTTTTGGATCAATGGAGCCGATTCTTGATCCAAGGAGGCCGGTTCTTGTCCCTATGGGGCCGATTTATTCCAGTTTTCCAGGGCCAGAAAATTTTTCCAGTCCGCTACTGGTGGAAAGCATATAATTATTTTTTATTTTCCAACTAGACGATCGCGGAATTATGACGAAGGTCTACACCAACGGCTCTCAACCGGTGGCACGCATACCGCGCTTGGTACCATCTTAAAAAATACTTGATGGCAGTGGCGCACCCAGGAATTGTGGGGGGGGGGCGGAAGACAAAATTAATTAAATTATTCTCATTTCTAAAAAAGTGATGATCTAAAAAAAAAGGTCCTCAAATACAAATTAACTAAAAAAGAAATGTCCTCGCTTCTGAAACACAAGCAATGAACTAAAAAAAAGTCCTCATCTCTATTTTTAAATACATATTTTATTTACCTAAGACCATGGTGATAAAAAGACTAAATAAACACGGCTGTATCCCAAACCCTGGCGATATGCAGACGCGGATACGCAGATACGATAATGAATAATGTATAATGTATAATGTATAATGTATAATGTATAATGTATAATGTATAATGTATAATGTATAATGTATAATGTATAATGTATAATGTATAATGTATAATGTATAATGTATAATGTATAATGTATAATGTATAATGTACAATGTATGTATTTATATCTATGGGCACCAAAAGATATGTCTGTAGTGTCCATTATTGTTAAATAAATAAATAAATAAATATTACGTTAGATCCAGTGCCCGCACAATGCAGAGTAACCCGACCAGCACTGCTTTCTGCATCCTGCAGAGCAAAGAGGTGGTAGAAGATCTACAGGCGGGAATGGACTCGATTTCCCTTCGATCGGAGGCTTTCATACCACCCAAAACACAATCAGGACTACAAGCTTAACTTTATACCCTGGACAGCTTTATAAGCTCGGACAAGAAATCCATATATTTGGACCTCTTTTCCTCTTTCTTAAGAGAGATAATTTTGTCAGCTGGACTTGAGAATTCGATCACAAATATCTGTTTGGTCTCGATATCCATGAGGATATCGAGACCAAAAACATGAAAACATCTTAATTCCGGCTTAGTGGCTGTCAGTAACCTTGAGGTGGAGAAGGAGTAATTCCAAACTCCTGTGTTCTTTTGTCAACATGTCTGTCTCCCCTCGTTTCACCGAACTGGTAACTCTGTTGTACTCCTCCCGAAAGAGTTGTATTCTAGCGTGTGCCCTGATGAGACTCAAGTCTGCCAGGTTAAATCTCGTAGCTGCTCTTCGCGCTGCCTGGTAAAGGAACGCCCCTTTGCCACTAAATACGTGCTTACTAACGAATTGTAATAGTGGGTCCGTCTTCAGCGATCACGAGAAGTCATCACTTCTCGTGATCGCTGAAGACGGAAACAGATTGTTGAACAGTTTCCGAAACGTCCGAATATATTTTACATACCTACTCATGAAGTATTATATCTTTTTGATACTAATACTCATTATATTGTACTATTCTAGCCTAGTACTATCATCAATGACAGACGTCCAAAATAACGGTGTCTGCATTAATATTGGACCATTGAAAAATAATTTCAAAGATATTATGCATGTTAATATGTTAACAATAAAATAGTTTACAATTATATTCTGTTAGACTGATTAAACCTTAGAATCATATTGTCAAATGGAGCAATTTTATTGAAAGCAATAAAAGAAGCAATAAAAAAAAGCAAAGCAAGAAAGTTTTTCATGCTTCCAATAAACTTTATTTCTCCAAATTATAACAAAATCCATTAATTTCACACTTCAAATAGTGCAAATTTTAACGGTGGGCAGTGGCGCAGCCAGGATTTTGTCTTGGGGAGGGCCGAATCAAATTTCGAGGGCACGCGGGCCGCATACGGTCTTTAACCTTATTTTTTGTGGTCCCTGAAGCGGTAATCAAAATCACTTGAGCTTATTTAGGGGAAAAATATATTTAAAAATGTAAAATATACTCTCTTCCCCTTTTCTGTTTAAAAAAAAATTTCAAGAAACCCTTCGGGATATTTACGACTTCGGTTTATTTAAGTTCCGTCACTGCTTACCATTTTGTATGTAAAATAGACTGCGACCCTAATCAGTTCGACACCCCTGCTGTTGGATATTGATGTTTATATCAAATAATAATTCCATTATTTGTTGATAAAAAATGTAATTGTTAATCCATGTATCAAAAACTTTCACTTGATTTTTTCTTCGATAAATACATATTTATTTACATTTTTCGCGGGATATATTTTTGTCAATATGCAATTTTTTTCTTACTTATGTTCAGTTCTCTAAATCAGCCGCTTGGCCACAATTTGTACCGAACGAACAGACTCGTGTGAAGGTTATACCGAAGTCAGATTTCCACTTTATCTTATCTGAATCGAGTAAATAGTTGTTTAAAACAGTTTTATCATTTGACTGGGCGAATGTTTTAGTCGATGTGTCAGGGGGAAAAAGAATCAACACTCTCCTTCATATAATTCGTTGGAGCATATTTGGAAAGTGATGTATTTTCACTTGAACAATAACGGCCCCTATCAAGAGTAGGCAATCTTAAAAAAATGTTTATTTATACGAAAAAAAAAATAATAATAAAAAATGCCAATATTGTTTACAATGAAGTAATTTAAAATTTATCTACTGTTGTTGTTAACAAATTTTATCTTCAACTCTCCGAGCAGCGCCGTGTAATCTACTAGCCCTGGTTGGAGCCCAGACCCGTCGCCCCCCCCCCCTTGTCTACGCCACTGGTTGTGTTTAACAAATTTTATCTTCAACTCCCCGAGCAGCGCCGTGTAACCTGCTGGTCCTGGGAGGAGCCCAGGCCCGTCGGCCCCCCCTTGGCTGCGCCACTGACGGTGGGTAATAATTTTGGAATGAATTACTTGCACTCTACGAGTTATCACTGTGTTGAATACAGTTTATCATTTTCACGATAAAATGATATTTAAATTGTACTAATCAATTTTATGAACATTGATTACTGAATATAAATAATAAGGTAAAAAGTGGAAAAACTTGCAGTAATTTAAAAAGTTGCAAATAATGATACAAATGGAAGTTAATTATGTTTTTCAGTCTGTAATGTAATTATTTAATTATAAAAATGTATTTTTAAATGGGGAGTGCAAGTTTTGTATTGGGTTAGTTTTCATATTGCTGGAAGGAATTCTTACATAAACATGGTCGCCCTTTCATTTTAATACGTTTAAACGATCGTGCTGAGCGTTTATCCACATTATAGTTGTTTGGTAATTTCCATAACTCCTGATGATGGTACTGTTGGTCTGGTAAACATAGAGTCGATGTTTCTGCTTCTGGCGTCAACGCAATTTTCCTCCTTCATTGCACTAAGTGTCCTCTCTCAATCCAATGTCGGGTGCCTCAGGTCTGATTCATATCGTAAAGGGATAAAATGATTCTAGAGAAAACTGGAAAAACTTTTTAGATAAGTCGTTTAGATTTTGAAATCATGGAGGATAAAATAACTGTAGATGAATATAATGATGGTTATTTTTTGTTTACTTGGATGTTGTAGAGAGTAAATTAAATAAATATTATTGAATTTGATACCGATCAAATTGTAGAGTTTATTCTTATGGATACATTTACACCTAGAAGTTCCTACGATAGAGATTATCTTTTTCTCAGACAATAGTCCGTATCATATTACACTTCCTTCGTTTTTTCTTAGGTTCTTTTCAAAGAATAAGATGGTAACAAATACTTTTAAATAACTACAATAGTCACAGTTGTATTGACCTAGATACTGAAAAATATTTCTCATAAAATTGGATTCGCTTTCAATTCCAAAAATTATGTTCTTAAACTGAAAAAACAAGGAATAACTCAGTGCGAGTAATCGTTCCAAAAATATCACATGTTGTTAGAAATAACATTATTTACTCTTAATCATTATATTATAATTGGTACAACAATGGTTGTTGTAAGCATACACAAGTGGCATTTTTTGGATATTTATTCAGTTTCTTAACATATGATGTCTAACATAAATGATTAAATCCAATTGCTTTCAAAGACACAAGACGATATATAAACTATAAGATATTTAGACTATAAAATAATTAGATTACCTATATAGTTATAAAATTCAATAGCATTAAATAAAACTGAAGCTCACAATTGACAACACGGTTTTAATATATAATCAAACGAACAATATTTCAAATGTTAACTTTTTATTGTTAATATACTAACTAGGGTAGTAAAATGTTTTTTTTTTCTAAAAAAATATTTAAATATTGTTGTTTAAACTAGTTCTTTTTTTATTTTTTTCTTCATACATTTCTCTAAAACATTTAACTTCGCATTTGCTTCGTTCAATATTGGAGTCTTCACAGACATCGCAAGGTTTTTCAACATGATATAAAGTTTTTATCCACATCTTTTACTGAAAATTCTTTGACAGTAACATTTTTAGATTCTGACACTTTTCTGTTTTGGAACTGTTCTTCAACTTCCATAAGCTTGTCATCGTTAAGTTTGGATTGGGCTTTGCTGATTAAACTGTCGCGACAGCTGATTGTATTACCGTATTAATGTTCCAAGCTTTTGCTCCTGCCCTGTATTAAATATAAATATTTAATTTGATTCATTTCATCCTTACAAAAGTCCCTTTTTCATATATCAATATTTCAAAAAAAATAAAGGTTTACCGTGTTTAAGACAAAATACGCTCCGTATGAAAAACATGGACCCCCTGTATGTACAGCGTGTTTTTGGGAACTATTTAAATATTGCTAACTTCTTTATTATTAGAGCTATGAAATAAAAATAAATAAATAGTAGATTCCTAACGCCTAGATATGCGTATAAGAGGCAGAGACGATAAGTTCTCCGTTTCTAGACCGCAATACTCGGGAAGTTATTGAAAGTTTATTTAACAAGTATATCCCAAGTAAAACAAAAGTATAATCTCCATGTTCCATAGCCACCTGTTTTATTAGTGAATTAAATGTTAAAAGTCAAGTCTTAATAACTAAAAAAAAATACATTTTCTGTGCCATATCTATATTAATAAAATTGGAGGCTACCTATGTTTCTCATTTTTTCGGCCTCATATTTGATTTCTACGCGTTTTAGATGATTATAAGACAATATCCGCAAAAAACAATTTTTGTCTGTCTGTTATTCAAAAACAACTGTACATATTTTTACAAAATATGACATAGTGATAAAGTAAAACCAGGATTTGAACATAGGCTATAAAGAATTTCAAAATTTGTATTCTAGGGGGGTGTTGTGGGGTTAGAACAGTTTATTAAAATACTTTAAATATCTTCCTTATTATTGCCTCAACAAAAAATGCATGCAACAAAAATTGTTTATAGTAATAAAACAAATATTTTTTTTTTCAATACATTTTTTCAATTAGATGAATATTTGGGGAGTTGTTAATTAAAAACTAAAATCTACGTACTTATATATCTCCCTTATTATTGACTTGACAGCAAAATTATATATGACAAAAATAGTTTATGGAAAATAAATTTTTTATTTGTACGCGTATTTTTATTTAGATGAATATTTGGGGAGTTAAGGGGGGGCAACCTGGAACTAAACTTTTGAAATATCACCCTTATTATTGACTTAACAACAAAAATGTATATAACAAAAATTGTTTATAATAAGAAAACAGATCTATTTTGTGGTATATACTTTTCGATTAAATGAATATTTGTGGGGGGGGGGGTTACTGGCGACACCCTTAAACTAAAATCTTAAAATATCTTACTTATTATTTACTTTACATCAAAAATGTATATGAGGAAATATTTTGTTTTCACTCTTCAATGCAAATTTTAATAAGAAGTTTATTTGGAGGCAAGGGAGCGCTACTTATAAGATTGAAATCTCATTTATCATTTACTCAACAGCAAAAATGAATATGAGAAAATAAATTATTCCTCTCTGCTTAATGCAGTTTTTAATAAAATATATATTTGGGGAGCTATGGGGAGAACTATCTATAAACGAAATATCTAACTTATTATTTACTTAACTTATTACAAAAATATATACGAAAGAGTGGTTTGGAATAAATAAACGATTATTTTGTGTTTGTTGTTCAATTGTTTTTCCAATTTAATGTTTTTATTTGTAGAATAAAATACTTGATCTTTCTTAATTTAACCTCCTTCGTATCTCTTATAATAAAGAAGTTAGAAATGAGTAAACAGTTCCCAAAAACATCTTGTACATCACGTTAAGTACCTATCTGTAATTTTGTGAATGTTGCGAAATAGTGTGCACTTTATTTTTTGCATAATTTTAGTATTTAGACATGGTTTTATGTACATTTTTTTATTTGTCAAACTTAATAAAGTACATCGTCTCTTTAAAATCACTTGGTGGTCCACAGGTCGCTACATTTTGCTCAAGTCTGTCTAAAATGCAGACAAATAACATCTCCAATTTCTCCGAACATTAAGACATCCAAGATAAATGTATCACTGACAATTGGTAAAAACCGCAACATTTGTGACAATGTTCGTAGAGGGACATCCGGTAAATGGTCTTTTAACAATGCGTAACATATGACGAACAATGCTACCGTGGTCTCTTTATTTGAAACCAGACCGACAGGAAACAGGACAATAAGAAAGTATTTGTTACATATTATTGAAAAAGACGTTTGCGAATGCCGCAAAAGAGGTCAGCAACTCGATATTTACAACTATATTAGTAATTTTAATAAAGTTACTATTTTATTAACAAAACCGAGGAACTAACAAGTATTGGTATACAGGACAATTGAAATGTTTAAAATTTTAATGAATTTACTTGTAAAAACAGTAATTTTTCTAATGTGTTACGTTAGAATATTGTAAACATTATTTTAAATTTGAATATTGTTTAGTTTGTTTATTTTGTTTTTTTTTTTAGTAGTTATAATTGTGCATACAAGTATTAGGTATATTAATAATCATTGTATGCACCATCAATCTTTATGCGAAAGTTTTTTTGTTAATAAAATGTAAAATGTTATAAAGAAAAATGATTGTAATTAAATCCAGTATATTAATCATCTTCTCCATTCCTCTTTAACTGGAACAATTGAACATTTGCAAAAGTATTCTTTCATGTACGCTCGTTGATGTTCACTATGTGTTAACCAACCATTAAGGATTTCTGTCAGATCTTTCCAGATATCTTGGGTATCTGTGTGATACCCAGTTTGGAGTACTCAGATATCTTCATTCTTGCGATTCTCTATTTATTGTTAATTTGGATTGTTTCAAAGATTAGACAGAGTTGACTGTTTTCAAAGATTCTGTTTATCTTTTTAGCAACACAATATGGAGCTTATAATTTGGCAGAGCCTGATAAAGGGCCGAGTGGAACGTTAGATTAATTAGTGGCTGGTTTTCTGTTTTTGATTATTTGTTGAATCAGATTTACTTGATTTAACATAGACACCTGATAAAAATATATATGTATGCATATAATAAATAATGTATAAACTCCCTCAAGGTTTTGTTATTTTCCTGTACGCCGGTAATTTTAAGATTTTGTCTATTTAGCAACTGGTGTTCCGTTCGAATAAAAATTAAATTTAATAGATCATATTTATAATAAATTGGAAGTCCTGCCCTTAACTACTTTTTGGTTAACCCCACCGTAACTTCGTCGCGTGTTAAATTACTAGTTTAATTTTGACATTTTTGTGATTTCGTGATTGACAGCAATAAAACGCACTGAATCATGTTTTCACTTACTTACATAATTTTTGAGACAGACTTGGCGGCATTGAAGTTATTGATTTAATTTTTGTCTGAAATGGAAAATATAACAATTTGACAAGAAATTTTAAACAGAAGATAAATGATATCGAAATGCAGAAGTCGAAAATATATTTTTTTAAATTTACAATAGAGGAAAGGCTTAATACTTATTTAGTAAGATTGAAAATTGCGAAGGGTATTTATTTATTTATTTGTTTTTTTGAGGGAAGCCAACAGTTCACCAGTGAACCAATAACAGGCTTCCTCGAATAACAAAATAAATTACAATTGCACGGAAATGTATAGCAAAACAATTAATAAATTACAAAATAAAATAACTATAACACAAGCATTGATATTACATTTTGAAATTTGTTTTTCAACAAAATTAACATTTAGTGAGTGGACGAAAAAGAGAGAGAGAAAAGATGATGATTATGATATTCTGGCTTTCAGATTACATTTAAATGCATTTAAGGACATATTAAAAATGTCTAAGTGTAGAAAATTATCATTGTATGGTGACATTAATCTAATAATAGGAGAATTTTTATAGCTGAGTGAGTTGAATTTCGGAATATGAAATAGAGTAATAGATCTTGTTGTTTTAATCGGAGCAAGGAATGAAAAATAATGCAAGTTTTGTGAGTCAGTTAAATTATTGAATAGTTACGAATTAGAAGATCCATTAGATCCATCCTGAATCTGTCAAATCGAAAGCACGAACTGGGTGAAAGTAATTTTCCAAATTTGCTGCTTTGCTCAAGCTGTTTGTAACAAAAGATAGTCTCGTTAATATTTTGAGATACTGTTCAGCTTTTATCTTCGATGATATAAATTTCACTTATAAATTTGTATCCATTTTTAAACTAACTGATTGAGTGTTAACTCTCGAAATGTATGTGTTATATATTCAGTATTCTTTGATGGTCAATCTTGATCCATTTCGCAGAGATCCATCATCTTCTCCATGAATTTCCAGATCATATAAAAAATATACAGGAATCCTTGGATTAGCCCATTTAATTGGTTACTCGAAATTAACTCGCTATACGCAATGGAGCTTAATAAATAATTAGTGAATGGACAAAAAAAAGTATTTCAAAAAGAAATGCTAAAAACATATATCAAGCGGCAAATTTATTATAGTATGATTAATTAAATATTATGTCTATATTGCTTCCTTAAAATTGTGCATATGATTGTGGTCCTAATTGTCCTAACAAGTAATTGTCTTAAAATATGTCTACAAATCAAAGTAAAAAGCTATACTAATTGGTTGAACTTATACAGAGGTGTTAATTAATTTGAATGAGCTAACAGAGTGGCCGAGAGCATTAAATCGTGCAGTTTGGACTGGTGAAAACAGTCTGGATTGTGATGTTGGTGGTTCGATTCTCCGTTGGTGATATTATTCGGACGAGAATAATATGTTTACATTACTCTCATTTTCACAATCATTCACCCCTCATCCAGGTGTAGGAGTTCACCCCATGGCATCAGCGATTAGCCTCATTGCAGAATAGGCCGATGTAAAATAAATTTAAAAAATTAATGAGAAAATATTAATTAATTTCGTATCATTAACTATTATCGTTGGCAATTGAATGTTATTTTTTACATTTTTGATACATAAGTAGTATAGTATCTCGGCCTTGAGTGCAGTTCTCGAACATCTTTGTTTTCGCAGATTCTTCATTTATCATTAATTTGAATGGGACCAAAGATACGGCGCAACATTTTATTTTCGAAAATAATGAGATGTTGTCGCTTTGTTAAAGTTCATATTTCTATATACAGTAGGTACATATTTGTTATATAATATTGTACTCAGCAATTCTCAAACTTTTGATCGCACAAAAATGGGACGAGTACAATTAAAATACATAGTTAAAAATAAACCGACCCGCCACAATGCAGTACATGTAACACTCGCCTAACCGTAGAACACATCTTTCTAGACTGTCAAGAGTACCAACTACAGAGAGCAAATAATTCCCTACCAGCAACTCTAAAGGACCTGCTAGCCAATAACGCCGATATAGAAGACAGAGTCATTCAATACCTTAAGGATATCAACATCAAATCAAAAATTTAACTTAAAATAATTCATTTGTACAAACATATGCATGTAAACCATTATGTAACCTGGTGGCCAATAGCCATAGTAGCTGAGGCAACCAATAATTATTTAAATAAAAAAATAAATAAATAAAAATAAAATAAATTGATAATATTGAGAAAAATAAAGAGACAACGGCTACCAGATATTACAGTCGTTGCCGAAAAATTAAATAAAAATAAATTTGGTCGCATACCATTCATATAAATGTCGCGTACCACACTTAAAGAATCGCTGCTCTATATAACAGTGAAAAAGAAAAATATTGGTGCGCTTACAGACAGAATTTATAAGAAACTGTTCATAACAATACATAAAACAACTCCTCAGATTCGATCATCTGTAGCTTACATATTTGCCACAGAATTGCCCGAAATATTTAAATACATAGTATGTATGTACATATTGAAATATAAAAAATATGTTTCGAAATATATGGCCTTCTGTACTAATGTTTAACTGACTACATTTCAGAAAATATTTTATGTCAATACATTCATATATTTTATGAGCGTTGCATACATACAAAAATGAATACAATAAGTTGTTAACAAGAGAGAACTATCACATTATAATTGTCTAAAATTTTAAAAGTGGTCTGCAGCCCAAGGAATCTTGCAAAATACTTCATTGTATGTGCATTTGGCGACCATTGTATACATCAGATAACTGTGTACAAGTATTTTACTCAATTTCGAATTAGTTTTTCTGACAAAGAAAGAATTGAACCGCCTGCAACAATAGTTACTAAGCAAAATGTGGTTGTTGAAAAATGAATTCTTGAAAGCAGAAGAATTACGTATGAGGAAATTAAAACGTTTCTAGATAATTAATCAGCAGCAGTTTTAAGAATTTTGCAACAACTTTTAAGCAAAAACAATTGTAGCGATTCAAACAAAATATTAATCGCGTTGAATGGTTGCATTTGATATTATGACTCAAAAGGTGTTTTTGATATTGTGACTAAACAAAAATTAAAACCAAACGAGCTATCATTTGAAAAGTTAATGACAGCAAGCTTTTCCTTTACCTTAACGGATATTTAACAACAGTTCAATTAGAGAATTAAAAAAATAAATTTCAAATGATCCACATCGATTTGCCTGCGAAAATTGATTGCCGCTAATAAGGATAAAAGGCTAGAAACAGGATTACACGGGACCTGGCTCCATAACAATGCTACGACACGCACTGCCCAACGGAAGAAGGATTTATGACATCTGTCAAATTATTGACATTCGCTATTTTACCTTATCTTACCTTATCTGGAATCGCCTGATTTTTCATTATTCCCAAAATTAAAAGGAAAAAATCCTTGGAAAGATGTTCGAAAGCTCAGAAGCAGCGGTACGTGTTTTGCAAGAGAAAATGAAAAAAATATCGTAAGAAGAATGGAAAACTCTATTTATTTTTTTATTATACCATTACTCATTATTATAAAGTTTGAAACCAATTTTTGCTATCGCTTTCCACTTTCTTAGTACAGTATATCAGCAATATATAGTGAGTCGTGTCCGTAAATAGTTTAGTGAAGAAGGGTTGACGAGGTCTGCGTAATTTATTTTGTTTTAATTTGTGTGCATTGTGCATTGTTTTTTGACTATTTATTGTTTATTTATTTATTTTTAACTTTTTTAGCTACTGACTCCTATTTATTGTTCTACTACCATTACTAATTGAAACCTCCAAACAAGGACCCTATTTTACTGGTACAATATCTAAACTGGTCAGCTAGATCTAGTTGCATTATTTATGACGGCAAGAACCCTTCCTCGCTATATCATCATAGTACAAGGGTCACACTGAAAGTTTTGTTAAACAATTCCCCTAATATCCAATACGCCCATAATATATTCCATTACGGAAAAATTTCACTGTCCTATTGCGTACAATGCGGCCGAAATAAGAAATTAAATAGGATTGTGCGGGATCTTGTTCCATCAATACAACACGCTGGCACGTATACTCCAATGAAAGTAATTTTTTAGACCTGTCAAACTGTTAACTTCTCTTCCATAAAGTCCTGATTTGATACAATGTGATTTTTATATATACCCAGAAATAAAAAAACATAAATAAATAAATAAATCCGTGGAAAGAAGTTGGAAAACTCGAAATCAGCGGTCTTCGAGTTTTAATAGGAAATTAAAAAAATATCGCAAGAAGAATGAAACACTGTTTTTAAACCTTGGTTTCCGCGAATGAATCACTATAGGTCGTTAAAAAATCAAAAATCGCAAAGTTAAAAAAGAATATTTTGAAAAAAATATAATATTTCAAGAAATTATTTTTAGTTTAGTATAAAATTGTTTTCACTACTTTTGAAAGAACTTCCAGACTCTCTTGAACATATGTAAGGTACTGCTATATTATTATTTCACGTGCTGTTAATGTGAGAATATTTATTACTACAGCCCAACTGGAGCATAATAATATTATAACTTCTATATAAGAATTGTTAATTAATTAATTATAAATTATGTTTATGTTCACAGTTATTTTGTGCGATGAGAAAATTATTATTTTCACATAACACTCTCTAAATTTCGCCATCTGTCTCCAGTAAAATGACATGAAGTCAACGTTATTCTATTATCGTAATTTGACATAAAAATTATATGTAATTACATTTTGGCACTATAGTGCCACGCGTATAGGGCGTAATCTAGGACTACGGGGTTCTGTTTGGAGCAAACAGGGGCACGTGCACCTCCGCCCCTGATGGAAATCAAATGAAGGAGGCTGAAAGTCCACCGGTCCACCGTAACGAGTAGGTGTAACTGTGCAGCTGTGTGTTGACACCGAAGGACTATTGTAACACACGAAAATCTATTCAAAGTGGGTGGGTTTCGGATGTCATATGTGCGGATTTAACCGGAAGGAAATATGAGCGTGTAAAATGTGAGAATTTTTACATATTTGAATGGGCTCTTTTTGAAAAGATGCTTCCGTATTAGTTTCAGCAAACTAAATAGCGATATGAATATGAAAAGAAAGGTTTGGATTCTTAAGCGAATTATGCACTGTTTACGTAAGAGAATGAGTGCATTTGTAAATAATTTATAGAGTAACGAATTAATATATATATATATATATATATATATATATATATATATATATATATATATATAACTGAAATATCGAATATAATCTTTACACATATGAGGAGAGTCAAAACCAAAGTAGTGCAAATCACATATTCAAAAAAACTAACTACATGTAGAAGCACAAACCAGAAATACAATTTTTTTAAATGCAAAGTTGGAGCAAGTCATATCTCTTCTCCTGGTATTACATGTATATGAATTTCAAGTAGATTGACGTTTAATGTAATATAGTGAATTTAGTAAAACTATTTGCTTCTCGAAAAGAACAAAATTTGAGTTTCCCTTTTTTGCTCATCACTGGAATTTTGATTGATGTTTCCTTTTATTTTATATTCATCACTTGAATTTTGAATGGTTTCCTTTTTTTGCTAATCACTAATTGTGTTTCTATGGAGGCGCCGAAATTGTTCACCATGGCCCTGAGCATGGGTAAAAAAATATGCACGCGAGATTTTATAACATATTTAATTTATCAAAATGAAACAAAAATAAATGTTAGTTAAAATTTTTGGCCCACAGCAACAAAGGCTATTTGCGCCAAACGCAGCCCATTTAAGTGAGTACACTACATATTAAAAACAATAAATTAAACAATAAATAAATAAATAAAAATCAGTAAAAAATACGCATACTCAATAAAAGAAATCTTGCACAGATAAACACCAAAAATAAATGTAAATACCATTGATTTTATTTATTTTTTCAGCTGAATTATTATTTTTTATTTCGGTACTCTTTATAAATTATTTTCAAATGCAATAAATCGCAGACGTAAACAATGCAGGATCCTCTTAAGAATAAAAATAACCAATCAATGTACTTTAAGATGAGTATCAATTTTTTATATGATACTCATCTTCAAGTGGACACATGGTTAAAATAAAAGAGGAAACATGACACTTAACTAAGCGATATCGATAACACATCACATGAAGGAGCAACAGCAGAGAAGAAAATGTCATCACACGCCTTCGCATAGATCACTATTGGCAGTTTTATGTGTTAAGCGCAAATAGCCATTATTGCTCTGTGATAAAAATTCCCTAACTAACAACAGCTAGTGTTTTTGATAAAAACAATTTTTGAGTATCTTTATTTTGGATCAGACTAAAAATACGTCTTAGTATTTCGTTTTCAAAAACTGTGAAATTTCTCATTTTGTTAATATCCATGTTTCAGAGTCAAATATAAGTATGCGACAAACTATAATATATAAGAGCTTGATCTGAGTGTATCAAGAGAGCAGTTATGTTTTGAAGAAAGGACCATATGAAATATGTTGCCAGCCACATCTATCCCCCGGCCCAAAATTATCCATTTGGAGTATGAATTTTCTCAAAAGTGTTACCAGTAACTTGTAGGCTGGTATTCTTTTCAAGATTGTGTCTACTAACAATGTATTACTTGGCTGTTTCATGACTGATGTTGAGGTCAGATATTCTACGTCTTCAACCTTATTTGAGACAATATTGAGTTCATCTGCATACCCTAAAATCTTGTGATACTCAAGTCCTCATTTCTTGTATATACCCCAAGATATTATCAAACAGTAGAACATGATTGACCAGTGGAACACCCATGTACAGTGGTGCTACGCGGGTGTCGCTCTCTACTAAAATGAACCCAAATTCCGCTCTTATGCAAACTTTCGTAAAGCCGCCCTCTGCGAGTAAGAATATAGTAGAATTAACACTAAATTGCCGTCTCTTTGATGAGCCGCCCGTATGCGGCTCACGCCCTGAACACCCGCACTCGACGGCCCTGCCCGTTTATTATAAGAAACGGAAGTACACTTATTTTTAAATAGTAGAACCTATTACAAACGTCGAATCTGCTGCTAATTTTTTACATTTCTTTGAACCCCAATAAAAATATCTAAACTGGCAGTAATGGCTTTTCTTTGAACGGCAAAACCTTAACCTTCGTCATAAAGTTACATTTACTAATGAGCTCTTAAAACAAATTTTAAATACGTTGAAAGCCATAGAAATTTTTTGTTACTCGTTCCTAACCCATCCATTCCCAAACAAAATATAATCTCGGATCAATTTCTCTTATGCTGTGTTATTTTGGGTAATATAAATATTTCTCCACGCCAATTTTGTCCTAAGTTGCGGGCGTTTTGAAACCACGCGCCAATAATACGGCGCTGGACCTATAATTTATTAATTTAAATATTTCTTTGGCATCAACACAATATACATTATTGGTAATGACGAGAATGTTTGTATGTTGAGGAGTATAGTTGCTGCGCCCGCTATGTAATATACATTATTATTGGTATTAAGTTAATTCTTTAAGTGCACGATTTGAGCTATTTTACTTAATGCGTTTTTAAATTTTTTGGAATGTTAAAAATGCTCATGAGAGGGGATATTATAATTTAAGATTGTATGTAGATTATCTCACGATAAGAACTATCACAAATATCCATTTCTTTATATTATTAAAAATATCTACCAAGCAACGGCTGTAGTATATCTTGAACCCTTTTTGTCAAAAGTGGTGAAACATTTTTACTAAAGATATTTACAAAATAATCTTCATTGATTTCTGTATAATCAATAGTGTGCTGGCAAACCGGCTCGCGCGATTCGGTTCTTAAATAATCATGGATTTTGCGAGCCGACTCGCAACAACTCGCTCGATCCTGTTGTTAAATTTTCATTAATTTTGCGAGCTGGTTGATATAAAATAAATAATAAATAATAAGTTATATAAGTTTGATAACTATGTAAGTGTTTCTGTCAAGTATTGCATAATGGTCAAGATTTGATGGTCGCTCTGTATGAAAGCCACGTTGTCAATGTGACGTTTCGACCTGTCCTATTATCCTTGTATAAACTGCATAATATCGGAAGATAAAAATCCGAGGTGGGGGGATTTGCACCCACGTCCCTGTGCTCCGTAGGCAACCGTCTTACCACGGAACCACGCCTCTATTGAAAATTATAACATATAAAATTAGAATTAAGTTTTAAAGTCAAACATAAATTATTACGCAATATTTTACATTAAATCGTTATTGTAAGAAATAGCTATTGTTAGAACCCAGATTAAAATTGTTTAAGAAGTATTGGTAGAAATATGAATTATTGTCAAAACGTAGCATTATTATGATTTAATATCGTTACATAAGGCGAGAATGTGTAACGCCTTCTAATTGGTTTTCACTAATTAGCTGATAAGATAATGAGCAAGGACTGCTGGCTATCATCGTACGAGAAGATTCATTAATATCTGGACCATATGCCTGTGAACATCAGATGCTAGCATTTGTGCTGGAAATGGAATGAATAAATAAAGTTATGTTTATTGAACAAGTTGTTTTTGTGTTTAATTGTTTAAATATCTATCACCATGTATAAATAATATACAACCTGTATTTCATTTGTTGCTCTTGCCAATTACTTCATCTATGCAGTATTACGATTGCGATTCTGAGTGGATGTTCGTCGTTAATAATAAAAAATGCACTGCTGCGTCCTACTATTAGCTAGGATTTTCATCCGTGAACGTATACGAGTATAATGTGAAATGAATAGTCGTATCGTAGCCGGTTCGTGCAAACGGGTTGTAATATTTTCATGAATTTACTGAGCTGGTTGTTAAAAATATTTCGAGCCGGTTAATCGTACATATATAATTAGCTAGTGTGTGTTAGTGATCTGGGTAACACTGTGATGTCATTTTTCCTAAGGTTCTTGTGATTGGCTAACTTTTTTTTTTTTTTTTAAAGAGGAGAAATCTTCGCAAAGACACTTGCATGCCCGTGCGTGCAGGTAGTGCAGGATTTCTACCTGCTAAAACTCCCCTTCTTCGCCACGCTTGAGGCATCCGGAACCATCCGTTAGGATATCAGCGTCAGATGCCCCCTGGTAGTCTATTCAGGCTCCCCTCTATTCGACTCCTGCTGTCTGCTCCTTTCTTCTGTCTCTTTCCTTTCCATGATGGCTTTAATCATCTTGTGGATGGCTTCCCACTTCCTCCTGGATTGCATCATTTCTGCAACCAGGGCGTCAGGTGTTAATGCCGCTGGGCATAGAGCCCCCACCTCCACCCTTACCGATTCTCTTCGTATACGTACGAAAAGAACCGTGACCTGTCAACGCGATAACCTGTCGATATGAAAAATATTTTGCAGTTTTATTCTCTAAGAATCTGCGGATAAAACAACCTATAGAAATGTTTAGATTTTCGTAGGCATAAACAATAGACTCCTATATCCTTTAACCGATATGAACAATATTTTGCAGATTTATTCTCTAAGAATCTATGGATATAATTATATATAGAAATGTCTAGGTTTTCGTAGGCATAAACAAGAAACTATAGATACTCCTATGCTTTGGCCGATATGAACAATATATTGCAGATTTATTTTCTAAGAAACTGCAAATAAAATTAAATATAGAAATGTTCAGCGTTTCGTAAGCATAAACGAGAAACTTTAGACAGGCCTGTATCCTTTAACCGATACGAACAATATTTTGCAGATTTATTTTCTAAGAATTTACGAATATAATTATATATAGAAATATCTAGGATTTCGTAGCCATAAAAAAGAATCTTTAGACACTGTTATATTCTTTGGCCGATATGAACAATATTTTGCAGATTTATTCTCTAAGAATCTACCAATATAATTAAATACAGAAATGTCTAGGGTTTCGTAGGCATAAATAAACGTCTCAAATTATTTTTAGTTTTAACAATATAAATGTAATGTACTGAGTAAAAATGAATCGTTTTAATCATAAAAAGATTATGAATAACTATATTAGCAAGTGTCTGTATGTAGTGTCGGTAACATGATGACGTCAATTTTTCCTAAGATTCTCGTGATTGGCTAACTGGGGACACCCTGTCTCTTGATTGGCTGACAGGTTACACCCTCTCCCGTGATTGGCTAACTGGTGATACCTTGTCCCGTGATTAGCTGACCGGCGACGAAATTAACATACGTTAAAAAATAAAACCAAATACATACACAAACAATTGAAATTTTTATATTATAAATCTGTCATTTTGACGGGTAATAACCTAGTAAACAATATTCATTATTAAAAATTACATAAATTTACAAGTAAGAATTAATATTTAAAACATATTAATTACTCCAAAACATTGTATCACATAGTATAGTATTAAACCGCTTTTTTACCAACACACTACTATGTATAACGATTTATTCGCAAAAATCAAGTTTTAAATACAGTGTTTATTCTACTTGTGATATCTTTTATACTTCGTCGTGGAACCCACCAGTGTCGTCGAGAGACGGGAGGAGCTGGAACAAATTTCTGGGGCCCGGGCAGACTGAAAGGCCCAGGACTGGATTCTTTGTTTTTTATAAATCACTATCCAGTTTTATTATTGTGATTTTGTTTTTCTTGTTTCTATTGTGAATTTCTTTCATTTCTTTGTCGGTAATTGCAATATCCTGACCCGATTTGACTGCACATTTTACTTATGTATTTAGCTGTTATCAGTTATCAATATTCTGAGTCTCTTTGTACCGTTTCTGTCGGTAGCTGCCAAGTGGACAATCGGCACGTCGCGTGAACATATTACAGAAAAAATAAAGAACAATTTCTATCTAGACGCAGTTTTCTTACTGGTTATCGGTCCTGTAACTATCGTTTTTTTGGGAGGTGGCAAGGGGAAAAATTATTGTTTTGTCGGTGCCCGGGTCAGGAATTATTGTTTTGCCAGAGACTAGGCCCACTCTTGGCAAACTTAAACCCCTCGTACCGCTGCTTCTGAGCTTTCAAACTTCTTTCCACGGATTTTTTCTTTTAATTCTGGGTATAGATAAAAATCACACGGTACCAAATCAGAACTATATGGAGGATGCGTGGAACAATGTGCTGGTGTATTGTTGTGGTGCAATAAGATCCCGCGTACCTACTCCTTTTTTAATTTATTATTTCGCCCGCACTATAAGGAGCAGAACAGTGATAATTTTGCGATAATATAGGATAGGATGAAACTTGTGTGTGACGGAATATTTTATTTCTGGAAATAAATAAAAAATACATTGTGAACACAAATTAGAATTATATAAAGCAGTATTTCTCAAACTTCTTACACTGGGGATCCCTTCCAAGGTTATGATTATGGAGGACCCCAATGAGTATTATCTGAATTTAGTTAGGTTAAGGTTCGGAATTAGGTTCAATGTTAATTCTAGTTCGGTTTTTGATTCGGGTTCAATGAATATTGTAAATAAAATTAGATGTACGAAATTATAATTTGTTATAATTTGTTGTCAACAAAGAAATTTTTATTATAAAAAATATACCTAACATGCATATTAAATAAAATTATAAAGTAGAAATAACAAAAAAAAAAAAAATAAAATAAATAAATAAAATGTCTTGTTAAATGTAAAATGTTAAGTATGTCGTTTTTTATAATGACTATGACGTCACATGTAATTTCCTATTTTACATAATATATATATGTAAGTACCTGCTAATATAAATACGTCTAATACAGTAAAATAGAGGCATTATCGGATTTTTCTTGCTGAATGTTTACTGATTCAATTTAAAACATCTTTTTTCTCCTTTTTAGATAACCGACCACTCGTTTTAAAATATTTCTACACATCGTTTTAGAATTTGTAGGGTTATATAGATAGGGTTATGTATAGTAACGTGCTTATGCAAACATAATATTCAGACAAATTTCAACATTTGAGTGAAAACTATGTATATGCGTATGACTTAAATTACTCGGTGACGTCATTATCTTGAGTCCTTCAAGCGTCACGGGCTAATGGCGAACCATAGATCACTAGTCCTGAAATAATTTCGCTTGCGGAATTTCTAAGCAAAAACCGCAAAGATGAATACATCCGATCACTGTACCAGGGCCGCCGAGAGGGGGCGGTATCTGAGACTTTTGTCACGGGTCCAGCCCGTTTGGTTAATAATAATTTTTACACAGATAAAAAAAAAAAAAAAAACAAATAATCTGTAGATAGTAGGCCCTGAAAACTCGTTGAGACCAGCGCTGCGTTTTCGAGCCAGTATTTTTATATTCGGAGATGTAATAAATATTAAAACATTTTCTCTGAATTAAATGTAATTATTTGAAAGTAATGTACTGCAAGTTTTTATGCGTTTTTTAAAAAACGTTTAAAGTTTTATATGTTTTGTACATAAATTCTAGCATCAAACAGGAAATAAAGCACATGATAACAGTGAACTGAACAAGTTATGAGAATGCAGTTAAAAGTATATGCAGTAAATTCTGTGGTCGACTCAGTAGCAAGTATTTAATAACGAAAATGAGAACGTGTTAATACGGGGATAATAGGACTGGTTGAAATGTTACAATGACCACGGGGCTTTCATATTTATGGTCGAATTTACCTTCTCTGTCGTATAAAGGTCACATATGTGTTGAGTGCATTTATTGAGGATGAAACAGGACAGATTGGTTAATAGTTGGTCAGCGACCAGTTGGAAGTCCTCACAAAAAAGGAAGAGATCAGCTGACAGAAGATCTTGCAAGTTTTGTTATATAAGTGTAGTCCCTTTGAAGATTTCCCTCTGGCCTTCTTGCAGATATTATTTAGTTAATCTCTGCGCAAGATGTGACCTATCCAGTGCCGTAGCCAAGGGGGGGTTAAGGGGCTGTAGCTCCCTCTTGGATAGTAAATACACACTCGCACGTATAGCTATGAGGACATAGTTTCTACAAGGTTAGATGCAACGTATTACCTTCCAGAGCTACACCGCACTGGCAAATAATGCAATGCCTTCGAAATAGCAAGTCTTCACCTCGGCTTACATTTCTTTTCATGGGCAGGGTTGCCAGGTAGGGTAGAGATGGCAACGATTAATCGAATGATTGAAATAATCGATTATTTTGTTTCAGTTAATTAATTTATCATATAGTGTTGGGAAGTTTAAATTTAAGCGCCAATATTTCGCGCTATGTCCTTTTGTTTTATTGTGTTGTTAAAAAAAGATTGACAGATGTAAAAATTATTCGAAAGTATCAAAAATATATAATTTACATATTTATATGTTTACTTTTATTTTCACGTTATTTACTGCCTGGAACTTCCTATAATTGTCCAATTTTCAAGTGGTTATAGGCCCAGACATGTATCCAGTGCAGTAAGTGAATAAAAGGACCAGAAATTAGTTAATAATTTTTTTGACTGCTGAACGCGAAGTATCTGATATTGGGTTCAAGATGGCAGAAAGTGGAAACAACATGCAAAATGTTGTAAACGCAAATGTAGAGAACGTAGGTGAACATTTGACAACAATGAGGCTAAATTGTTTAAATGGTACAAACTATAATTCGTGGAAATTAAAGAAAATGAGTCAACTGATGAGAAATGGGCTGTGGCATGTTATAGAAGATGAAGTGCCACAATCTAAAACACCTCAATGGATTGTAGCTGATCGAAAAGCGTTTGGAACTCTCCTGTTGGCATTGTGTAATGACTAATTGGTGAATGTGACTGCCTGCAAGACCGCAAAGGAGGTATGGACCACACTGAAAGATATGTATGAGAGAAAAACTTTCGCCACCAAATTACATCTGATGCGTAAGTTGTTTGGCATGCGGTATACTGGAGGACCGATGCAACAACATGTGGCCGCAGTACACGAAGTGACTCAACAACTTAGTAACATAGCTCAAGTGGTTGAACCAGAGTACATTGTAGCAGTGCTCATGAATAGTTTGCCAGAGAGCTACCTTCCGTTGGTGACTATGCTAGAAGACCACAAGGAAGAAGAATTAACAGTAAATTACGTCACAGCGAAGCTTGAAGACGAGTACGAGCGACGCCAACATGCTGGTAGCGATTGTCATGATAGCAGCAAGGCGCTACAGACATCCCACAGCGGAGGGAGTACTTGGAATCAACGTCAACAAGGCAAGACTTGTAAACCGAAGAAAGAAAAAGAATGCTACTTCTGCGAGAAGAAGGGTCATTTCAAGTCAGAGTGCTGGGCCTACAAGCGCTGGAAAGAGCAGCAGGGTGGTGGCAGCAGCGACAATCAGAAAGGGGCCAGCAAGTCTCGTAATCGTCGCAGAGAGCGCAAAGTTGAGAGCGGAGCCAGTGCACAAAGCGACATGTACGTATTCACAGCTTTCACTACTGAACATTATGTACATTTTGCAGGAAGTGGCCTCGGTGGTCGTTGGTGTGTTGACTCAGTTGCAACATGTCACATGACGAATAGAAGGGATGTGTTTGCAGAGCTGCGTCCTGTGGATGTAAATATTCATCTCGCTGATGGTACTATTGTCAAAGCTACAGGATCTGGTGAGGTGAAGCTATCATGTCACCTACCAGAGGACGGAGTACATATGATAACAGTCAAAGATACGTTGTATTCTCCCGACCTCGACGCGAGCCTACTGTCCATGCCACTACTGACAAAACGTGGATTTCGGGTTGTATTCGAGAAAAATGTCTGCACCATTGAGCGAGCGAAGAATATTATTGTTAGAGCAGTAAGAACAAACAATATATACTGTCTGGAAGCAGAGAACAGGACGGAGAAAGCAGGGCGACCCGTTGCAACAGCGAGTCTGCAAGAATGGCATCGCAGGCTTGGTCATCGCGACGTCAAAGCAATTCGTCGAATGATAACTGAAGATCTGGTGAGTGATATGATCATCAAAGGCAAGGGTGGTGACGTCGTGTGCGATCACTGCGAGCAAGGTAAGATGACGCAGAAACCATTTCCAACCAGTACTTCTTGAAGTACAAGAGCTGAGAATGCATCAGACCTCATCCACAGCGATGTTTGCGGACCGATGCAGACGCCGACTCCTAGCGAAAGTCATCATATACCGGTTAGGGTGACTTTCGTGGATGATTTTTCTCGTTTCACAGTCGCCAAACTAATCCGGACGAAAGATGAGGTGACTGACGTATTCAAGAAGTTTGTGGCTTCCCAACTGAATTAGAAGGGGAAAAAGCCAAAAATTTTACGTACGGATAATGGTAAAGAATATGTCAACCAAGAGCTGGAGAAGTTCCTGAAAGACCAGGGAATCAAACATCAGCTGACCTGCCCTTACAAGCCACAACAGAATGGAGTTGCTGAACGGAAGAACCGCTCACTGATCGAGATGGCTAGGTGTATACTTCTTGATGCTGACCTACCCAAAAGTTTCTGGAGAGAGGCAGTGTTGGCTGCGGCTCACATAAAAACCGTTTGCCTAGCCGCAGTGTCCAGCGCACTCCATACGAACATTGGTTTGGTTCAAAGCCCGATGTGAGTGCTATTAAGCAATTTGGTTCACGTGTATTTGTGCACGTTCCTAAAGTAAAACGCCTAAAGTAGGATGACAAGGCTGAGGAAGGCGTACTCCTTGGTATGGACGCTCACTGCAAGGGATACCGGATATGGAATCCGAAATCAGATCGTGTCACTGTGGCAAGATCGGTAAAAATAATCGAAAAAGAAATATCAACGGACAAGAAGAAGATGCGAAGAAAGAGTTCGTAATCAGACAACGGAACAACGTGTTTCAACTAGAATCATTAAAGGTATTCCTCCAGAGAGACTCAATTACAGGGCCGAGTATTCAAGGAACAAAGAGCCGTCTGGTTGGAACGAGATGATGGAGCTGTCTAAACATGAACGCCGTAGGTGAATGGATGCAGTGAGAGAAGAACTGAAATCTCTAGCGGAACACGAGGTATGGGAACCTGTTTCTCTTCCAGCAGGAAAGAAAACGGTCACTGTGAAGTGGGTATTCAAGATGAAGACCGATGCAGAGGGGCATCCCATCAGCTACAAAGCAAGGTTGGTAGCACGAGGCTTCACTCAGAAATATAGAAGCGACTACGATGAGACTTTTGCTCCAGTTGTACGACATGACACCGTGCGAGTTTTACTGGCGGTGGCAGCGACCCAGAAGTTGCACGTCAGGCACCTCGACGTCAAGTATGCCTATCTAAATGGTGACTTGGAGGAAGAACTTTATCTCGAGCAACCTCTAGGTTTACAGAAGACAGGCCAAGAGGGAAAGGTGCTGAAACTAAAGAAGAGCCTCTATGGTCTTAAGCAGGCAGCTCGTGCATGAAATTGTACAGTTACAGAAGCATTCCAGCAACTAGGCTTTCAGCGTGGAAATGCTGACCAGTGCCTTTACACACGTCAAGAAAAAGAGGGGGTAACATATGTACTCCTATATGTAGATGATATGCTTGTTGTTGGAACCACACCAGAAGTAACGGACAGTCTACAAAAATTAGACAACTACTTGAAGAGCAGGGCATGCAAGACGCAAGACCTGTGGCAACGCCCATGGAGACAGGTTTTCCGTTATCCACTTCCACCGAGAGCAAAGAGCTACCAAATAACAACACGTATAGAAAAGTAATGGGATCACTACTGTACTTAGCAACAGTAACGCGGCCGGATATTGGAGTCGCTGTCGGTTACCTGTGGAGGAGTGTAGAAAACCCAACCGAAAGGGATTGGAATGCAGCTAAACGCGTGATGTGTTATTTGAAGGCCACCCAGTCGAAACAGCTGCGTTTATCATCAAGTGGATCGATGATTATGAAATGCTACGTAGATGCCGATTGGGCCGGTGACCGCCGTGATCAAAAGTCAACGAGCGGACATGTTTTCGTTATTGGCCGTAATGTCATTGCGTGGTCAAGCCATAAACAGAGCACCATGGCTATGTCTTCTACTGAAGCAGAGTATATTGCTGCATCGAGAGCCGCAAGAGAGCTGGTATGGCTACGACAACTGTTGCAAGACATAGGAGAGCCAGTGGTCGGTGCAACAACGGTGTACGAGGATAACCAAGGATGCATCAAGTTGGTGGCGTCGGAACGGTGTGGCCAAAGAACAAAACACATCGACATTCACCACCATTATCTGAGAGATCTTCGAGAGCAAGGCATCATCATAATGGAATATTGCCCCACTGATGAGATGGTGGCTGATATTTTCACCAAACCTCTGTGCCGAGACTTGTTTGAGAAGTGCTGCAAGAAACTAGGACTGTGGAACTAGAATGCCGCGCTTCATTGGCGAGAAGGGGCGTTGGGAAGTTTAAATTTAAGCGCCAATATTTCGCGCTATATGCTTTTGTTTTATTGTGTTGTTAAAAAAAGATTGAGAGATGTAAAAATTATTCGAAAGTGTCAAAAATATATATTTTACATATTTATATATTTACTTTTATTTTCACGTTAATTACTGCCTGGAACTTCCTATAACTGTCCAATTTTCAAGTTATAATATTTTTGGTTTCGATTAATTTCGTTCTCGCCCATCTGGAGAGTTAAACTCAACCGCTACTCATTTCTACACAATGTACTGATATAGTTTGCTAGTCAGTTTGTTAGTCAGTTCAATTGCTCACGAGTGATACAAAATTATCCAACTCTATAATTTGCGAGAAAAGCCTGGCAAGTTACAGGTCTTCTGGATACAAGCCCTTGTTTCCTCAAGGACAGTTCGTGATGAAATTCTCCAATTTTGATTTTCTTCGAAAGGACGTGCGAGAAAAGTTAAAGACCAGTCGCGATCGCGCAGAACAATTAGGGTAAGAAATCAGTAGAGCCCTGCAAATCCACGGATATCCGCAACTGTTCTACGGATGCGGATAAATTATCATTTAAACCATGCGGATGCGGATCGGATGCGGATAAGATGTCATATCCGCAATATCCGAGTAAACATTCAATCTTCGGTTACTTTCGGAGAAATACGCGATTGCGTTCTGACAAGGCAGTCTTCGGTTACTTTCGGTTGTCTGTATACACATGTGATATTTTGTAGCATTCTATCTCACTCTATGTTGTTGTTATTAAGACAATTGTCCATGATCGAGATTGTGTTGAGATAATCAACATAAATTTTTTTCTTATTATTGTAAATAGAAAATAATATTTTGGACAAAAGTTGCTTGGTACACTTACGATGTAATTCTTCCTAACGCTGCTCTAATTCTGGCTTTTAAATCTAATAAACACTTTTTTACATAAAACTGATTAAGTAAGATTTATTTAAATACCAAAATTTACCTATATACATTTATCTCGAAAATTTTACTATGTAACCTGCAAATTGTTTTATACTATGCGAAGTAAATAGTCTTGCTAATTCCAAAAATTGAAATTGACAAAAATTGAAAAATGACACATGTTGCTATTTGAAAAAATATGAAGCACCTTCTACCAGGTAACTTTTCTCATTTTTTATTTTAATTAAATAATAAAAAAATATAGCCACGTTGCATTACTTTTTCATTACCTTGGAAAGGTAAAACTGATGTGAGATGTTAGTTGACATTAATATGATACTTGACAGTACTATCAACGCTTAGGCCCCCCAACATTTTTGTCTCTCTCTAGGTTAGTTATAGTTTAAATCCAAAAATTTTCAGTACTGTATTAGAGCAGCGATTACCAAATAAGGCGAATCATGTTAGTTCTTACCAAACTGACAGCCAATTCTGTTGTGCGGATATTTTTGCGGATGCGGATTTATTACTTACAAATGCTGCGGATGCGGATCGGATGCGGATCATGGATATGCGGATGCGGATCGGATGCGGATACAGAAAAGCTTATCCGCGCAGGGCTCTAGAAATCAGTCATTTCGAGCGCTTGTGGCTCGTAGATGATTTGAACCAGGCTTATTATGTACAGGCCCGTTCGCTGATGACGCTTTATAGCGTAATTAATAGAGTTTTTAGCTACATCCAAAATACGAGAGGTATTCCAATACTGCAGTCCATTTTTGCCATCTCTTTTTTCCATTATTTTTCCATTATTGCCATTATTGCCATCTCTAAGGTTGGGCGATAAATCGCCGTTTTCAAGTCGCTGGGTGATTGTTTGGGCTGCTGACAAATATGTTTGGGCTCCTGAACAGATTTGGGATTTGAGTGAAATTGAACATTTTCCGTATCATTTCCATTATAACAGAAAACGAACCAAGAAGAGTAGCAACATACCCAATTATTATAGAATAGAATAACAATTTAAAATTTACATATTGCCCGAAAATTTTAGATCGAAAATGGAAAATTCAAGAGTCAAAAGCGTAGTGTATTTCACGTAAAACCCAGGAAACCTTAGTTCTCGCATGTTTGCTGTTTGTAGATTTGTATTTTGTAGGGCGTGAAATAAAAGAAGAACTTGACGTTCAATGTGATATATTAAGTAAACGAAGATTCATTCATAAATTAATATGAAATATAAAAATCATAATAAATTTTATTTATGCGTACCATTAGTATTTCATTTAATTGAATTTATGTTACATGAAAGGAACAAAGTCCATATATTAACGCGGTGCGGAATTAGATAATAATTTCTCTTTTTAATATTACCTGACTGCATCTTAAATATGAAGTGATTTTTTAATGTTGGCTAGGGCCGCACTAAACGGGGGTGTTAGGGGCGCCCGTTTAAATAAAATTATTTTATTATTTGCTAAATTTGGCCTTTTACGGGCGGCTATTTTTGTCTGGCACCTCGTCGCCATCGTACCTTGGCGTGGCTCTGATGTTGGCTAATCTGCGCAAAATACATCAGAAAATGTCGAATTTGATTATGATTTAACCCGTTCATTGACAAGCTCTAATGAAACTAAAATTTCAAAATTGATGAGTTATCTTATGCTACAAATTTTATAAAATCCTGATTTACACTGTAAATTAGAATTAGTTAAAAGTCCAATTTCATCATTAAAAGTCACTAGATTTCAAAATCTAGTAAATCTACAAGAAATGAAGTATACCTACTCATTATATTTAGTACTATAAAATTGTTAAATTATTGAGAAATTATTCTTCTTTGGTAAGTAATGGGTGTTTTTTTTAGAGGTATAGAACTTTAAATTGCAATAAAACAACGATGGATTATTCGATTGACATGAATTTTTTTTTATTCGAAAGATAATCTTGTGGCATTACATTTTAAATATGATTTCTGGCATATGACCGCCACGGCTGGCTCGGATGTAGTCCAATCTGGACGTCCAATTTTCGATGACTTTTTCCAACATTTGTGGCCGTATATCGGCAATAACACGGCGAATGTTGTCTTCCAAATGGTCAAGCGTTTATGGCTTATCCGCATAGACCAATGACTTTACATAGCCCCACAGAAAGTAGTCCAGCGGTGTTAAATAACAAGATCTTGGAGGCCAATTCACAGGTCCAAAACGTGAAATTAGGCGGTCACCAAACGTGTCTTTCAATAAATCGATTGTGGCACGAGCTGTGTGACATGTTGCGCCGTCTTGTTGGTATGATTTAATGTAATGCCACAAGATTATCTTTCGAATAAAAAAAAATTCATGTCAATCGAATAATCCATCGTTGTTTTATTGCAATTTAAAGTTCTATACCTCTAAAAAAAACACCCGTTACACGTAGATAAGATGAAGTAATAGATGAAATGAAGAAAGCACCTCAACGATTATTGTTATAATTATTTATTGATTATATATTCTGATAATAATTAAATAATTGTGTTCTATTTTGTTGATTTTTTCTTTAAATTATATTTTCTGTTGACATAAATTTTGGTTCTTATTGTGATTAGAATTACTTATAAATTTCTTTTAAAAAGAATAAATACATTTCATAATATAATGTATGTGGTTTAATTTTACAAAAAAAAAAACATGTTTTGAAACGCCACTGGACTTATCCAGTTAATTTTGTTATTTTTATCTTCTCACTGATTAATTTATGATTAGTAAGCATTTATTTAATTTGTATCCCAATCACAATGCTTTGCATAGTGATCTTGCGAGACATTTGTTGAAAAAAAATCAAAAGGCGCGTAACATCTTATAAGTAGTCTTCTCTGCTTAGATCTCGGCTTAGTGGCCTAGATCAGAGTTTCCCAACCGAAAACGTACCGCGGACTAGTAAAATATCTAATTTTCAACCGCGGACCACTAAAAAGAATATTGTAGCATTTTTTTGTAATAAAATAAAATAAATGAACTATTAAACAAATTTATTTTATATTTAAACTTTTCCTCCACTTCAGCTTATAAACGTTTCACTAGTGGTCTCACTGAGCCGTAGTTTCCACTACCGTACTGCCACCTTATATTCAGCATGGGCCTTTCACTCCGAAGAGTGAAGTTTCAGGTCTACTACCTCGGTGACCTAATTCGGGTTGAGAGCGGTGATAAATTTATGCTTATTTTAATTTTAATTTTTTTATATATTTAAATGAGTTGTTAGTTAAAAAAATTTGGCGCCCAGCAACAAAGGTTATTTGCGCCTAACGCAGCCCATTTACATGACTACACTACGTATTAAAAAACAATAAATTAAACAATAAATAAATAGAAAAAATCGGTTAATTTACGCATAATAAAAGAAATCTTGCACTGACAAACACAAATAGATAATATAAAAAGTCTGTTCGAACAGACTCAGGTCTTATTTAAATGAGGATGAGGTGATAATGACAAATACCAATATCCGTGCCCTTGCCGGGCTTACAACCCCGAAACTTTAGCATGAAAAGCAGGGTCGCTACCTTTACGATATCGAGTATTTCTCGGTATTTTATTTTTCAGTAATAAAAAATCACTGAAAATTAAAAAAAAAAAAACAGAAAATGAACGAAAGATCATAAAAAAAAACAACAAATCAAATTAACAACAAATCACAAAAATATTAATTTATGAGTCTTTCATGGACCACTAAAATTTGGCTACGGACCCCAGTGATCCGCGGACCACCGGTTGAGAAACACTGGTCTAGACTACATCCTCATATACAATAGACCATGTCAGTTCCAAACAAATTCATTTTTTTTTTTTTTTTTTAATTTCTTGTTTAATCGCGTTATAACAAATATGCGGAAAGTGAAATATCAGAACCAGCACTACCTCTTTTGGCGTCTGGGGCAAGATAAGTCGAACTGTGTCGTTTTGTTAGAATCTTTAATGATGTCAAACAGGTTCCCGTATTTTGTCTAATAAATGATTGAACTACAGTAGGACGGACGTATGCTCTCTCCTCTATATTCTTTGTTCGTTGTTTTTAATATACATACATATATTAATTGTTACCAAATTGATAATTCAACATGTCAGTTTCATTTTAATTGAAAGACGGCATGACATTTATTCAGCAGATAAAGAATCGAATAAGTTTATCTTCTAGATAGTTAAAATATAGATTTATGGAATATACCAGGTCTACAAGTATGAAATGCGGATTTTTTTTAAAAATAGATTAAACATATTAAACTCAAAAGAACAGTAAAAGTTTATTTATTCAAAGTATGCTCCATTATAAGTTATACATTTTTCCCATCTTTCAGGCAATTTGTGAATACCTCGCCAGTAGAACTCTTCCCCTTTCCCCGCAAACCATTCATCTAGCAATTCTTTCACATTTTCATATGAACAAAAGTGCTGCTCGGCAAGTGCGTGACCCATCGATGCGAACAAGTGGTAATCTGAAGGGGCCAAGTCTGGTGAGTAAGCGGCATGGGGTAGCACTTCCCACTTGAGTGCCTCCAATGTGTTGCAAACTGCTTTTGCCTTATGTGATGGAGCGTTATCGTGAAGAAAGATTACCTTGTGCTGTCTTCTTTCGTATTCTGGTCGTTTTATGAGCAGCGAATGGTTCAATTCGATCAGTTGTTGTTGGTAGCGTTGGGTATTAACTGTTTCACCAGGTTTTAACAATTCATAATAATAGACCACACCCTTTTGGTCCCACCAAGTACAGAGCATTGTCTTTTTGCCAAAGCGATTCGGTCTTGCAGTTATTGTGGATGGTGAGCCTGGATTCACCCATGATTTTTTTTTTGCGTTTTGGATTTTCAAAATAAATCCATTTTTCATCGCCAGTAATGATACGATGCAAAAAAGACTTTCTTTTGTATCGTGCAAGCAAAATTTCACAAGTGTTTTTGCATTTTTCCATCTGCCTCTCATTCAATGCATGTGGAACCCATCTGTCGACTTTCTGGATCTTACCCATCTCTCGTAGGCGATTGGAAACAGCTTGTTGACTAACGCCTAACTGCTCTGCTAGTTGTTTTTGTGATTGACTATCGTCTTCCTGTAGCAATGTTTCCAATTTTGTATCTTCATATTTTTTTGGAGGTTTTCCATGTTCTTTGTCTGTAAGATCAAAGTCACCACTTTTGAAACGCCGAAACCATCGTTCACACGCATCTTGCGATGGAGCATATTCACCATAAGCTTCTCGAAGCAGTCGGTATGATTCAGCAGCAGTTTTTTTCAAATGAAAACAAAACAATAGTACTGTCCGCGAATGCTCTTTATTTGGCACAAAATTTGACATTTTTAACACAGTAAAACAAAACTATATGATCACTTTTCAAATTATAACCTATACGCATTTGACACTTAATGATAACTTAACAAAACGCTATATGTGTTGAAACTTTGAACTATAAACTCAGTTTGCGCGGCAAGTTTGAAAAAAATCCGCATTTCATACTTGTAGACCTGGTAAATATAGTTTAAAATCTTTTGCTATTTTATTTCCAGAATAAAATAATACGGAGTATGAAAAAAAAAGAAAACGAAACCTTACTTCAAACATATTCTTTTGATTTAGATCAGGGGTCTCCAAATTACGGCCTGTGGCACAAATCCCGTGAAACTGCGAGGCCCGCTAGACGATATCATCTGGCTAGTGGACATTTTAAAAAAAGTTTACTTACATACCAACAGCAATTTAAAATAAATCAGAAAATCGCAAAATAAAACAGATCTATAACTAAATAATATCCGATTCTTAAAATTATTATTTTTATAAAAATCACCATTATTATTAAGCTTGTTTTTAAATTCAAGCGCCAAGAGTAGCGGAATTCAAGTTGTCCGGCTCGCCATTTCTTTAAGAAATTTTGACGTGGCCCGCTTCCGAAAAGTGATAAGTAAATTTGCTAATATAAATATGCTATCAAAATCAGCTATGTTTGCAGATGTGTAATAAAGAAATTTATCCAGATGTATTTCATATTTCTATAAAAGTTATTATTAAAAATACTAGCAGACCCCGTTGCCAACAACGTTGGCAAACTGATATCGAATAAAAATCAATATAAGCAGGAATTAATTATTAAAATTTGCATGATTCTGCGTATATTAACAAAACAAAAACGTTTCTTGATTATACCTAGGTAATCCTAAAAATCGCTTAGTGCGTGTCGTTTAAAAATTAGTATCGGGCTTGATACGGCCCGCGGCCCATATGCTGGATATCAATGTTATAGCTGTTTCTGATTATACCTAGGAAATCCTAAAAACCGCTTAATGTGTGTCGTTTAAAAATTAGTATCGGGCTGGATACGGCCCACGGCCCATATACTGGACATCAATGGTATTTCTGTTTCTGATTATACCTAGGAAATCCTAAAAAGCCGCTCAATGCATGTCGTTTAAAGTTTAAAAAATAGTATCGGGCTGGATACGGCCCGCGGGCCATATGCTGGACAACAGTGGTATAGCTGTTTCTGATTATACCTAGGAAATCCTAAAAAAAACGCTCAATGCATGTCGTTTAAAGTTTAAAAATTTAGTATCGGGCTGGAGACGGCCCGCGGGTCATTATATGTTGCGTAACATCAATTCAAAACTTGCCCCTGACACAACAACCTTCGCTTGAGTCACCGTATGTACTGCAATGCTCTGCTCTAGTGTCTGATAAGCTATCTGTACGTCGTATACGTCGCCCCCTACTACTAACTTCGTTACCGCCCACACCCCGCAAAACCCATTCACACCACGCAACTTAGCGTTACGATACACACAGAAATTAGGGCTTTTATATATATAATTGCACCTTCTAGTGTGTTTATTTTTATTTTTTAGTAAATACCAAATTTTCAGGGAAGAGTTTTATGTTAGCAAGAAATCCATTATAATTTTGTGAACTTTCTGCTCGATTTTAAACGCGTCACTATGTGTAGACACTCTTTTATAAGCGCGACATTCTTTCGCTATGAGTGACCGACCACACACCTCAAGCCCCGCTAGAACCTAGGAACTTAGCGTTACAAACACACAGAAATTAGGGCTTTTATATATATAATATATCTATAAAGTATATCGTTGATAGCATGTCCTGCTGAAAAATCATTTTCTATGCTAAATTATTTAATAAACTGCCTCGGAAACAATATGTCAGAAAATCCTTTAGTTGGACTTTTTTGTTATTTAGGTATATAAAAATATGCATATAGATTAGAGGTGGGAAATGCGAATCTTTTTAAAGATTCGTTCAGTATTCAGTACTCTCTAAAAAGATTCGTTCTTTTGCAACGAATCGTTGGCGTACAACAAATCTAGTGTTTACTGTATACGTCACGCTGTACTTGGCTTTGTTATTGCATAGTTGTGTACTGGGAGCTAAGATCAGTATACCTACATACATCTGTAGTTCTCGTGCGTTCGTTGCTCTTAGTGGGGGAATCCAAAATACTTAACTACTCTATTTAAAACTAGTTATTTTTATCAAAATTATTATTTATCAATGTTGTCCACCTCTGGACAACAAAAAAAATGAGCGCGTTAAAGTGCATTACAGTAATTTTGCCTTGTTATATTTAAGATAATTAACTATTTTGTATAATTATTTAAAAAATATATTTATATTTTAATAAATTTGTTATTAAAAAATATTGTTGTATTTTTAACTTGTCCGAACACCGTTTGCGAAGCTGTGACTCTGTCAAAAAGCATAGCTCGCACAATTTACATATTCTGAGTTCAGAATGTGAGAGCCAAGCTTCGAGTTACTAGCTTGCGTACAGCATTGATGCATCGTCCGTGAACGATAGACAGTCGCTAGTAATTCGCAAACGGTGATCGTATCAGTACACCTAGTACGTGTACGTGTTACGTACTTACGTACACGTATCGTATACACATTGTACTGCGCTGTATCTCGAGTCTGCCGTTCAGTTGTCGCTCGTGCCATGTTCTAAGTTTGCCCATCCAGACTGAGCCTACATACCAAACTAGGCTGACCAGATTTTTTTTTACAGAAAAAGAGTATACTAAAAAAACAAGGTCTTCACTCCAAAAATACAAGTGATGAGCAAAAAAAAAGAGGTCCTCTCCTAACTCCCAAAATAGTAGTGATGAGCAAAAAAAAAACACAAGGGGCGAGCAAAAAAGAGTATATTCAGTATATAATTGACAGAGGAGTCCGTGTATTCTCGGTGAAACATATTTAAAATAAGATTAATAAATAAAACACTCGGTAAGTTTCACAAATATCAGTTTAATATACTCTATACGTATTTCGGCAGTGACGCCATCAACAGGAGTTGCAATTACAAACTGGTTTGTAATTGCAACTGTAATTGCAACTCCTGTTGATGGCGTCACTGCCGAAATATGTATAGAGTATATTAAACTGATATTTGTGAAACTTACCGAGTGTTTTATTTATTAATCTTAGTATATTCAGTGTTTTTTTTTATTTTATAAAAAGTAAGAGTATAGAGGATATTACTTAAAAAAGAGTATAATACTCTAAAAAGGAGTACCTACGTCTGGTCGGTAACCGACGAGTTCATCGAAAATCAATTCATCGAATATCAATTCATCGAAAATCAATTCATCGAAAATCAATTCATCCAAAATCAATTCATCGAAAATCAATTCATCGAAAATCAATTCATCGAAAATCAATTCATCGAATGATCAATTCATCGAATGATCAATTCATCGAAAAAAAAATATTTTGTAAATATTTGAGAGGAATGCCGAGGGGATCGGAAAGTCAAAAGAGCAGTGGTCTATAAAAGTAGACAGACTAAGAAATAATTGCGTAATTTTTTTTATATGGTTTAAAAAAAGGTAAATAAAGTGACATAGGGTTTGAATATAAATAAAGAAATATAATAAGAAAACTTATATAATAAAAGAAATAAATGTTTTGTTTTTAAGGTTTAATAAGACAGGTTATGGGCAATTGCACGCAAATAATTTTTATAAATTCATACACAATGATGCGCATTTTAATTGGGCTAATATGGGGGAAAATAAAGTACTATGCGCCTAAAAACAAGGTAATTAGGTTAGGTTTAGTTAGTAAAAGTCTAAAACCGAGCGGAGCGATTTACCCATCTTCTAGTTTAAGGACAAAGCACTATTTTAGGTTAGGTTAGGTTAGTAAGGGTTTTGTTAGAAGAAGCCGAGCGAAGCGAGCTACCCATCTTCTAGTTTAATGTCAAAACACTATCTTAGGTTAGGTTAGGTTAGTAAGGGTTTGGTTAGAAGAAGCCGAGCGAAGCGAGCTACCCATCATCTAGTTTAATGACAAAACAAACTCACACTAACATAACAATGCCACCTGTTTAGAATCACCGTACATTTGACCAATCATGTGTGGTATAGTAAATATGAATAGTAAAACTATGTACATAACACAAAACCCTTAAGACTTAACAGATGGGGAAATACCATTTTTATAATCCTTTAAGAATGGGTGTATTAAGTACATTTATGATCCCATTAACCGGGTTTTTCTGATCTAAGGAGGACTAAGTTCGATTTCAAAATAATCCAACAGGTCTTTTACCTGGCGTATTTTCTGAATGGAAAATTTAAAAATTATTTATGATTATCTGTCAACTTTTATTGACCACTGCTTTTTGGCTTTCCGATCCCCTCGGCATTCCTCTCAAATATTTACAAAATATTTTTTTTCGATGAATTGATTATTCGATGAATTGATCATTCGATGAATTGATTTTCGATGAATTTATTTTCGATGAATTGATTTTCGATGAATTGATTTTCGATGAATTGATATTCGATGAATTGATTTTCGATGAATTGATTTTCGATGAATTGATTTTCGATGAACTTACCGTGAATCCGTCTGGTCACCCTATATCAAACTATAGACATAGATGTACGTCGTACGTGTGTGTCACACTACACACTACACAGCCATCAGCCTGAGCTCTGTGCTCGAACCTCGTTCCGTTCCGTTCCATATCGAGTCAAACACGCCACTCGCTAGCATTGGCCCGTGAGTTCGCGTATTGAAGATTCGTTCGCTGCTTATTAAAAGATTCGGTCGTATCAATTCACTGCAACGATTCGTTCTTTTGGAACGAATCCTTTGCGAACGACACATCTCTAATATAGATAGATCAAAATAATGTTGTGAATGTTTTGCAGAAGTCCAGAAGAAGACCATTATATAATCAACAAATATGTTCGTCTTTAAATTCTATTATATATTTTTGTTCTAAATAAAAATAAGTAAAATCATTGTGCAACCCCTCCATACATTTTTGGATGCATCACTGAGAATGTGTATGTTTGAGTGCTTGTTTTGGTGTCCCTATCAGCAAGGCGCATGTGCCCTAAGCATGTGCTTCTCTTGCCCCTGCTTTTCATTTTCATCGCTGCTGCAAGGGATATCTGTATAAAGGTTATTCTAAACGTTTAAGCGGAACTAAATGGAATTTTTATTTTTTAAAGTTGTCACGAGCTGTCTTTTTAATTATTAAAGTTGACTTGAGCTAAAAATTACATATTGATATATACATTCTATAGTTTGCACCTTTGAAATTGTATGTCATGTTGGTATTAAAACATGGTAAATAATTTCACTTTCTTAAAATGTCATCTCATTTGACATATGACATAAAGATAAATAATATCATAGTTATAAGCAGTTCACTTTTGTAAGAACAGACTAGATCTGGTTATTTTGGTGATTTTTATAGTGTATTACTGACTTTTAGAAACTTGGTTATATTGTAAAAAAGGCTTTACAGTTTTGGATTATGTTTGTATTATTTTAGGTTAGTATTATATTTACAAAATATTTAAGATGTCACTGTTCAAAATGAAATATGACGAATGATATTTTTTAAAATGACATTTATAATCTGACTTTTCAAATTATTTTTCTGTAATATCACATACAGTTCAAAAGTGCAAACTGTTGAAAACAAAATTTCCTCTTAGTTTGTTCTTACAAAAGTGAATTGCTTATATAATGATCATAACCAATAAATTTGAAGTGGGTTTTACAGCGTAAGGAATATTTTGAAATGACAAATTTACATTTAAAGTCAGTACTACACTCAGGGCCGGAAAACAGCCGATTGGACCGATTGCGCCGAATCGGGCCCCGCGCTTTAGGGGGCCCCGCAGAAAGGACCCAATTTCGAAACTATCGATTTTTTCAAATTTATCAAAAATATTTTACAATTTCCGGTTAAAAAAGGTCTTAACTTACAATTGACAGCTTGGGACTAAATAGGGTACTTTAATTTATTGCTATCATCTGTGTTACCCTGTTACTGGATGGGATGAACAGGTTCACATCGGACGTGACCATATGACTGGAATCTTCAAGTACCAACTTATACTAATTATATTACCCGCCAAATTTTCTTAAAATCACTTTCTTTTTTATGATAGGACAATTAGATAGGTAAAAATGCAATATTTTTTAAAATGCTGCAAGGGTTTAAAAAAAGGTTACATACAATTTTGTAGTGAAACTGTAAACGTTGATATCAAAAACATAGCAATATATTTTATTCATTAATAATAATAAATTACCACTGCGAGCCTAGTATAGGGCTGCCATAATTGTCGGACTACCGACCGGGACACCCCCACCCCAAAAAAAAAAAAACTTAAAAAAAGCTTTTATCGACAATAATACCTTTATTATAAAAAACTGTACAATATTTAAAAAAAATAAAATAAAAATTTAAAGACAAAAAAAAATAATTAAAGTAGAGATTGATAATAGGTATTCCAAGAGCAAAACGTTGGGATCAATGGTGAATCATTTTGGAACACTCAGTTCGACTGGAAAAATTTGATGTTTTTTTTTTTGTGGATGCGTCTTTATCAAATCTAAAATAATATAATCGAAATTAATGGGCTATTCAATTTAATAAAACCAAATAGAACCTTACATTCCATTCTTCTCTTGCCTTTACTCACCCCCTTCCCCGACGTCGGTGGATTTTTTATCATCGCTCTTCTTTGCCCAATTATACTTCTCCGATGTTTTCGTTTTTTGGAGCAGTTCTTTTTCCCCTTTTATATAATTATAGAATTCAATGCATGACATTTTATAATTTAAAACACATTGAATTATGCTTTTCTCGGTGTCAATAGAAAGCGAATTGCGCTCATCTGTCCAATGGGTTTTAATTAATTAGACACTAGCTGACTGGTACTCGGCATTACTTCGGAACATTTCGGACCTCGAATCTGTTATATAATTTATATATAGTATGTATATATGTATATGTACAATATTATCGAAAAATAATTTTTTAATATGCATAAATTTTAAATCGACCGGGACAAATGACTCTTGGACCGGGACACTGGGACACAAACCTCAAAACCGGGACATGTCCCGGTGTACCGGAACGTATGGCAGCCCTAGCTTAGTAGGCCCATGGCTTGTTTGATTATTCTTCTCCACTCGTTCTTATTTAAAGTTCTTTCTTTCCATTTAGTGATCTTCAGCTGTTCTAGATCTTTCTCCACCTCCTTCTTCCTCTCCTTTTCTTGCCACCAATTGTTCTCTGCATCACGGACTTTGGTAATCTAGTTTCTGGCATTCTCTCCACATGTCCCAGCCAGCGGAGACGTTGAGATTTTATGACTGCTACGATATTAGCTTCTCCATACATTTCTTCTACTTCCTGGTTTGTCCTTCGTAGCCATATCCCGTCCACCATTTTTTCCTCCAAAAATCTTACGTAACACTTTTCTTTCCCATATTTTAACCCTGTTTTGTTCTGATATGTTTAGAGTCCACGCCTCGCTTCCATATGCACTATTGGTCGTATCACTGTCTTATAGATTCTCACCTTTGTTTTTCTTGAGATATTCTTACTTGTTAGTAGTTTACCTAGTGCGTGGATACATTTATTTCCTGCCATTAATCTTATCTTTATCTCAGTCCTTATCTCTGGACTACGTGTAAATACTGTTCCTAGGTACGTGAAACTTTCTACTTCTTCAAAATTATATATCTTTCCTCTTTCCGTGTATATGTTTAATTATTGCCCTTTTCTAAATTCCTAATCTGTCCATGACATAAACTTCGTCTTTGTCTCGTTTATCTGTAGTCCCATTTTTTTTTGCTTCTTCTTCTAGTCTCGTTACTGCTTCTTTTATTTCCCGTTTACTTCGGGTTATAATTACTAGATCGTCAGCATAGGCCAAGCATTGGTGTCTCATTTGGTATAGTAGTCCCGTTCTATTAATTTTCGCATTTCTTATTATTTTTTCCAGAATGAAGTTGAATAGTACTGATGACATGGGGTTGCCCTATCTGACTCCCTCTTTAACCTCGAATTTTTCAGATGTATTATTTCTTATTTGTACTCTATTTATCGTTTTTTGCAATGTTAATTGTACCATATTTATTAGTTTAAAGTTGAAAGCATGCAGCAGATTTGGAAAACGCTTTGACAGACTTCAAAATTTTGTAAAATGATAAATCTTGTGATATTGGGAAGGAAGCAGACGTAGACGGTAATATGTTAGTAGAAGAAATGGAAGTTCTAAAACCCATTCTTTCAACTGAAGATTTCCAAAGTCAATTTTAAATTTTTTAATTTTTATCTGAAAATGATAGAGCTACGGCATTTCCAAATTTATTTGTTGCCATTCGAATATATTTAACAATTCCATTGAGCGTTGCATCTGGGGAAAGGTCGTTTTCTAGATTAAAACTAATAAAAAATTATTTAAGATCGACAATTTCTCAGAATCGATTAAAGAATTTAGCGATAGTGTCTATTGAAAGTGAATAAGGAAGACAATTGGATTTTGATAAAATTTTAAAAGATTTTTCAGAAAAAAAACGTATAAAACATTTTCAGTCATATATTCATTAATAGGTATATTAATATTCATTGTTATAATTCATTAATAAGAATATATAATATGATCTCATGTTTGGTATAGATTTTTTTAATGTAGAAATATACTTACGCTAGGTCTGTATTACACTATCCCATTCTTTGGCAAAGAGTTTTATAAAAGACAAAGTTGCTAATATTATTATATGAAAATTTTTATAAAACATTTTACAACTTTGTAAAATAACGTTGACAGTGTAAGACCAACCTTATGGTTTTTTTACCTTTGATTTTTATAATTTATATTGAATTTTGTTTTCAATAAATAATTAAAATCTTGAAAATTATATATAAATTCTAATTAATTTATTTATTCTAACTAATTTTGTTAGTTGTTATAGCTTAGTTGGTATAACTATTAATTATAACAATTAATAATAAATAATTAACAAAATTAATTAAATAATTAATAATTAACAATTATATTTATTATTAATTGTTATAATTAATAGTTATACCAACTAAGTTTGAAGGGCCCCGCAAAAGAATTCCAATCGGGCCCCGCACTCCTCAGATCCGGCCCTGACTACACTATAAAAGTAACCAAAATAACCAGATCTGGTTTGACTTTACAAAAGTGAACGCAATATATTAAAGCGGGCAAACAAATAAATTTTACTGTGTAATAGTTTCTCACGATATATTTCAAACTGATTTGAGATATATATATAGTGTAAGTACGCTTTTTTTCCGTGTGTGTATTTTTTCATGTGCGCTTTTTTCCGTGTACGTATTTTTATATTATATAAGTAATTGACAAATTTATTTTAATAAATATATTTTAAATTTAACGTCTCAAATCATTTTCAGTTTTATTAATATAAAGGTAATGCCCATCTTAAAAAGTTAATGAATAAATAATTCGGAATAATACTCATTATATTTGTCCAGTTTTTAATAATGCGCGAAGAGTTGATACAATTTGAATTGGATGAAGTTAGGCGTATGGCTAGAGAAAGAAGTCTGAGGTGTCGAGCAAGTTTCACATTAAGGTAATGATTTGTTTGTCAACACAGTTGGCAACGGGTCCACTAGTAAAATAATAATCTCAGTCTATAAGAATTTTTAGTTTTAATCTGGAGACGTACTGAAGTATTTCAAATTTTGTTGTCATATTCTCCCGGAACTAATTTAGTTCAGCTTATATCAATATACATTTAAGCATAAAAGTTTTTACTATAAGCTGTTCACTTTTGTAAGAACAAACTAAGAGGGAATTTTGTTTTCAATAGTTTGCACCTTTGAAGCTGTATGTCATGTTGGTATTAAAAAATGTCACTTTTTTAAAATGTCAATCCATTTGACATATGTCATAATGAAAAATTATATCTTAATTATAATGATCATAACCTTATCAACCTAAAGTCGGTTTTACAGCGTAAGGAATATTTTTAATTGAGATTTAAAGTCAGTAACACACCATAAAAGTAACCAAAATAACCAGATCTACTATGTTCTTACAAAAGTGAACTGCTTATACATGTGTCAAATTATTTATATTTTCCTATCAAAAGTCTGTTTATAGATATTTGCCAATTGTTTTAAAATAGCGCCGGTTTTCACGCAACCAACTTATCAGCTGTCAGGTCTCTAGTGGTGCATGTGGAAGTGGTTAGGTTAACCACGCTACAGACTCTGTGAAAAAGTGATAATTTACTCTAATTCTGTGTTAATAAAATCAACGTAAGTACAATAATAATTTTAAATACAATTTTCTACAACAATTAATATATTTACAACAATTAGAAATAAATATTTACATTGATTTTTCGCAAGTAAAAGTTTTATAGGTTATCTTTTTGAAATCAATATTTTGTAAGAAATAAGCTTTGTTACACACCGATAAGGGGTGCTTATTATTTATTGGTACAAAAATGAAGCTTCGTTATTAAATACATGGGTATTATAGCGATTGTTAAATAATTATTACTAAATTTGACATTTCAATAATGTCCCACACTAGTAGTGGTACTTGTGCTGCCATCTGTTATGCAAAAAATGAGTTAATTGTCAAATATGCTTATTTCAAAATGAATAGCTTGATAATACGTTATTATTATTATTATCAGATAGGATATCATTTGATTTTATTGGTCTGGCTAAATTGTTCCTTATTTAAAAATATTAATAATAGCCTTTTATTTATAAATAGTTACATTTTACATTATTTATTATGGTAAGTTTAAAGTATTATTTACAATTTAATTTAATAAAAAATATATAAAATGTATATAAAATTAAATTCCATTTCTACGTGGCCCTACATGTTCTACAATCTTGCCTTTGCACCTTTTATATTGGCAACATTTCCACCGTTTATTGTACAAGGTGTTTCAAAATGATTCAGGGTTCCAGTTTGATCCAGTTTTTCATTTGTAGCCTCATTTTAAGCTACATATGCAGCTTAAAATGAGGGCACGATTCTATAGGCAATATCAAATAAAAATGCAGTAGTTGGCGCTGGGCAAAAGAACGTCAAATAAAAAACAAACTTACACAACTATGGAGTACATAACTATTATATTCATAGTAGAGATGAGTTGATTTGCGATTGTTTGCGACACGAAAATGAATTTTGATTAGAGTAAGGACACTGCTTATCCAAACACATTATTTGGCCTGTGTAACTCCATTTGAGTAACTTTATGACTTTACTATTCCTCATTTACATATTTTTAGTAAATTATCTGAGAAACATAATTTAGTATTTGTTGCTTTATTTTGAGAAATTGTGTAGGTAATTCATGTAATTAAACGAAATATTCAAATTTGGGTTGATTGCAGTTTTTTTAAATATAAAAAGTAATATGATTAGGAGGATTGAGAGTCAGTTCAGCGACTTAGGTAAAATTATCAGATAGGTTTTGTATACCTCGGGCAGTTGCATCGATAATTATATTAATACCAATTCCTGTGTCAGTGGTTAATTTGAAATTGTAGTGCAGAGAGCCATCATTAAACGTGGAGTTCATTCTGAATATCGAGTCTTCGATTATGTCCATATTAAAACTAACCATTTGATATCAGACCGAAGGATTGTTATTGTAGGGTTCGCCGCTACAAAACACCAGTATAATGTTCAAGAAATTGTTCTCCTTAGCCTTAGGGGCAACACTTCAACCTTCATAACTGTTATATTTACCATAAAAACAGTAAATTTTCAAAATATGCACCGGCGAAGCTTGCAATTAAACTGGTACATAAATTTTGTACGGTCACAGATTGATCATCACGCGATCAAGATGATAAGTTTCATTTTATATTTTAGTTAATTCGAGCGTTTATTACAGAATGCCGCCGAAGAAGGTTGAGGAGCCTGAGAGGAAGCCTCTGATTGGACGAGTGGGCACCAACCTCAGGGTGGGAATCGTGGGGGTACCCAACGTCGGTAAATCCACCTTCTTCAACGTGCTCACCAAGAGTCAGGCTGCTGCTGAAAACTTTCCATTCTGCACCATCAACCCTAATGAAAATAAGTATTTTTTATAATAATACTTAGGTATAGGCTGTTCCAAACTTTTAAGCGAAACTAAATGGAATTTTAATTTTTTTGAGTTGTGACGAGTTGACTTTTTAACGATTAAATTAGGCTTTTGCTAAACAATATGTTCAAAAGCGTATTTACACGTTAAACGTTACTATCTGTCAAAATCTAGTTCCGCTTATCTCAAAGAATCAAACTATATTAGTTTTATATCAAAAAGATAAATGTAACTACCAGTGGCGGACTGGCCCGGCAGGACATCGGGCAATTTCCCGGTGGGCCGGTCCCAACAGGACCGATTCTTGGATCAATGGGGCCGGTGCTTGATTCAATGAGGCCGGCTCTTGACCCTATGGGGCCGATTTATTCAAAATTCTAAGTAATGAACATTGGTGTGAACCGGAATAGTACAACAGAAATTTTTGATAAGATTGTTTGCGGAAAATAATGCATTTTTGTGTTTTTTTTGTTGACGATGCACAAACGTTATAGTTATATATCACGTTATATTGTAAGGTGGACTGCCAAAATTGTAACAACTAGTTCTCTCAGGAGTACAAACACATATGGTGAACAAATACATATTCACCAATCAAAGCAAGGAAATAACTTATACTGCCGATAAAGATCTGAAGTGTCGTTGGCCAGATAAGATATTCTTGTGTTTATTCCGATGTTTATCCTATCTGAGCTTTATCCGAGCATTGTAAAAGCGATTTTTTGACTTTATACCGGGAATATCGTTATCCGAGCTTTATCCAACGATTGTAAAAGTGGCCCATAGTAACATACATTCTTACCCATAGAGCCATTTAGCTATATTTGGTCACTGCCGTCCCGTGCAGTGGGCGCAATTACTGGGATGCAGTGGGCGAAGTTACTCGCTTGCAGTGTACCGTATAAAGTGACCCCTTTGGACCCGTTGATGTGTTTTTGGTTTCTTGAAATTCATATTTACGAGATATTCACGATGGAAGTTTCTAAATGAACACTCTGTATAATTCCTCATACAATTTGACAATAAATACTTACCTAAACCGTTGTCGGTGGACACGTTAGGTCATAGAGACACTTAGCTATATTTGGTTATTGGTGCCCCGTGCAGGGTGCGCAGTTACTGGGTTGCAGTATACCGTAAAAAATTGATGTGAAGTGTGAATTTTCACACATTGCAGGGTTTCGCAGGTATATAATAAGTGAAGGCATGCCGCCTTCACTGATTGTGTAGGACAAATTTTGCTTTGTAGTAATTACGGCAAAATGAACGATTTTTTAAAATAATTTATCGTCTGTTAATCTAAGAGCTTTAAAAACAAATTTTATGTTAATATATTTTTTTGTTAATTTTAATTCGAATACCTAATACCATTATTTAGGTTTCTAAATATGTGCAGTATATTTTTTTTTATATAACAAGGTTCATTAAAATTGTGAAAATTGTACCTATGACTTCCATTGGTTGTTTTAAATCATACGCTCTGCCCCTCTGGTTTCGTATACATGAAATATAATTGCAACAATTCCAATTTGTTATTAAATTTACGCTCTTATAAATTAAATGCAACATTTGCCAAAATATAACTAGAATTTTTACAAATTAATTTAAACAAAATAAAAATGAAAAAAAAAAAACAAAATCTGGGTAACTAGCGAGCAACGTAACCATTAGACCAGGATACGCCTTACAATATAACGTGATATATAACTATAACTTTTGTGCATCGTCAACCATAAAACACAAAAATGCATTATTTTCCGAAAACAATCTTATCAAAAATTCCTGTTGTACTATTCCGGATCACACCAATGTTCATTACTTAGAATTTTTTCAGATTTTTAGTTTAAACCATCTGGGCTACAAGGTGTGGGACAAAAATTTGATTCGATGAGCACATATTTGTTTATATTTTTAGGGGGATATGTTTTTTAGATGTGTTAGTATTTTTCCTATGTGCGGGTCAAAAAGTTGTATAAGTATACCAAATTTCAACTCTCTAGGTTTATCCGTTTGGCTACAATTTTTACCGAACAGACAGACAGACAGACGACAAAATGACGCTATAAGTGTTTTTTGGTCATACCTACAAAACCCTAAAAATGATCCCATGGAGTGTCCATGGACACTCAAATTGATGTGTTTTTTGTTTTTTTTATATTCATTCATATATACGAGATATTCAGGGTAGACATTTTTAAATGAACAGGCTGTATAATTCATCTTACAATTTTACGATAAATACTTACCTAAACCTTTATCTGTGGACACGTTAGGTCGATAAATTCACGTAAGAACGAGAGACATACCCAGGGTTTAAAATAATAAAAATACTAATCTGTGATGGCAAATTGTATATGTAGAATTAATCTTTTCCTACCTCACGACTGCTGTCAGCTACGTAGCTGGACATTACGCTGTTGGATAAGGATAATAACCACATTGTTACACAAATCTGCTAACGCCCTCGCACTTTTTTTTTTTTCACTTTACTATTACCAACTTTGCTAACTCAAGAAAAAATTTAATAGTGGTCAAACAGCAGATTGATGATACTCGTATCCCATATGCCGTAAACAATTAAAGAATGGTTTTAGTACTCTACCACAGTATATAAAGTAGTTTCAGTTAGGTATTTTTTGTACCTAAATTTTCATGCGCATGCGTGACCGTGGCTAGTATGCGAACTTTTCCGAAGTTATACGAGTTAGGACGAGGTAGTAATTTTCAAAACTTTTAAACAAGCCACAGCCATATTATTTTATCTATGACTAACAAATTACAGCATATTATATTTGGTTTATTTGTTTAATCAATTTTTGCTATTTCATTTGTGTATTTGTATGTATATTTTTATGGACAATCATTTCTTTATTATATCTACACTTACTTATTTAACTGAAATTAATAATCAAAAGAAAAGAAAAATCTAATTTCCCTTAAATAATTTTCCTACGTTAATTACTGCACTACTTGCGATAGTTTCATAGTATCATATTACATGAAATAATAATAATATGTAGCGTTTTCCAAATGTAGCAATTCCAAAATAAAATTTTTAATAACGTAATATTTCTAAATTTAATTTTGTAAACAAATTTCCTACTTAATGCAAATATTCATTAAACAGGGAATCAAAGTTTTCAATTATCTTGTTTACAACCCAATTTAATTTTCATAATCTTATTTCCTAAATCAACTACGTTTGGCCATTCTAATATAAAGCTTCGTCCGTATCCATATGCATAATAGTCTATACCGTCTCTATCTTCCTAGCCAAGTAAAGGTCCCGAAAATGTGCCTCCTCAACTTCAAACGAGACGACAACTAGTGAAACTACTGTATATACAGTGGCTCTACTGTAAAGTTGAACGTTTGGGTATTAGGACATTTGTAAATTAGGATGACGGTATGTATGTTATTGAGCTATCTTGTCCAGCAGATACTAGTATCTCTCGTAAAGAGAATGAAAAGAAGACCAAGTACTTGGACCTTTTATCCGACCTTTGTAAACTGTACCCAGTTACAAGGTACAACGTATAGTGCTTATAATTTTTGTTCTGGGTAGTAAGATTTCAATAAAAAATGCAGAATATAGAAATCAGTCTTTTATATTGTTGCACTTACACATACATCGTATTAAATGAAAATAAATGTCTTATTCAAAATGCCTTCACTCAGGCCTTAAAACGTGAAGGCCAATCATCAATGGCAGTACGCACGACATCCATTGGAAAATTGCCCACTGCTTTCTTCAGCGGTTGCTGTAGATTCTCCAAATTTGGATGTCGTCTGCTACAGGCCATGTCCTCTAACACTGACCACAATTTGTAGTCCAGCGGATTTAAATCTGGGCTTCCAGAAGGCCAATCTTCAGCTCTAATGAACTCCGGTGTGTGAGTTTCCAGCCATTGCTGTGTGGGCTTTACCTTGTGAGCTGGACCAGAATCTTGCTAGAAGATCCAGTGACCAGAATTATACATGGTCTCATTTAGAAGCTTGATGACCTTGTCCAAAATGTCATCTTGGTATGATTTCTCACTTGTCTTCACACCCTAAGGACAAAAATGTAGCACAGTAACCCCTTCAGACGAGACAGCCCACCAAACCATCACAAATACTGGATGATGACCTCTCTGAACTCTGTGTATGACTTGAGCCGACTCTCGAGAGCTATGTACATACACCCAATCATTTTGGTTTAAAATTTTCTTCGAAGTTAAAATTTTTTTCATCGGAAAAAAGAATTTTGCGATGCATGTTGTCTGCGTACCTGCGAATCAATTGTTTAGCTCTGGTGTTCCAGATATCCCTTAGAGATGGAGTAAGCAAGTTTCCTGTGCTGCTTCGGTATCATACTTCGCGGGTCATACTCCGTGTTGAAATAACCATCTCCCTGGACATGATTTTTTGTTTACGGAGTGGATTCCTACGAATTTTGTTACTCATGACTTTAATTACTGCTGGAGTTCGTACAGTTCACGGGCGACCACTTCTTTGCCGATCTTCAATATCTTGAGAATTCTTGCACCGATTAATAGTGCGATACACAAACTGGCGATTGATACCCAGATTTTAAAATATTATAAAGGTCTCCCGGCGGCTTCCCAACTTTTTATAATGCAATTACAGCGATACGATTTTTTTTTATCACCCCAATCCATGTTTACTACTTACCGTTCAGTGACTAACTGATTATAACAACACCACTTAGGAGTGGGGATTATCAAACAAAAAAAAGCTTCCAGGTGTTTCCCCGAATTGTTTAGATTTTATGAATCACCGAATTTGTGTAACAGTATTTATGGCCGGACTAAGTATAGTATGACGCTTGCCTGTGGTGCATAGGGACGGAAGTTCAAAACCCGAGCACCACTTCGGAATTTTCGTCTTCCGAAACTGTGCAGACAGCTAAGGGTCCCAAGTATTTAATACTTAAAATGAGTACCTGTTTACGTCAGGATAATAGAACCGGTCGAAACGTCACGCTGAACTTCATACATTGTTTTCATACATATAGTGCCTTAGGTTTAGAAATGAAGAACTTATTTGCCCTTGATACTATAGCTTAACCATAGTTTAACGGATGAATAGTAAATTTTAAAAATGTTATAAATACCCCGCTACTCGACGTTAATTCGTTATGAAAAAGCGTCGAGTAGCGAATCCGTCGAGTGACGAGTCGAATTTCTCCATAAGAAATAAAGGAAATCATATGTACATATATACATATATGTACATATAAGGAAATACATGTATGTATATGTTTTCTTTTTAGCTATGCTTGCATTTCTATCCTTTGGACCCATAATTATAAATATAAATCACTTATTTTAGCAAAAAACGAAAAGTTCATAGCTGCACTAAATCGTTGTCGTCGAGTTGTGGTCAAGATATTTAGGCGCGAACTGCTGACCATGCGTTCATTTTGCTTTGTTTACCAAAATATGTATCACGTGATCGGTACTCGATAACGCGTCGGGTAGCGATGCTCCGTCGACTCTCACTCTAGACATTCACGTCGAGTGGCGAAACCGTCGAGCTACGAGGCAGTCGAGTAACGGGGTATTACTGAAAATAACATATATATTTTGTATTGTTTTAAAAATATTATCAAATGAAAGATCTTGAATTACAGATCAAGGAACGGAAAGTAATTTTAAAATGGCTAATTTTAAAGAGATTTGAGTCCTAATAACCTGGTGGGGTCTTCTAAAAATCTGATAAAATTCAGGGTAATGCACACTGATGTCAGCCGAAGTAATAGAACAGTTTTTTTTGATTTTGTTTTTTGAAAATATATATTTTTAAAATATGTAAGATATATTAAATAAGAGCTTTTATGTCCGGTTGCATAAGAGTCTTAAAACTAGATGTAAGCTAACACTCATTAAAACGCATTGCGTTGGTAGACAATTTTGTTTTTACATCGAGTTTTAGCTTACGTCTAGTGTTTTATGCAACCGGGCATAAATATTTAAATTAATAAACAAAAACGAAAATTCCGGTTAGTTTCGCCTAATCGTTTGGAATTGACTGTACTATTTTATATATATAATACCTACAGTCTGTTTCTTTGGTTTAAGCGGAACTAGGTTTTTAAATCTAGTAACTTTTTACGATTGAATAAAGCTTTTTAATCATTTTATTTAGCATAAACCCACTTAAGTCATTAAAAAGTGGGCTAGTGACAACTTAAGAAAATTTAAATTCCATTTATAAAAAGATTTAGAATAGCCTATACAAAAATCTGCTATGTGTGAAATTATAGTCTGTGTCTTTTGAAAACTAGCAATTTTTATCGATTAATTAAGGCTTTTGATCATTGTTTAGCAATTATCTAAATCGAGCTCGTGACAACTTACAAAAATAAAAAATCCATTTAGTTCCGCTTAAACATTTGGTATGGCCTATACGCACTCACACAAGTCATTTTTTTTTTCAACTGTAAATGACACATGTAAAATATTTACGTCGTCATAGTATTTTGTTTATTCTGTCATCCGTCACTGTCATTTAATCATTTAAAATAAAATGAGTGACAGAAAACCGTCAATTGCTCAAGATAAAAATTGTCTTGAGAATTATAATGTATCACAAACTGAAATCAGCAAAGGAGATTCCATAATATCATTTCTAAAAATCGAAGAAGAAAAATGTGCAAAAAATATTTACGAGAAACCCCTTCCCTACATTTATCTTCCTGTTACAGAAAATGTGAATGAGGAACGTATGAACAATTTATTAATCGAAGATATTAGCGTTGAGAGTTTTTGGATACCCGAAAGCAAATCAGATATCTTTGCCAGTCCCTTTAAAGGTGTACATGATGCTTATAGCGATGATGGTGCAGATGAGAAATTTTTAAAATCAATGCCAGTTTCTTTTTTCATATTGTCCAAACCAAATATTGGAGAAATAGAACTTGCTGAAAATTTATCTAAACATTGGAAATGTGTTTTGATCACCCCCGAATTATTACTACAACAGGAAATCCTCTCCGAGACACGAGTAGGAAAATGTATTGAATTTAATTTAAAAATGGGGCGCGCAATCGGACCGGAAGTTATCCTTAAACTTGCTTCTAGACGTGTTCGCAGTGCTACTGCTAAACACCGCGGCTTTGTAATCGCTGGATTCCCATTAATACCAAATAAATTGTATAGCGAAGATCCTATAAGCTCTGAATCTGCCATCTTCAATGTTCAAGAAATATTTGACGAATTACCAGTTGGTTATGATTTTGATCATTCCGATACACCATCTACTAAAAAAGGGTCGAAAGTAACTAAATCTAACCTGGAAATTCCTGAAGAAGAAGAAGTGGAGGAGGAACAAATTTTTGAGCACAAAAAGAAGAAGAAGTCTATTATTAAACCAATAAAATCAGAACATGAAGATATAGATTTTGGACCAGACAAATCAAATATTCTCAAAAATACAGTATCCTTTGAATTGCTCAATAGTGTTGAACATCAACTGGAGTTTCTATTTAATTTAGTAAAATCCCCTACTGTTTTTATTTATTTATTGTGTGGTAATCTAGATGTACTTAATAAAGTAGAGAACCTTCGATTTGACATTTCTCAGGCACAGGAAATAGCAGTAAAAAGAGAAAATGCGGATACAATTTTTAAACAGGAATTTGCTTCTGCACTTAATTTATTCGAATACGATGATGAGGATGAAATTGACTACAGAACTATGGTTCAACTACCAGTACACACCAGCAAGAGTGTCAGCGATCAGCTACTAGTCTTTAAATACAGATTACAATGTCCGATCGATAAAAAATTATTTGAACAAGATATTCGATATTACATTAAATTGGATGGTCGTCTTCCCGTGTCAAAAATGTTTAATACTTTACGTTTACGAATTAAAACACTTGGCTTCCGGCCAGTTTTGATCCCCTCCAAACTTTCAACTATAGATGAAATTAGTGGAGAATATGTAGGGGAAGATGCGCAGCAGCCAGATTATGAAAAATTGTCCCCAGAAGAGGCTTTCAAAAAATTTAGGGGAAAAAATATAGTTGGCAGTATGTATAAATGGCATTTGTCAAACTGGGGATACAAATGTCCAGTAGCTTTAAAAAATGGAAAAGTTACCAAAGGGAAAGCAGCAAATGCTGTACAATTTATGAACAAAATTTTCTTCCTCTCCGACGATGATGCGTTACTTAATTTCTGTAGAAATCCACGTCTATACCTATTGCCTTACAAAGCAATGTTCCCGGCTCGATTTTTTATTTTCGGTCCAAATAATTCGGGTAAGTCATGCACAGCCCAATTTTTGTCGTATATTTTTCAGTGTAAAATTTTAAACCAACAAGCACTTGAAGAAGAATATAAAGAAAAAAAGAAACAAGAATTTCTTGATAAGATAAAAACTGCGGCGATAACAGAAGGTCTCATGTCTTTAATGGAACAGAGGGAAAAAGATAGAGATAGAAAAATTAAACTATGGTTGAAGAGCGCAAAACTTTTGTTAATAACAGAGTTCCCTGAATTATATTCAAGTAAAGATACACAAATATTTAACACAAATAGTCAGCAGTCAACAATTGATCCTTCTTCTAATTACAGCATTGCATCTAATTTATCATTAGAAACTCATTCAGAACTGATAGCAGAACTAGAATGCAATAACCTACCAACAGATAAAAGTCAGGTGAAACTACTTCTCGAAAATCCTGATCAATTAATGGATTTTCTTCCCGATGAATTGTTACAACCAATAAAACAACCCACTGTTTTCGATTCGTACGTTACTCAATACGTGGACGATGTAATAGAAAACACTATTATAGAAGATACCGATCTGACAAAAGAAGAAATCGTTGATATGTATCGCAACGCCATCCGACAAACAGAAGTTGAATTTTACGAGCACAAAGGAAAATGGATAATAGATGGATTTCCCCCTGATTTAGACATTCTGAGAGAACTCTCCACAGAGGCGTTAGCGGACGAAGTAATTTGTTTGAGAGATGAGGATCCAGAAAACGTATTTCTAAACGCAAAATTTGCTCGGAAAGACGATAGTGTGTTTAAAGATTATAAAAATGTTTTTCAAGAGTTCCGGAGATTTTCTGCAGCAGATAGAGTGCCTGTACATCAGATTTCTTCGGTAGAAATCGCCCTGGATAATCTTACGAAGTATAAAAGTATACACATGAATATAATTGAAGATATAGAAACAGTAAAGGATAATAAAGACGAGGAATATGCGGAACATTTAACCGACTTTAACAACAAATGGTTTGAAGTTAGAGATTATTTAACTGCCAATTTATGTGACCCACCTATTGAAATAAATGTAGCAAATAAAACTATTCCAGATTTATTTTTAGAAGCTCTGCTAAGAGTTGAAGATAAATATCGAAGAGTAGCATCTGTTGTAACTGAAGAAGATAGAATTCAAGAAAAACAAGATTTTGGTGGTAACACAGAATTTAGTGGCGAAGGAGGCGGAGAGGAACCATTATCTTTAGAGAACTTCCTGGAAAATCGCAGATATGGTGACTCGACCATCTACTGCCCTGTTGCTTTACATGATTATTTCGTGTTATGGAAAGGAAAAGATAACTATTCAGCAGAATTCGAGAATAAACTATATTTTCTATCAAGTGAAGATACTTTAAATGCTTTTATCAAAGAACCACGCAAATATGTTATAAACAAACCTATGCAGATTATACCTCCTGTAAGAGTTTGTCTTATTGGTCCAGTAGGTAGTGGGAAAACTGTTCTTGCGGAGGAAATTAAGAGAAACTTTGGGGTCCACTATTTCAATTTCGAAACATTGTTACAACAATATTTTGGTTTAGATGGGACGCTAAAGATTGATGATACTATTTGTAAACCTGAAAAATATTTATCTGAAAACGAATTATTGCATTCAGAAGACCTAAGCTTAATTAAAAAGTATTTTGAAGGAGATACGCCTATTCCAGACTACATAATGAAGGCGATATTATTTCCGATATGGTTTGAACATCCATTCAAGACAACTGGATTTATTTTGGATGGTTTCCCAAGAATAATAGAAGATGTAACTTATATGTGTAAAAATTTTCTTATTCCAGATATTGTGATTGAACTGAGCTTAGACCAGGAAGTAGTTCGAAGTAGAGTATTTAAAAATAAACTTGATCAATGGCAGGAAGATATAGATAGAAAGAAAGAATTAAAACAAATTGAAAATGAAAAGGCTATTGAAAATTGGCAGGCTCAGTTAGACGAACGTGCTTCATTTCTTTTGGAAGAATTGAAAGAAGAAAGAAGGCAAGAATATCTTCTTACTCAGCCTCCTGTACCTCCCTACAGTAGTCCTACAGAATCGTATGCTGCTTTACCAGAAATGAGAGAGATGGAAGAAGAAGAAATAGAATTGAGTATGTTTGTGTATGACCCTGCACAGGAACAAGAAGATCTAGAACAGATTAAAGCAAAAATTCTCGAAGAAATGCCCAAACCTGAATTTACAGATATTTGGGAAACACTAGAAGAAGCTGCTTCGAGAATAGAAGAGTGTCTAACAGAATCATATTCTCGAGACTTAAATCTATTCAACATTTTAAAAAGTCAAGTTAAATCAGAAAATATTGACTATTCTCTTATCAACGCTAATAAAACAAGTGATCAAGTATTTAATGATGTTACTAAATTAACAGAAAACTACAAATTCAGAACAAATGCATTATTTGAACGGGTGTATTCTATCACAATAGATGTCGCTGAAAAATTACTTGAGGTAGGCTACTACTTTTTAAGTAAATTTGGAAAAACCTGTCCAGTACAAGTTTATGAAAAAATTAATCCTGTGCAATCCTATCTGGTATCCGAGCATAAAATGTCAATATTTCCTATGATACATCGAAGATATATCTATTTCATCTGCAGTTATGATCATCGTGAAAAATTCAAACAAAACCCACTACTCTACATCGAAAACGACGATTTTGAATTACCCTTACTTCCTCTTAAACTCGCAGTTATTGGCCCACCAAAATGCGGAAAGAGTCTCATAGCTGACCGATTCCAAAAAGAATATGGATTCAAAATTATATCCAGAGGACAAGCAATTAGGTATGTTTTAAGACAATTACCAAACTGTGAGTTAGCACAAAATATTAAAAAGGTATTATTCAAAGGCTGGTCGGTAACTCATGATATGATAGCCAGTGCTGTCGAAGCTTTGACCTTGGACGCCAAAAGCATAAGTCAGGGTTATATTTTAGATGGCTTTCCATGCACCGTAAGTGAAATGAAACATCTTTCAACCCTCGGTATTACACCTTATGTAATTTTAAACATAACATATAATGAAATACAAATAAAGGAATGTGCTGAAAAAGATGTACCTCGAAAAAATAACACACCACTTTTGTCCTATGAATTTATACAAAATCGTTGTAAACACTGGGAAAAGGAATGGATAGAATTGGCAATTTGGGCTTTTAAGCAATACCAAAACGTTTATGACATTCCACCTAGGCGAAATAAGTGGTGTTCTTGGAAATATGCCAAGGACATAACCATTCCAAATTTGTTCAACATCTTGAATAACTTTCTTAATCGAGATTATGATGTCGTTATTCACCTCAAATCAATGGTGGTCTCACCGTTTGAGTTTAAAGCCAGACAAAGTTCCTATGCTCACTATTGCCCTTGTTGTCTTTACCAATATAACTATTTAGTTAATGGTGGAGACCCTCCGAATCGTACAGGAGTATGTCAGTATCGCGATTATTATTTCTGGATTTGCGAAGAACATTTAGAATCTTTCACAGATCATCCACTCCAGTGTTTACCACCACGTAACGACCGAAAGTTACCAGCTGAATTACCTCAAATTACTGATATGTTTTGCCAATATATATACATGGATGGTTTGTGCATAGTGACATTTTGGGACAACTGGCCAAGAAGAGTTTTTAGATATGGACGTCCGCAGTATACAGTTGTATATATGGGTATATGCTATGTCTTCTGTGATGAAGTCTGCATGAATAAGTTTATGCGAGAACCACATAAATATTTTAATAAGGTTATACATTTTAAAAGTTTGTACCCCTTGGAGATGCCTAGAAGACTGCCAACGATGGGCATGTTGGAACAGACTGTTGCTGATATGATTATACGAGCTATTGTGCAAGTTGAGATAAAGAGACCTATCCATCCATTCATGTCTACTGAAAGATCAGCTGCATTATACATTGGGCTATTTTTGAAAGTTATTAACTGCAAGAGACCAGAATTCATGCCGTTTTATGAAGAGTTTAAAGCGTTATATGCAGAAAGGTGCGAGAAAATGTTGGAGTATATTAAATTATTTCAAACCACGGAAAATCCATTCTTAAATGAATAAACATTAAACGATTTTTTTCATGAATTTGAGTCAGAATTCAAATATAAGAACTAACATTCGTCAACAAAAATGATTGACACATTTCGACGAAGCGCGTGCAGTATATCCTAAGTGACATAGACATAGTTTGTCAGAAAACAACAAAAACTGTTTTACTTGCATACCAATTAAATTATTCTTTTTATAATATACTCTAGTTATTTAGATGGACTGTGTTAGACGCAAATAGCATCGTTGGTGTGCACCAAAAATATTAACTAACTATTAGAAAATAAAATACGATACACAAAACTGAAACCAGCCCCATTTTTAGTAACTATTGAAAGTATTAAATATTAGGCATTTAGATTTTTTTTCTGGCTAAGCTAACTTGTCACTAGATAAATATTTATGTTATTTACTCAGATTTATCAAAAACGCAGTTTCTCAAAAAATTTCAGTTGGGAAGTATTGCACGCGCGTCGTCGATTTACATGTGTACAAACGTGTAACATTCGTATATTAGAAAATAATATAAATTTAAAAAATGTATAGTTTATATAATCCAGCATTACAGAGAGGCAAATAAAGTATATTTTTTGTATAATTTTGCCTTTTACTATACAAGTATGTTTTTAATGTCTTATACATACAGTCTATTCCAAATGATTAGGCGGAACTAACCGGAATTTTCATTTTTGTAAGCTGTCATTAGCTTATTTTTTTATATATTGAAGTTGGCTTTTGCTGAACAAAATGATCAAAAGCTTCAATCAATCGGTAAAAGGAACTAGAATTAAAATCTAGTTCCGCCTAAACCAAATGAACAGACTTAAAAATAAATAAATAAATAAATAAATGGTGTATAGTGTCATTTTTTGCTGTGCGCCAAAAATTTTAACTTTATAGTGTGAATTTTTATACATTTCAGAGATGCGTAGACATCTGGTCAATGGAGGGCTCGTATGTTAAATGTCTGAGACAACATTTTTCTGTAATCACGTTAAAATAAAAAATAAAACAAAAAATCATTTCGCGGGCCATGTAATAGACAAGTCTTAATACCATATGTCCTTTTTCGACTAGCAACATAAAGTTTTCCCATGTTAAATTTTCCACTGCATATCTCTACTATGAGTTTTAGACAAAAACTTTATTAATAAAAAATGTTCAGTATTTTAGTCCCAATACTTGTGCCTAATTTTGAATAAAAAAAAATCACAATTTGTTTGATAAAATGCACACAATATTTTTTATATTTGTATCTGAAAATAACAGTTGCCTTGCTTCATTTGTGCATGGCCACTGTTATTCAAATGCCAAACAAAGTTTATTTTCAGGTTAAACATAAATTTACAAAATAAAATAATATTACATGTAAATTAAATTTTCAAATAAATTTCTAATATTAGCCAAACAAAAACCTAATCTATTGTAGAAATGTCTTTATTGTAAAAATGTCTTTTATTATCAAATGTACTGTCCATTATTTTCTATCACTTTAGACAAACGCTCAGGCAATTTCATAATGCCATCTCTCCAGAAGGTTCCGTCTTTGTTTTCGAAAAGTCTGTCCAGGTGAATTTTGATATCGTCCACAGATGCGAAATTTTTTCCGTTAAGGGAATTTTGTAGAAAGCAGAACAAATGGTAGTCGGGGCGACTACCATTTGTTCCGCTCTCTACAAAATTCCCTTAACGGAAAAAATTTCGCATCTTTGGACGTTATCAAAATTCACCTCTACAGATTTTTCGAGAGCAAAGACGGAACCTTTTGGAGAGATGGCATTACGAAATTGCCTGAGCGTTTGTCCAAAGTGACAGAAAATAATGGACAGTACATTTGATAAATAATAAAAGTTTTTTTTAGAATGTATGTTTTATTGAATAAAACGTGAAACAAAAAAAAAACGAACGGACTTATGTAACAACCTAATATATTCTTTAGTTTTAAGTGGGATAATGAAATCTCAATGCGTAGATAAACCAACAAATCTTTATTTTAAAAAATAATTTTTTTATAGAATTTTCGCCAAAAATTTTACAAAAAACGATTGTTCCCCACCCTTATTTCCCGGAAGAGTTGATCAAAAATCTAAAAAATTCTTAATAAGGTACATTGATGAGAACCGGACTAATTTAACTTGAATTTTTGATTTTTTTCTTCTTTGGTCACTATTAGTCAGGTTGATTTTTGGACTCACACACATAAGTCCTCCATCTAAATTTATTCATTGTCAGGTCTTGCCATATGCCCTGTATACCAATACTTGTTAGATCTTCGGTTAGCTGATCTCTCCATATAACCAATACCTAAAAATCTGAGTAATGCACTTTAATTCACATTTAAGTCCGGAATAGTACAAGGTGTCTCAAAAGAAATTTTATATTTAGTGGATCGATTAAAAAAAAAGTAAGCCGTATATAGAAAAAATGTTTATTAATTATTAAAATGCACTTTTTGGGGATTTATTTCTTAAAAATAATATCGTCTAAATGTAGACCCTCGCGTTCTCGGCACTCATTTAATCGAACAGTAAAATTACTTATGACGTCTCAGCAGGTGGACTCAGGGATGGCTGCCATTTCGTGACGGATATTTTCTTTCAAATGCGCCAGTGAAGTCAGTTTATTGGCGTAAACTTTAGATTGAAGATAACCCCATAGGAAAAAGTCCATAGGGGTTAAATCTGGACTGCGTGGAGGCCAATTTATGTCACCTCTCCGGGAGATCAATTTGCCTGAGAAAATTTCACGAACACGTGGCAAAGACACATTGGACGTGTGTGAAGTTGCTCCGACCTGTTGGAACCATGTTCTTTGGTTATAGCCAGGAAAGTTTTGCAGTTCAGGTACCAAGAAGTTGTCTAACATCTCCACATAACGCTCTGAATTCACTGTAACTGCACGCTCTGTAACTTTCGTCTTCAAAAAAGTAAGGGCCGATAATTCCTCGCGCCGACATCGCAGCCCATACGGTCACTTTAGGCGAATGTAGGGGTTTCTGATGTTTGCGTTTCGGATTCGTTGCACTCCAGTAGCGGCAGTTCTGCTTATTTACGTGGCCATTAAGATGAAAATGAGCTTCATCCGAAAACAAAATGTTGGTAAACGTTGAAAATCGGTCAATCACCTGATTTACGAAATTAAGCCTCTGACTGGCATCTTGGGGCTTTAATTCTTGCACCAATTGAATTTTGTAGGGGTGCAGCTTTAGGTCTTTGTGCATAATGCGATGTAATGATGATCTATGCACATTTAAAGCACTTGCGCGCTTCCGAATTGAAAGGTTCGGGTCGTCACGAACAGACTGATTAACATTCTCCACGTTTTCTACCGTTCTTGATGACCTAGGATGCCCGGATTTTGATTTATCCAGCGTTGTACAAGTCTCTTCAAACTTTTTAACCCAATGTCGAATGAGAGGAATGCTTGGCGCATCATTTAAGTGGCGAAAACCTCGAATACTGCAGAATTTTCTACGCGCTACAGTCGCCGAATCACCGTTTTTGTAAAACTCTCGCACGCATAACGCGCGGTCTGCTTCCGAGAAACGCTCCATAGCGACTGAATTCCCAAGAGCCAGGCTACCGATTGACATAACCCCCGCGCCCGTCGGATACGTTGCGTTCACGCAGTAAGCTAAATAAATATAAAATTTCTTTTGAGACACCTTGTACAACAGGAATTTTTGATCCAATAATTATTTCGAAAGGTATCGAATATTTATATAACATCGTGCTTACAATATTTTGCTGACTGACTGGAGAACTGGGTAGCTATAGCTGGGACTTGATGCGAGTGAATCTCGTAATTTGTGTGCTTTTGAGTGTTTAGACGGAAGCACTTTGGCTTTTGATTTTCAAAAGTTATCGAAATTTATTATTTTTAATATGTACCCACAATTAGTTATCACTTAATGAATACTTACAAAACACTGAAATGTGTGAAAATTCACACTTCACATTTTTAAACACATTAAAGATTGTCTTTAGACTGAAAAATACGCAAGAAAAAAGTGAAAAAAAAAATGCAATCCTTATTACGTTTATTAGGTTATTCAAGTTGTAAAATATATTCATTTTTGTTTTATCTGGTTACAAACTTGTCATTTGTATGAATATATATTTCGAATTCAAAACTGTAATTTTATTTACGATTATATAGGTGTCTGGAAGTCAAGATTGATACTGTGTCCTGTACCCTATGTTTATTTAGATTACTGAGCTGCGTTAACGTCTTACATTCAGTTTTGCAGCATCTCTTAAACTAAACAGATCTCACTTTGATATTTTTGAAACCATGATTTTGAGTGTTTTTGAAATTGTGTTTTTGTTGATTTGTGGTTTTTGTGTGCTTGCTTATAGTGTTCTTGTTCTAGGCACGTCGTGTTCCAGTACCCGACGAGAGATATGATTATCTCTGCAACTATTTTAAACCAGCAAGGTAAGACATTTTTTGTCGCTTATTGATAAAAGAAGTCCAAAAAATCTTATATTTTCTTAAATTTTTACCAGTCTACTATTATTAATGATAATATATCTTAATTAAGTGAGGTACTTCAGACGGGATTAAGTGATCGCTCATAACCAACCAATATCCGTCCTATTGTAAAACCAAATTGATGTAAAGTATGAATTTTCAAACGTTTCAGGGTTTCGCAGGTAAACGCATATAAACATGTTTCATACCAACGTATGAGACAACATTTGTAATTGCTAAAATTGAGAAAATTCTGAAAATATATTTTTTAAGAGCTTGTATAAAATCCTGAACTCCTAGTTGGAGCATAGCGTCTCAATAAAATGGGGCCAGCGAACTCTGTTGGCGTCGATTTTTATTTGTGCCCACTACTTGCCGGCTTATTTGACTTCGTTTATTACGGTTTTTCTCCCGTTCCTCGTGGTACTACCAACCTTACGGTTCCCTTGTGGGTTTCACTCAAGTGACATTCGTGCCAGATTACTATGGTCTATGTTAATTATACCTTACATTATTATTATGTATTATCTGTCTCATTTTGTAATACGTAACTAAATCTGGTTACATTGGTGTTGTGGTGTAAATATACTTTTATGGAAGCATGTGAACTTGTAAATCTGGCTTTTAAATTTTTGGCAAAATTTCATTTTATTGAGGTTATATTCACTCAAAAACTATATATGCCAGATACCAAATTGACATGTTAAAATTGCGATTAACATGTCAAACTTGTGATCGACATGTCAAATATTTTGAAAGATGCCATTTTAGAATTACCACCTTAAAATGATATTATAAATGTGCAACATAAAAATAGAAGTTTCCCTCTTAGTTACGTATTACAAAATGAGATATAGGCTATTCCAAAGGTTTAGGCGGAACTAACTGGAATTTTCATTTTTGTAAGTTGTCATGAGCTCTTTTATGCTTTGAAGTAGGCTTTTGCTAAACAAAATTATCAAAAGCCTAATGTAATCGGTAAAAGTTACTAAAATTAAAAATCTAGTTCCGCCTAAACGTTTGGAATAGCCTTTATTATATTTTTTTAAATTTTTCTCAATTACAAAATGTTATTTAGAAAAACTTGTTGATACTATCGCTATTTTACCCCCGAGTACAAAATATTTTTTTCGAAAAACTTATTGATAAACAGTGTTAACTTTTGTAAAAACAAACTAAGAGGAAAGTTTGATTTCAATAGTTTGCAGCTTCAGGAATTTATATAACGCCATTTAAAGTCAGTAATACACTAACAAAAAATTACCAAAAGGACCAGATCTGGATTGTCGGTACAAAAGTAAACACAATATATGTTTCTTTGGCTTAAGCTGAACTAGATTTTGAATTCTAGTAACTTTTACCGTTTAAGTGAGGCTTTTGATTAGCAAATTTGTTTCGCAAAAGCCCTCTTCAAACCTTAAAAGGAGTGTTCATGACAACTTTGAAAATTTGACAACAAAAATGAAAATTCCAGTAAGTACTGCTTAAATGTTTGGAATATCCTGTACGATCGCTATTCTTTTTTTTTCAAAAATCATATTTTGTCATCTCATTTGATGGCCCATTTAAAATTTAACTTTTATTTTTAAATATTTTCAACAATTCATATTTTCCTAGCGATGTTTTTTTTTTCTAGGTCAGTATTTTCCTATATTTTATATAAAGAATATGTACATATAACTATATGCCTGGCAAATTTCAACTATTTAAGTCCAGCCGATATATGAGCGACGGGGAAAAATTTCTTGGTTATAATTAAGAAATCCAAAAAACGCATAGAATAAAAAATATATGTTTCTTTTTATTATAAAAAATTTCTGTTACATATATATTTGTTGTAAAACAAATATTAAGAGAGATTCTTCTAGATTTTTAGCTGGCCTCCATCCGTATTCACCAGAAGAGTGAATATTTTTAGGTGCCGTGCCGTGCCATTTAAGTTTGAATCCCTGTTTTATTCTTTCATAATGCAAAATTACGGGACAATGTATCCCGTTTTCCTGTGGATCTCAGACAAATTAAAATTTGCTGTTTCCACGAGTTCTCTATTTCATTCATAAAATTGTTACATTTGAAAAGAATTATATATAATATTATATTTGATAATCACAATAATCCAACAATAACTGTTGAATGTTAGAAATAGTAATCAGTGCAGTTATAATAATTTTCAGTATTAAAAACATAATAATTTTGCAGGTATATTGTATTTCGTGCACGGCAATTGACCACATGACAAACGAGACATAGCATACACTTAAAAAAACATTAATAATAATGGAATTATAACAACAGATTTATTACAATTGACTGCAATTTTAATTCTTTTTAATGGCGGCATATTAATCACTGTTTTTTAGAAACATATTGCATTTTTCAGCGTACGATGAGGAATTTTAAAACAGACGAATTTTAAATAAAATATAAGCTATTCACTTTTGTGAGGACAAACCAGATCTATACTCTATTTCAAATTAGAAAAATGTAGATAGCGCTGCGAACCGAGTACGATTTATACAGGACAAATACAGTATAGTGAGAAATTTTAAATAAGTTACAACTAGGGCATGGGCGTAGTAACAGGGTTAGCAAGTTTTTTTTTTTTTTTTTTTTTGATATAAAAAAGGAATTGGTTATTAAGATTTTGAAATAAACAAGGCAGATTATACACTTAACGTTATTTATACGACATAAATTCAGTATAACGGGAAATTTGAAAAAGTTAAATAAATATTAATTTTTAAAAATTATGTTTTATATATATATAAAGAGAGATTTGGTTAAAGAGTTTAGATGAAGCAATAACACTTACAAGTTTCTTATTTAAATATTTATTGTAAATAAAAATTAAAAATATATGTATATAATAAGCTGTTCACTTTTGTGGGCTCACATTAGTCTTTTGGCCTCACATTAGTCCTCTGTCTTGATCTGTTAATTGTCAAGAGTCAAAAAATATTTATATGTCAGATAACCTAAAAAGTACATAACTGCGTAAAAATAAATTACATGGAGAATTTTCTCCATAAAATCTACGCCAAGAATATAAATAAAAGTCTAAATATGTAAATAATAACAAAATATACGAAAAATATAAAATAATATAAATAATATATATTTCCACTGTACGGCACTGAATATCTGCCAACTTGGGCTACAAACAATATTTTAACATTGTAATAGGGATGGTGTTCTAAACCAATCTGAAACAAGTACTAACAGCTTCTATCTTCTTACACATTTTTTTATAAGCTGACATAGAGCATAGTTATTTTGGTTACTTTTATAGTGTAATACGGAATTTAAATGCCATTTAAAAGTATTCCTTACACTGTAAAACCGACTTTAGATTTATTGGTTCTGATAATTATTAAGAAAGTGACATTTTTTATAATTTTTTAATACCAACATGACATACAGTTGCAAAGGTGCAAACTATTGAAAACAAAATTTCCTCGTAGTTTGTTCTTATAAAAGTGAACAGCTTATACAAGGTTTAATAAAAAAATATCCATCGTTATAAGTTACTGACAAACATAACCATAGTAGTGAACACTATATGAGTGGCGAAAATCTATATATTTAACATTGATTCAGTACGGGTTCCAACAAGGTAAAAACGCCGCTAAACTTTGCGGCTCAACTTGCTCTGTTCTTTGTAAAGATGCTGTATCTCACAAACTTTGCAAATGTTATTATAAACGTCTTGAATCCAGTAATTTTAATCGTTATGCAACGCCGAGAATATTGGAAACCGATTAGGAATAATTATTGTATGAAAAACCGTCGCAGAGATAAGAGATACAGCTAAGAGTTGGTTAAGATGATCACATGAGATGAGAAAAATTCAGAAACTCGGGAATTGGATGCAACTAAAGGCTCAGAATACAGCATTACTAGCCGGGGTTAAGACATACTTTTTTATCATGCCAGGCAACATAAATAGATTTTTATGTTGGAAATTTTTTTCCCGGTGACGATAAGTGGATTATGTACAATGATCCTAATTACACACAATCATGGGTAAACCTTGACCAGCCATCAACATCAATGGCAAAACCGAAAGTACATGCTAAAAATGTCCTCCACTACATCTGTTGGGACATGAGTAGGCGCGCGCCCAGGTTTTTTCTTGGGCTTAAAAGATAACATTGTTTTACTAAGGCAGAGATAGACCGAGACATTTTAATCGGGGAATTACTGACCTGACCGGTTCATTCTAACACGGGCTGCGCATCTCTCTAAACACAAGTACTGACCAAAAACCAAAAAGGACTTTGCCTTCAAAATTCAAGTGATCACCAAAAAATAAAAATAGAGGATACAAGTGATGACTAAAAAAATGCTTATGAGCTCTAAAACTCAAGAGGTGTGAAAACTCAAGTGTGTTCCTTAAAAACACATGTTTTTAGTGCGCGGGAGGGGCTCCCGCACCTGAGCCACCCCTAAGGTACGCGCTTGACATGAAAGGTTTGCCTATAGTCAACTGGATCAATGAGTTCTCTGCCTTTCAAACCAATACCTTCCTTCACGCAGGAATTCGAAACACGACAGCTAGCACAAGGTTGTAGAAAGCGAGGGCAATTATTTTGATGATTGAATTTAGAATAAGAAAATCAGGTAGGTCGTGGAATACGAAAGTAGCACTGTCATTTTTGCACTGCTAATATTTACCTATCATTGGAAGTTAAGTTCTAAAAGTTATTGTAGGTTAGTTAATTATTTTTTTTTAATATCGTCTTGCGTCAAAATGGAAATTGCCAGAGAGCATTTTTGAATCATGATTTATTACGATTTAAAACCAGTGGCGAAGGGATAAATAATAACAAAATATACGAAAAATATAAAATAATATAAATAATATATATTTCCACTGTACGGCACTGAATATCTGCCAACTTGGGCTACAAACAATATTTTAACATTGTAATAGGGATGGTGTTCTAAACCAATCTGAAACAAGTACTAACAGCTTCTATCTTCTTACACATTTTTTTATAAGCTGACATAGAGCATAGTTATTTTGGTTACTTTTATAGTGTAATACGGAATTTAAATGCCATTTAAAAGTATTCCTTACACTGTAAAACCGACTTTAGATTTATTGGTTCTGATAATTATTAAGAAAGTGACATTTTTTATAATTTTTTAATACCAACATGACATACAGTTGCAAAGGTGCAAACTATTGAAAACAAAATTTCCTCGTAGTTTGTTCTTATAAAAGTGAACAGCTTATACAAGGTTTAATAAAAAAATATCCATCGTTATAAGTTACTGACAAACATAACCATAGTAGTGAACACTATATGAGTGGCGAAAATCTATATATTTAACATTGATTCAGTACGGGTTCCAACAAGGTAAAAACGCCGCTAAACTTTGCGGCTCAACTTGCTCTGTTCTTTGTAAAGATGCTGTATCTCACAAACTTTGCAAATGTTATTATAAACGTCTTGAATCCAGTAATTTTAATCGTTATGCAACGCCGAGAATATTGGAAACCGATTAGGAATAATTATTGTATGAAAAACCGTCGCAGAGATAAGAGATACAGCTAAGAGTTGGTTAAGATGATCACATGAGATGAGAAAAATTCAGAAACTCGGGAATTGGATGCAACTAAAGGCTCAGAATACAGCATTACTAGCCGGGGTTAAGACATACTTTTTTATCATGCCAGGCAACATAAATAGATTTTTATGTTGGAAATTTTTTTCCCGGTGACGATAAGTGGATTATGTACAATGATCCTAATTACACACAATCATGGGTAAACCTTGACCAGCCATCAACATCAATGGCAAAACCGAAAGTACATGCTAAAAATGTCCTCCACTACATCTGTTGGGACATGAGTAGGCGCGCGCCCAGGTTTTTTCTTGGGCTTAAAAGATAACATTGTTTTACTAAGGCAGAGATAGACCGAGACATTTTAATCGGGGAATTACTGACCTGACCGGTTCATTCTAACACGGGCTGCGCATCTCTCTAAACACAAGTACTGACCAAAAACCAAAAAGGACTTTGCCTTCAAAATTCAAGTGATCACCAAAAAATAAAAATAGAGGATACAAGTGATGACTAAAAAAATGCTTATGAGCTCTAAAACTCAAGAGGTGTGAAAACTCAAGTGTGTTCCTTAAAAACACATGTTTTTAGTGCGCGGGAGGGGCTCCCGCACCTGAGCCACCCCTAAGGTACGCGCTTGACATGAAAGGTTTGCCTATAGTCAACTGGATCAATGAGTTCTCTGCCTTTCAAACCAATACCTTCCTTCACGCAGGAATTCGAAACACGACAGCTAGCACAAGGTTGTAGAAAGCGAGGGCAATTATTTTGATGATTGAATTTAGAATAAGAAAATCAGGTAGGTCGTGGAATACGAAAGTAGCACTGTCATTTTTGCACTGCTAATATTTACCTATCATTGGAAGTTAAGTTCTAAAAGTTATTGTAGGTTAGTTAATTAATTTTTTTTAATATCGTCTTGCGTCAAAATGGAAATTGCCAGAGAGCATTTTTGAATCATGATTTATTACGATTTAAAACCAGTGGCGAAGGGAAACCTCCGCTAGACTTGCCCTCCCATAAAAAATATATTTAAAAAAAAATGTAAATTAAAAAAAAAAAAAAATTAAATATTAAATATATCAAATTATGTTTTATACAAATTTTTGTCCAAGACTTGCTTTACAAGTTACGAATTAATTATCATGACCATGGAAACGTTACATATAAGTATGAAAAAATTGAGACTTGGAAAAATTTTAAATAATTTTACAAAAATTTTTCGAAATTTTTCGTTTTATCAAAAACCTTCTCAAATAAAAGTTATTAGTTATTGCATTTATAGTAACTTTTGTTCAATAAATTTTTTCGAAATATTTTTCTGTTGCTAAATATTCGCAAAAATCTTAAAATCGACACGAGTTAACTCCCATTTCTAGTCAACCGATTTTCATAAAAAACAATAGGGTTCTTCCTATTTAATAGGAGAATTTTTTAGTATCAGAACGAACTCTTTAAATTAAACCGTTTTTTAGTTATCGTGTACACACACACACACACACACACACACACACACACACACACACACACACACACACACACACACACACACACACACACACACACACACACACACACACACACACACACACACACACACACACACACACACACACACACACACACACACACACACACACACACACACACACACACACACACACACACACACACACACACACACACACACACACACACACACACACACACACACACACACACACACACACACACACACACACACACACACACACACACACACACACACACACACACACACACACACACACACACACACACACACACACACACACACACACACACACACACACACACACACACACACACACACACACACACACACACACACACACACACACACACACACACACACACACACACACACACACACACACACACGGACGGACGGACGGACGGACGGACGGACGGACGGACGGACGGCACTTCGAAAATAGGTTTTTTGGATTCCCTGGACCATGAAACGTGGTCATCCGTCAAAATCTCGACATCGAAAATTTTCGCGATTACAATACTTGCCCCTTATATATTAAGGTCGGGCAAGTAAAAAGGTATAAGTGCAAAGAAAGTTTAGATTCACTTTTTAGTGAACAAGTACCTTCTTTGGCTACAGTTTATCGTTTGTATAAATATTTGAACAAGGCATGAATTCTGTTCAACATCAAAAAGGAGCAGGGTGTTCTCCTACAAACATTGCTGCTGCAAGAAGATAATTAAAGATAATAAAGCCACATACGCGTTATAGAACATCAACTTATAATTTAATCCTCAGCTACTAACATAATCATACACCATCATAATTGACTTTTTTTAATGCAGTTAAAAAAGTCAGTCGCTTTGTGCTACGTCAAATTTCTAATTTCCAAAAGACGGAGCATGTAAGAATTTTCCGTGAAACTTTAAAACTATTAAATGTTGACGGATATAAATTTTTTTTAAATATTGTGACAGTTGGCGAAACTTATAATCCTTTTTTCGACGACCTTACATGCCAAGAGAGTCGTGTATGGATTCATGAAGATGGGGAAACTCCAACAATAGCCAAGAAGCAGCGAGTCATGAAAGAAGTAATGCATGCAGTATTATTTAGAAGTACGGGCCTGGTAGAGGCAATTAATCTGGACAAACAGAAGACACCGAAATGGTACACTGAAATATGATTGCCTGAAGTGCTCAGTAAAGGTTCCAGAGAAAGGGAATATGTTAGATCATGATGGTGCCTTTTTCCATAGAGCAGCAACCATCAGTTGCTGCTCAACCATCCAGTTTTTGGTGAAAAAAAAAAATAATAATAATAATAATAAAATAATAAATAAATAAATAATAAAAAGTAATAACAACTCATATACTTACTTGATTTGGCAATGTGCTACTTTTGGCTTGTTTTTACGCTTAAAATAAGTTTACGGAGTAGAAGGTTTTCATCTGAGCAACAGTTTGATGCTGCAATTCATGATTATTTTGAAGGTATTCCGAAAGAAGATTGGTTGGAAGCTTTTAAGAAGTGGAAGTAAAGAATTGCCAAGAATGGAACTATTTTCAACATATTTAAAATAGAATCCTAAACAATATTAACCATGTGTCTTCTTCTCAATAATTCTATCGTTACTTTCATATAAAGCGAAAATTTGAAGAAAAAAAAACTAGAACTTTTGCGCACACTTGATAAAAAAAATTCTTTATAGAAATTCTAAAAAAAAAAAATTTAATCTTTATTGTTTTATATAGTAGGTGCAACATAAAAAACGCAATAACCAATAAATGTACATATATATTTATACCGTATGGAAGGTTCTATGTATTTTTTTATTTTATTTTATTTTTATTTTTTTGTTCATTCTAGGGAATAAATATTTAGGGGCTATAAACGAATACCTATGTTAGATAAATCTTACTCTCGTACGAATTGTGTTATAAGTGCTAATATTGAATGGTCCAGGTATTTTTTTTTTTATCGAACTTTATATCAGTGATAGGGAAAGCTTGATCCACGGGTCGCATATGTTAGTTCCTAAATTACTGATAAATATTTTAGCCGCGATTGAAGCTACAAAATTTGAACTTCGATTTTGACCCACCTGCGGAAAGGTTTGCCATCGCTTATACAGTAAGACCCTTTTCAACAATATACCGTTCAACGCTGTTTTATTACAAAGCGCTTTGCTAACTACCAATTTACTCAACTAAAATATCACAAGAATCATTCAAATCTAGAACCAATTCGTAGAAAATGGCCCAGATTATAAGCGGAGCTCTAAAACTAAGCGGGATGTTAAGAAAATAGTGTCCTACTATTGAGACAATATTTTCCCAGATTCTAAACTTCTAAACTATGCATATTAGACTGGAATTTTAAAAATCTAGCCTACCTTCCTCTGTCTAAATCGTTTATAATTTAATCATATTAATATGTTTATCGTAACCGTCTGAAATTACACGTGATCAGTTCGCCTATAATGCCTAATGCGGCGGCCGCGGCGGTGTTAATTCGTAAATGAGTTAAAGGGCGCCGGGTAGTCGCCGTATTACCGCTGTACACGGTATACACGACGTGTGAAAGTTATTTTTGTTTAATTCTCATCCTAAAATTATCGTGAGCTATTCCCCAAATTGGAATCGAATGGTTAAATTGATTCGTGGTGTTATGGATCTGATATGAAAGGCTATTTATTGTCAATAATCGATGATATTACTCGTTCAGTATTTCTACCAGGGGTGGCTCAAGACGGCATGCAGGTGATGCGCCGCATCGGAGCGCCACGATCAAGGAGCGCTGAGTCTAAGAAAACATTTATAGCCTATTACAATATCAAAACAGCTTTAATTAAAATAATATTCATTTTTGTAATAAGTATTGTGACCTTTAATTAAATCTAGCAAAAACTACTTTTATTTACTGTGCGGCACTTCAGGCTTCTGGTAAAAGGGGGCGCCATGCAAGGAAATTTAGAAAAAAATACCTTTTTTTTACTGGTTGGCACTTCAGGCTTCTAGTAAAAGGAGGGATGCCGTGAAAGGAGATTTAGAAAAAACTAGTTTTTTACTGGGCGGCACATCAGGCTTCTCGTAAGGGAGGGGGGGGGGGTCAAAAAGGAAATTTGAAAAAAAAAACTGCCAATAAGGTGACAAATAAACAAAACTCGCTCCTTGCCTTTGTTTTTAGCCTCTGAAAGTCGATGTGAGTTCCAAAACCCTGCCCTTGCATTGACAAGTTAGTAACAAGCGTCGGTTGTCCTGATCAGAACAAGAATATGACTATAACTGGTATGTTGTGCAAGCGGGTTATCAAATACAGAGACGGACGTAAATAAGATAACAATGGTGTTTCCTGTTGTTGGACATTCATTTTTACCGGCAGACAGTCGGTCGCATAAATAACATAAATTAGTAAAACCGATACTTTGATTAGTATTATATTAAAAATGTAATTAAGTATCATTATTTTATTTTATAATAGGCATTAAAAAAAATATTTAAAAAAATATATGTGGGGGGGGGGGGCGCCTAACCTAATTTTGCATCGGGGTGCCAGGTACCCTTGAGTCGGCCCTGATTTCTACCGCCAGTAGAGTAGTTGAAAGATTTATAATTTTATAGTTGTGTACAAGTTTCGTTTCACAATATACTTTTAGAATTGTTGCAATATATGTATGTTACTCATTACCTTTCTAGGATTTCGTAGGTATAACCAAAAAACACTTCTCCCGTCAATCATGTGTTTGTCAGTACGGTACAAATTAACGCGTATCCCCCTAGCGGCAATAAAGCCAAAAGTCCTAAAAAGTCATTGTTAACCATGTTTAGCATGTGTATGTTTTTTTTTTTTGTTTCCGTCCATTCTTACTCCCTTTTTACAACGAATAAAGTGATAAATTTAATTAAAAAAAGATTAAATACTCCTTGATGTGTGTATGGTTGTCATTCAGAGAAGAAAATTTTCCAATATTAGATGAATTTTGTTAAAAAAATTATAGTGTATGACAAAGTTTTTTTATTAGTTCTGCAATTTAATTTTAATCCCAACGAGAAAATGTGTTTAAAGTTAATAAATGCACCATTTATACTTAAGCTTAGCTACAAGTGAAGAAGAAAGTTTATTAATGATTCTAAAATTTTGTTTGTATTTATCGAAGGGAATTTCTACTGTTCAGATGTTTCTAAACAAGCTTTCAACGTTGAATTTTTCATTTTCCCTGTCTCACATGTGCAAGAAAATCGTTTAATGTTATGTAAATTATTGTTAATATAATTAAAACTCCTTGTTATTTCATGTGGATGTTCCGTAATTGTGTTAGTTTGCAAATATTTGACAGTTTTCTTGTGTTGTGTTGTGATTTCTGTTCTATAAAATTTCTTGAGAAATGTGTAAAGTATTGTAAGTTCAAAGTAAAATATTTTATTTTCTCTGTTAGTATAACTTGGCACCATCATAACCTCTGAAAATATTCATTTACAAAAAGCAAATTTTATCATAAAATGGATTCACAAATATTTGTACACTTTTTTAATACTCGGTTTTAATTCCAATATACTGTATACAACAATTTGACCAAAAATTGTTTATAAACCAATACTGTTTAAATACGTTGACAGATGACTATCCTTTTTCGTGTCAAAAGTTCAGAGAAGGCGATAGTGGCGCCGTTTCGGTAATTACAGTCGCCAATAGTCCTTTTCACCTAACGATGCAGGTGGTGGTACGTTCGACGTGTACCAACTTGTTAGCCTGTGGGACATAGAACGCACATTAAAATAGAAACAGAGCATGTTGCAATTGTGCTTTACATGTTGTACCTTATGAAGTTACCTGTATAACAGTCGAGTATGGGATGAGCTCTGTCCGATATTATTTACCGAGTCAAGAGTCTACTGCGCGTCTAACTGTGAGTTGTCAATTTAGATTAAAACTGCTGTATATAGATAGTTGAAATTTAACATATGTACATACGTGTCTTTATAAAATAATATGACTAATAACTATATTATTTAAAAAGATACGACTTTTGACCTTATTAGTTTATACAATATCAAAATAGCTTTAATTAAAATAATATTCATTTTTGTAATAAGTATTGTGACCTTTAATTAAATCTAGCAAAAACTACTTTTATTTACTGGGTAGCACTTCAGGCTTCTAGTAAAAGGGGGGGATGGAAATTTAGAAAAAAACTACTTTTTTTACTGGGCGGCCCTGCCCCCGTAACTACCCAAATATTCATCTTTTCATATATGGTTTTTCTGTTGTCAATAATAAGGGTGATATATGTAGATTTTAGTTTTAGGGTGCCCTCCCCTCCGTAACTCCTCAAATATTCATCTAATTGAAAATGTATTGAGCAAAAAAAAAATTGTTTTATTACTAGAAACAATTTTTGTTTCATATATTTTTCTGTTAAGTCAATAATAAGGGAGATATTTTAATTTTTTTGATAAATTTAACCCCGAAATACCCCCCTAGAATAAAAAATGTGAAATGCCTTGTAGTTAGTGATGTCAACCCAGTTTATGAACAACCAATGAGGGGGGGGGGGCTATTTAAATGTTCACCGACTTAAAAAATTGCTGCAGTCGTCCATGAAGGGTAAATAAATTAATATACTTACAAATAAATATACCAGAGGTTTATAATAAACCGCCGAAAATTTTAACAACTGGTTTCCGGAAACCGGTTTAATTCGGCTGGATGACACCACTGCTTAGAGAAAATATGTCCAGCCGAAATGTTTAACTTGTTAATTTTTGCATAGCTAACTGAAAGCTGTAGTATCAAATGAATACAGAATACAGGAAGCACTTCAGATAAGTGGTAGTATAAGATATTCCCTCACCCCGATTAGTGAATAAGTATTTGTTGCCTAGCAACGGTGAAAATTTTAGTTTGACGTATGACATATTAACAAGTTAGTGGACTTCTATAGCAGTACAATATTATTATATACTTTCCAGGACTACTGCTTACTACTACAGTAAGAATATATGAAATTTTAATCTGTGCGCCTGTATGTATGTCTCTTTATATTGCGAAATTTTTAACGACCTTACCAGCACTAAAAATATTTCTGACTACACATTACTGAAAGTCATACTTTCGAAATAATATACATAAAACATTTGCAAATGGTTTTATTTCATTTTAACACAATATTACAGCTTATAGCCCCAGATCAAGTGCAATTGCATATTAGAGTAGAATTTATTTTCTTGTAAATAAATAACAGTTCAATGAACTTTCCATGTAAGCATAATTTAACATACTTATTTAGCAACCCTGCATACCAGATCGTCAGCTTTTCTTAGTAAACGTTCACGAGGATCAAAGGGAGAGGATATTGTGCTCTGTAGTTTCGGGTCTACGTGTAACAATTTAATGTAACTGCTGACAGAGGGCAGAGGCAGAAGAGCATACTGAATATTTAACAATTAATTACTTGGCAATTAATCTGCTCCTCTAATGCATATTCATGGTGAATCTCCAACTTCTCAACCTCCTAACCTGTGACAGGCTAATGAAGTCTTTGCCTCGTAAGGTAGTACCGCTTGAATGGGAATCACATGTGAAACAATGTTTAAACATAATTAAATTTTCTTAATTAGTTAGATATTAAACACAAAATAAAGTTTTCCACTACATATACGTAGCTATACGAGGGATGATTAATAAATAAGATTCCTATCTGAATACTGGATATCACATACACATGGAAATGTAATTTCTGGCGGGGGACATACTGATCTTTATTCTCTGACCATGATTTAGTACGTACGATAGTTCCTGACACTCGGAGTCCTGAATACCTCTAGTTTCTTGTTGACGCAGTTTGAAACGTGGTCACGTATAAAAATCTGAAGTGTTATTTGTTTTTATGGGTAATAAATGTCCCCCTGTCATAATCCATAGACAGTTGATATCCGTATACGATGAAAATGCAATAAGCGTTCTACAAATTAGAAAATGATGCAAGATGTTGTCCGATGGAAGACTTAAGTGATGAGTGACCTAGCGGCACACTAAACAATGCTACTACTTCCGTGAACACAACAAAGTTTGAGGAAATTATTCGAAGAATAAAGAAGATTTTGTTACACGATAATGCGACATCACAAACCGCACACCAACCACTAGACCTGCTGCAGTTTTTCCATTTGAAAAAACTAGACCATCCACATTGTAGAACAGATCTGGCTCTTTCAGATAACGGTATCTAGATGATGCAATGGTACAGAATGCTGTCTTTGCATGGTTAACAAAGGAAGAACCAGATTTCTACCATATAAGATTTTGTAAAATGCCATGTTACAGAATCTTCTTTACTGATAAACGCTTTTATATCCGAAGGTACGAAATTTATTAAAAATTAAGGATTTTGATATTTTTACTAAAATACCTCTTGAATAGATTTCGGTCAATTTAATGATAATATCTGTCAATTAAGGACTAGTATCAGGATATTAATATCGTGAACACTGTTAGACTGAAAAGACCTGACTAGAACATTTTTCGAATTCTCCCAAACATTTAAACAACCGAGAGGAACTAAAATTCTGATCAAAAGACGAAAAGTATTGCATCATATGTACGGATCGTGGACATTAACAGCTGCCGACAATTAGCAAAGAACAGAAGAGATCAGAAATATACGATTATGGAGGCGATTATCCAGCCCAGGATAGGAGATCCAATTATAGAACATACCGATTAAATACAGGCATATTCCTATTACAATTTGGTTCCAGACCGCTATTCTAGAAAAAAATTAATCGTAAAGTCAACTATTTATTACCTTTCTATAGTTTCGTACGCATAATCCAATAAACCCTCATGCCGTCACTCATGTGTCTTTCTGTAGGGTAGATTTTTTTTTAAATTTTTCTTTTAGACAAAAATATTTCCAAAAAATATTTGATCTATTATCTGCCTCATTTTGTAATACGTAACTAACAGGGAAAGTTATTTTTTTGTGTTGTATATTTACAATACATTTATGATATTATCATAGTATTGGTTTGACACGGGTACGTCAAAGTCCGTTTACACCACAAAAGTCACCAAAATCATCAGATCTAGTTACGTATTACAAAATGAAAAATCTTATATAATCTTTCTCAATTTGTAATACAAAACTAGATCTGGTTACTTTGGTGACTGTTGTGGTGTAAACAGACCTTGGCGTATCCGTGTGAACCAATGCTATGATAATATTTTAAATGTTTTGTCAATATACAACATAAAAAATGAACTTTCCCTGTTAGTTACGTATTACAAGCGCGTGCAAAAATATAGCCTTTTTACCTAGGTATTTTAACACCTCGCGTTAACATATATGATATTAACGCCTACCTTAACAAATGCTCTTACAGAATAGTATTTTTCGAAAAAGGTGTCAGACATGGTGTTAAAATAAAAAAATTTAAGCAAAAATTAAACCAATTAAAAAAAATCAGCTGTGGCCACCACAGGACCGACCGCCATCATAAATTACTTATATAAAATACATTCTAGCAGCAGAGTAGAAATAACTTGGTCTAATATTTTCTAACAGAGATATTATTTATCATGACCATGGCAACGTTACATACAAGTATGAAAAAATTGAGACAGAAAAAATTTCGAAAAATTTTACAAAAATTTTCGTTTTATTAAAAAACGTCTCAAATAAAAGTTATTAATTATTACTTTTTTAGCAACTTTTGTTCAATAAATTTTTTCTAAATATTTTTCTGTTGTGAAATATTCACAAAAATCTTAAAATCGACACGAGTAAACTCCCATTTTTAGTCGAAATTTTTCGTTTTATCAAAAAACGTCTCAAATAAAAGTTATTAATTATTACTTTTTTAGCAACTTTTGTTCAATAAATTTTTTCTAAATATTTTTCTGTTGTGAAATATTCACAAAAATATTAAAATCGACACGAGTAAACTCCCATTTTTAGTCGAAATTTTTCGTTTTTTCAAAAAACGTCTCAAATAAAAGTTATTAATTATTACTTTTTTAGCAACTTTTGTTCAATAAATTTTTTCTAAATATTTTTCTGTTGTGAAATATTCACAAAAATCTTAAAATCGACACGAGTAAACTCCCATTTTTAGTCAACCGATTTTTACCAAAAGTTGATCAACTCGTGCCATTGATGGCAAAAGCTTAAATATGAAGTTTCATAAAAATCCTTTCAGCCGAATTTGCTCTGCACGTGTACACAGACGGACAGACAGACAGACGGACAGATAGGCAGACATCATGTTAAAAATAGTCAAAACGTTATGCAGGGACCTCAATTCGTGGAGGTCCATCGAAATCTCGAAATGTCAAAATCAGTATGATCACAATCCTCCCTTATATATGTTGGCGGTCGGTAAAAATTAAAAAATTTTGAGATAATTCGATAAATACATATTATAATCAAAAAAAAAAAAAAATCAGCTCTGGCCACCACAGGACCGACCGCCATCACAAAGTACTTGTTTAATTTATGCTGCTCTATCAAAAAATGTCTCAAATAAAAGTTGTTAGTTATTGCTTTTATAGCAACTTTTGTTAAATAAATTTTTTGAAATATTTCTCTGTTGTGATATATTTGCAAAAATTTCAAAACTGACACGGGTAAACTCTCATTTCTAGTTAACCGATTTTTACCAAAAGTTGATAAACTGTTTAAATATGAAATTTCATAAAAATCCTTTTAGCCGAATTTGCTCTGCACGTGTACACGGACCGACAGACATTATGCTAAAAATAGTCAAAACGTTATGTAAAGACCTCAATTCGTGGAGATCCATCGAAATCTCGAAATATCAAAATCGGTATGATCACAATACCTCCCTTATATATGTTGGCGGTCGGTAACTAAAGTAAATGCTCAAAATGTTTCAAAATAGTGACACTATCAACATAATATTTAAAAAATAATAATTTCATAGCTTTCTAATCGTTACTTTTATGTCGACAATATATTTTTAATTTTCTTATAGAGCAGTGTTCCCCAATTTTTGTTACAAACGTCCCCTACAGCTAAACACATAATGCTGTCGCACCCTTTCTTATTTTATTAAAACATAACAGACAATATTTTATATTGAAATGGAAACTGATGTATTATTTATTTATCGTATGGCAAAATATTGTAACTGATGTAATTAATAATAACAAAAGAATATTAGTTTCCATTAAAAAAAAAGTTACATATTAGCACAAAATAAAACATGCAAAAATTCAAAAGCGATTACTAAACAGGGGTACAATATTTACAAAGGATAATCGATTTAACTAATATATATACTCCTTGGGTTTGATGAAGATTCGATAACTTATTGATATTTAGTTTAAAATTAGTTAGGATTATCTTGAATTGTTTTTATACATATCTGAAGACAGTTTTTTTTACAGTAAAGTCCCTGCTTTTTTGAATGTTGTGGATATTGCTGGTTTGGTTAAAGGAGCATCAGAAGGCCAAGGATTGGGCAACGCTTTCCTCTCCCACATCAGTGCTTGTGATGCGATATTTCATCTCTGTAGTAAGTATACACGTCTTTTAAACTTTATCGTGATTTCTTTAAGATGTTTATGATCATTCATGTTTTTACCATTTCAGGAGCGTTTGAGGACGACGACGTTACTCATGTTGAAGGAGATGTTAATCCAGTTCGTGACTTAGAAATTATTTTTGAAGAATTACGTCTGAAAGATGAAGAACAACTTATGAAGAATTTAGACAAATTGGAAAGGACCGTTGGAAGGGGTGCTGATAAAAAATTGAAGCCGGAATATGTAAGTCTTTTAATTTTTATCATATAGACCTAAGTTCCCAACCTATTTTTCCCTCACGTACCCTTTAGTTTATTTATTTATTATTTTTATTATTTTTTTATTTTGTTAGGGGAATTAAACGGAGACAAGCTCCTGCAAATTCCCAAGATTTTCCCAATACCCTTTGATTAGACTTTTCATTTATGAGTATCCCTTATCTTCAATACCCGCACCCATGCTTTATTTTATATTTTTTCTTATGTTAGGTTACGTTAGACAATGACATTTATATGATTTTATTATTATTTTATTTTTTTATTTTTTATGTTAGCGAAGATCAAAACAAACAAAAACAGCATTAAAATAATTTTTACCCACATTAACTTATGTTGAAAGTAGAATAATTATTCTTCAAATTTTAAATAGCAATTATTCATCTTGATATGAGATTCTTACATCGTAGATCTTAATAATTTTAATGCGTTCTTTGAGCTGGTTTCATGGATCCGAGTTTTTTAAAATTAGGTTCAAATGAAGACAGATATAACCTGAAATCTGAAGCTGCGTCAAGACGAGAATACTCTTTCGACTAGCTCTGTATTCGTGAAAAGTAATAAATATTTTATTGCTTTATCACCGAGTTCTTGGTACCCTTCTTTCACTACTGCACAGAAGTCAATGAGTATTATTTTTTTGAAATCAGATTCTAAAGAAGAATCAGTCAACAGTTCAATAATTTTTTCTTTTTCATTTTTAACGTAAGTCTCTGTAAAACTCTGGTGTTTGTCGCCATTATCTATATTATTTTCGCGTACCCTAGGTTTGGAACCGCTGATATAGACCATTTTCAACCTGCGCTCCATAAAACGTTATCGGTGATATCTTCTAAGACACGAGACTATATCCTTCATACTGTGCCTAATTTTAATTAACATATATTCTGTATTTTGTAACAATTTTTATAGCGTTTATTACATTTATAGTTGTTTAATAACAAGTTTTTCCATTCATATTTTAATTGATATAAGGAAGCGGATATAAGGAAGTATCAAAAGTGTTCCAATGTTCTCAAAAGGTTAAGAAACACTTGCATAGACTAGTCATGACGGAGGCACGTGTGCCAATAGTACCAGCACAGAGTCAATTGAAGCCATTAGGCCCATTTGTGCCTGTCGCCTATTGGGAACCCTCGACAGTAACCTATATTTTCTTTTATAATTCCCAAAACAAGTGTTTATTTAATTTTAACTACAATAGAACTCAAATTTTCGACTATCCGTTAAGACTAGGGTTGTACATCGAAGGCAAAACATCGATGTTTAACATTGATGTTAAAATCGACGCCTTACTATCGATGTTGAAAAAACATCGAAGGAAAAGCATCGATGTTTCCGATACATCGATGTTTTATTAATATTAAGAAAAGGTATTTATTTATATTATATAGGTTTTATTTAATAATGTAAAGATAAAATACGAAAAAAAGTAACTTATAATACACAAAAAGTAGTGCTGTCAGAAATCGATCTTGACGGAACCGGAACCGGTTCCAAAAAAAAAACCGGTTCCGGGTTTACCCGGTTACCCGGTTTCGGAACCGGGTATCCGAAACCGGGTATCCGGAACCGGGTATCCGGAACCGGGTATCCGGAACCGGGTATCCGGAACCGGGTATCCGAAACCGGGTACTCGGAACCGGGTATCCGGAACCGTGTAATCGGAACCGAGTATCCGAATACGGGTACCCGGAACCGGGTAATCAGAACCGGGTAATAGGAACCGGGTAATCAGAACCGGGTAATAGGAACCGGGTATCCGGAACCGTGTAATCGGAACCGGGTATTCGGGATGAGGTATCCGGAACCGGGTTACTTCAAAAGTACGTACCCGTTTTGCCCGAAATCCAGAACCGGATACCCGTTAAACATGTTTCGGTTTCCAGCATCATAACAATTACGGTTATTGTGATTGAGATACGTTAATTAAGTAATACTTGCTGACGTGCATCTACTACGTACGTTTTTTGTTATATACATTTTCAATTTTGTATAGAAAATAAAATTGTAATCGTTACTTTATTTTAATTCTAAACAACTTCTTTATAATATATATTTTTGATATATTATAACTATATCAATTATAATATATGTTGCGCCGAGTTTAATTTTCTCACACTAAAGGATCGTCGCACTTTGACTGGCATGAAAATTTTGCATAAAATTCTTAATAATCTATTATTTTGTGTTGAACTACAAAATTTAATCATTATTAATGTTCCAGTGTACAATACGCGATCTTCTTCGCTTCTTTGTATACCTTTTGCGAACACGAATTCTTACCAAAATTCTCCAATAGTCAGACTCTGTAGTACTTTTTCTTTACTAGTGGTTTTCGAAACTGCATTTAACCTGTACTGCATTCTAACAATTGAACGGTCTCTAGGAACAGCGCAATATATCAAACTATCGCTTCAAGGTCTCTGTACTTAGATGGATGATCCGTATCCGTAACCACGGATTAGAAAACAAATAACCCCTATCCGTATCTGTATCCGCAGATCTGGATTTTATGTGATCCGACACATCTCTATTTAAAACACAACTTTTTTTTGCTCCTGGTCAGAGTAGGGCGTTAGGTGGCAACCCTATCTATAGTATATAGTGCTCTCTAGGAGCTTGGTGAGATAATAATAATTTCTAAGATGTTAACCCATTACCGCATAGTGTGCCGTATATGGCACATTCCGATTTTTATTTTTTATTTTACTTTTAAAACTGAATCAGAACGTTACTTCATGAATGTTCATATATGCCGCATACACAGCAATGGATCCTGCAGTATCTCAAGTAATGGGCTGCAATAGATTTGAGGATATCAAGCGGAATTTGCACTTCAACGATAACTCTGAATTTATTGAGAAAAGACAACTAGAAGATACGACCTTTTCTTTCAAAAATTCGAGGGCGAGTGCTCTTAATCCCTAATGAAAAACACCTAGCAATTGACGAGCAAATAAAACGGCATCATTTTCTATTGTAACATTATGTAGAAACATAATGTTCAATGTATTGCACATACCCTATATTGTTATTTTAATTATTATTTTTTCATAAAAATAATAATTAATAATTTAAATATAATTTTTTAATTAATTTTTCTAACAATAAGAACCAATTCCTAATGCTCATGAATTATTTCAGCCAAAAATAAAAATTCATGCAGTAAAGGGTTAACATTACCAATGTGTCTGTTAAAATGTTCAATAAATATTGTAAAGACAAAATTTGTCATCAATATTAATAATATGTATTGTAACAGTTTATTATATTTAACTATTTTTATATTCAACTAATTATTGTGTTTCAAGTACAAGTTTGTTTAATTACGTATTAACATAGTAATTATGTAGTAGTGAACACTTTGCTGGGCCTGTCCTGTTTGTGTTCCGAACAAAATAAAATAATATTAAGTAAATAATAAATAACAGTGCGGGGAACCGAAACCGGTTTAACAGATATCCGGTCAAGTAAAACCGTCCACATAATTTTCGAATAACCCGATTTCGAATACCTAGTTTCAAATATTTTTTTGCTCATTACTTTGATTCGACTTCCTTTTTTTTGCGCACTACTTCGATCCTTCTTCTTTTTTGTTGCTATCACGTCGTTTATCTAACGAAACCGGGTATGTGGAACCGGGTTCCGAAACCGGGTATCCGAAAGCGGGTATCCGAAACCGGCTATCCGGAACCGGGTATCCGGAACCGGGTATCCGGAACCGGGTATCCGGAACCGGGTATTCGGAACCGGGTAATCGGAACCGGGTATCCGGGTAACGCGAAAATTAAAAACCCGGTTTTACCCGAAAACCGGAACCGGGTACCCGAAAAACCGGTTTCGGTTCCCAGCATTAACAAAAAGCATTTATTAGATTTTTAAATAGAAATATTCTTTTTTAATAGTAATTAATTTCATATTAACATTACCCAATATAATAATCTATAATAATTTGTTCCTACTATTTTTACATTTCTAAAATGAAATATTGCATTTTATTATAATACTAATATAGTAATCTTAATGTTAATTTTATATTATTTAACATAAAAATAACATATTGTCATATACATTTATTTTTTCACTTTTTTGAGTTGAAATACATATTACATTTTTTATTGAGAACTGACAGTAACTGAAGTGACGCCTAGCGGAATATTTTGGAACTTAAAGGAATAGGATTTTGTTGGATGTGGCTCATTTAATTGCATGGTTTGTATGTGTTAAAGTGAAGAAAACTTTAATAAAATGTCTTTAAAATCGCAACAGAAAATTAACTGCAATGTGAGTTGTTGTGTATCAAATGGCAACTGTCAAAAAATCCTATTCCAATCGCCATTTTGTAAGCGACAACAGCGCCTCTATAGGTAATGTTTATTCTAAATAACACTAACATAGCAATCCTAATAATAATTTTACACTAACATTACAATATAATAAGCCTAATAATAGTTTTATTAATAAATAAATTATAATTATATTTCCCAATACGATAATTCCAGGGATTGGAGGAATAACAACTGGGAAAGTGTCAACAAGACTCAAAAAGCAACAAGTTTGTTGGCGTCGTTGGTCTTTGCATTGTTTGCAAAAATTAGAAGTTTCTTCTTATTTTTTACTTATTCTGCTAACTGCTAAAAAGAATAAGAACTAACACTATTAGTATTGTTATATCACAAAAGATGGTGCTTATATTTTGTGTACAAATATTAATAAAAATTAAAATTTTAAGATTCCAGCGCTCTAGCAGTAGTTTCTGAATTTCAAAGTTTAAACATCGACATCGGTAGTAGACATCGATGTTTTATCGATACTATCGCCATCTGAATCTCGATGGTAAAAACATCGATGTTTTTAAAGCAAACATCGATGTTTTCGATACATCGATGCTTTTTTCCCATCCCTAGTTAAGACAGCGGTTTTAAATTAGATTGATTTAGTTCAATACTCCCGGTGCTTGCCCAATTAATGTTCTTTTATGCAGTTTTTTAACAACGCAGTCTATTTATTACAAAGTCTTTTTTAATATTCTCAACACGATTTGATTAGTCAATTATTATAAAATAAAATAAAAGTAATTATTGAAAATGGCCGCCACTTGCCTTCACACAGGCCTTGGGACGCTTTAGCTACGCGTTTATTACAGTACGTACCTCGGAGTTAGCTAGCCAGTTAAAATTTTTGGCGCACGGCAACGAATATATTACTGTATACGTAGAAATAAAAGAATAATTGCACAGATAAACACAAATAAATAAGGTAAAAGTTTGCTCGAAAAGTAAAACACCAAATATTCATCCAATTGAAAAAATTCATAAGAAAGAGAATATTTTATTTTTTACTATAAATTTTTTTGTTGTATACATTTTTCTGTTTAGTCAATAATAAGGAAAATATTTTAACTTTTTTAATAAATATGTATTAGGTTGGAGGGAAAGTTCTGTCGTATTTTAAATAAACAACTGATTTTGCTTGTAAATAAAAGACACGTGTGGCTTATGAGACATGGGGATATTTTTATTATATCTTTTATTATCTGTTGTTGAATATAAAAAGAATTGTTCCAAGAATTCATCAGTATCTTACCATATTTAGAGTGAGCATGATGTCAGTGAATATAGTGCATTTACGACATTCTATGTTGTATGAGTTCGAAAGAGGAAGCAACGCATAGGTTGCATGTGAAAACTTATGTGCAGTATTTGGAACAGATGTTATAAATGTTCGTACTTGCCAAAGATGGTTTACAAAATTTCGTTCCGGTGATCTGAGCCTAAAAGAAGATACTCGATCTGGAAGACCATCCAAGATCGATAATAATGTTTTGCGGTCCATGTTGGAGCAAAATCCACATCTAACAACTGGAGAAATTGCAAAAGAGTTCGGCAACCATCATACAACTGTTGGTGACCACATTAAATCTCTTGGTTTTGTCTTAAAGCAAAGCATTTGGGTCCCCCATGATCTGATCCAAAAGAATTTATCAGATCGTGTGAGAATATGCTCATCACATCTCATTAGACACAATGTGGCGCCATTTCTGGACAGGCTGATTACTGGAGATAAAAAATGGATTCTTTACGACAATATTAAGAGAAGAAAAGCTTACTGCAAACCTGGAACATCGTCAGCAGCTCTTTCAAAACCAAATATTCATAAAAAAAGTAATGCTCTGTTTGTGGTGGGATAGAAAAGGTCCAGTGTATTACGAGCTGCTAAAACAGGGGCAAACTGTCACTGCGGATCTGTACTGCAACCAACTCGATAAATTGCATGCAGTTATCAAGTAAAGAAGGCCAGTATTAGCGTCCAGAAAAGGAATCGTGTTGCATCTGTTTAGTCAATAATAAGGAAAATATTTTAACTTTTTTAATAAATATGTATTAGGTTGGAGGGAAATTTCTGTCGTATTTTAAATGATTTTGAACACCTGATTTTTAACAACTGATTTTGCTTTAAAATAACGCTAGACCGCATACCGCAATGGTGACACAACAAAAACTTAGTGCGTTTAGATGGGAAGTTCTTAGTCACCCACCATATTCACCTGATATTGCACCATCAGATTACTACCTATTCAGATCTCTGCAAAATTATCTAACAGGAAAAAAATTTAAATCTTTTGAAAGTGTTTCTAAGGCAGTTGCTGACTATTTTCATTCCAGGGACGAGAACTTTTACAGAAGAGGAATTGACAGGTTACATGAAAGATGGCAACAAGTTGTTACAAATGATGGAAATTATATCATGAATAATATTATATATATACTTTTTTAAATATCTTAAAATGTTTTTATTTAAATACGACAGAACTTTCCCTCCAACCTAATAGTTTTAACTCCGATTACAACACACCCTTAGAACGAAAATGCTGTATAGCCTGTGTTCGAATCCTGGTTTTACCGTATCATCGTACAGCCGTTACTGTAATATCGGACAGACAAATTGTTTTTTTGCGGATATCGTCTTATAATGATCTGGAATAAGTAGAAACCACATATGACCACATTTTATTAATATAAAAAAGGCAAATACGAGCAAGAATGTTCGATATCTGGGACAAAAAAAATTACTATAATCGTATACGAATTCCGAACCAATTATTTCTGTTAGTTCTGTGGTTCACATACTACATTTTTTTAAACCAGCCCCTCTGGAATATGGTGGAGTGATTTTTTTTAAGTTTTCATCAAAAGATTTTAAAAAAAAATCATTTTCGTTCGTTAAGTCTTGAAGTATTTTAATTCGATACTCCATATTTAATATTTAAAGAATAATAATAATAATAGTAAATTTTTGAACAATACAAAAAATTGGATAATTTTCGTAAATATTTTTCTGTATATTTATAAGTCAAGCGAGTCAAATATCTGTATATGTATGCCAAATGTCAACTGTCTAAGTCTAATTGTTTGGTTAATGACAGTATAGGTCAGTGATGGCGAATCTATGACCCGCGAGTCACACAGTGACCCGTAGACGATTTCAAATGACCCGTACAAAAGAAGATCTTTGTAGTTTCTGAAGATTCTAAAATAACTAAGGTTGGGTGTCAAGCGAGCGCAATCACAAGATGATTTAGGGAATTCGACAAATATGATAATATTAGCGAGATGGAATTCAACTATTTTCTGTTATATACCTGTTTTATACTCGTCAAACACAAGGCCGCTAGCTTAGGTAGAGTTAACGGGATTAGCAGTGGATTCCACTTACATATCTATACCCTAAAGCATCAAATTTTATTTATGTATTATATATTTGATTCGCGATTTGAATCTATAAAATTTTAAATTCAATTTTGACCCGTCTAAAGAAAATGGTTCGCCATCGCTGGTATAGCTTATACCTACTTTTCGCCGAACGTCGGGAACCTAACACGCCGTATGAGTAATATTTATCCTTATCCCTGCAATATTTATCCTGTGTCATGGCAAAGTGTAAAAACTTTTCTTTAGTTACTTATATTAATTTTTTTTTACTTGCGCAAGTAACTAATATCTGCTTACAATTACACCTTTGTCTAAATATTAGCAACATCTTAAGAATGACATTTACTTTAATAAGAGTGTAATCATTCGATTTAAATTGAATATATGAATAGTTTGATGTATACAATAGTATCAAATTCAATCTATCACCTGTGTCGGTCGCGGACATGAAAGGATCATGTCTGGAGTGTCCCGCGGTGAACGCACCCAGCGCGGCGTGAGGTCGCAGCACGATCCCATCAGGCCGCACGTGTACCCCGCCTGCCTGGCGCGTGTGTTACAACACGCACCTTTGTCTCTAGGTGTCGCCCTCATTGTTCATCTCTAATAGATACCATTAGAAGTATGTATTGATCAGAAATATTAATAAGTGGAGAGTCAGCAGAATTTGTGATCGTCTTATATCAGCATGAATTTTTTCTTCTTTTGACTAGAACTTTTCCTGTTTGTCTAGTCAAGTCTATTTGGTTGCCGATGAAAACTCTGAGTTCATCTGTTAGCAATTTGAATCATCGAAACTCGAAAACTACATAATGGTATCTTATTTTTCTTATTCTTTTGTAGCACTGTTACTCGGGTTGTTTTTTAGAATGACTTACATAAATTGTCCGCCTTGTTTTAGTAATATATTAAATAAATAAATAATAATGTAAATAATAAATAAATAAAGTATGTATGTACATGACAAATTCTACTATCTCTGTATAGTTCATGAATAAATATATTATTATTATTATTATTAATAGGTGCCCAATGCCTAGGTGGTGCTGAGAAAGCAGTTTGTTCATTTCTAGACCCCCAGCGTGACGTTACAACCAATTTGTCATTTTAAGTATTAATTACTTAATACTGAGTCGAGTCTGGAGCTTTCTGCACAATATCGGAAAAATAAAAATTCCGAAGTGGGGGAATCCAACTTGCAACCCTGTGCTGCGTAGGCAACCGTCTTACCACGGAACCACAGCTTTAATATTATTTAAACATCTTGAACAATATTGATATACACTAAAATGATCATCAGTAATGAAAAAACCAAGTATCCCATTGTTAGTAAACTTTTTTGAGAGTTTCTACTTTCAAATACCTGGGTACCATGATAAATCAGGTGAATATGATACAGCAGGAAATTACGAATAGAATTAAAGCTGCAAATGCATCGTATTTTGAACTTGGTCCCCTCTTCAAAACGAAACTCTTGTCGAGGAGTACCAAGATCAAGTTATACCAAGTTATAGTACGTCCCGTACTCATGTATGTTATTAGTTTTCGAAAATAAAATATTACGCAGAATCTATGGTCCCATTCAAATTAATGGTGAATGGAGAGTCCGTAAGAACAAAGATATCCGAGAACTGTACTCAAGGCCAAGTATCACCCAAGAACTCAGAGGCAAACGATTGCAGTGGATAGGACACGTTATTAAGGAAGATTGAATACCCGTCGACCAGTCGGAAGACCTCGCAAGAGATGGAGAGATCAGCTAACCGAAGATCTAACAAGTATTGGTATACAGGGTACATGGCAAGACGACAATGAATAGATCGAGATGGAGGGCTTATGTGAGTGAGGCCAAAAGTCAACCTGACTGATAGTGCCCAAAGAAGAAGAAGAAGACACTAAAATAGTATTTCAAAAATTATTTCTTTACAAGAAAGCGGCTCACTTTACTTATACTAGGCCCATGAAGTATTTTATAATAAAGAAGCGCGAAATTAAGTAAAAACAATGCGCCATTCATTGCACCTACTACGTGGACTCGCTTCTGTCAGATTTCACTTCTTCAAAAACGAAAACTGTATATGAATTCAGGAAAACCGTGCGTATTTTGAAAATTATAAACGCTGCTATCATCTTTCAGTGCGCATATTGTTGCAGTTCGGAGAAGCTACGCCTACAAAATACGAGCGACGCCGGGTTTTTGGGACACCGGGACAAATTATCATTGGTAAAGGAAAGCGAATGTGCGAATTGCAGATTAGTTATCCCATTTAATCTAAATGGGAGATCCGATTTGAACACAGTGGTGGCTTTTACCTTGAATGTGTATAACTACTCTTTCGTATATTGGCTCAATTATATGTTGAAATAAGTGAAAATGGCGAGTTCTGATTCATCTTTGGATGAGTTGTTTCTAACAGAATCACTATATTTAAAAATGGAACCAAAAAGAAAAGGTATACATGCAATAAACCAGGAGAGACGTAAATATGGGGAATACCACCACCTTTTTCCTCAATTAAAAGAAGATGATGCAAGATTTTTTAAATATTTTTTTGTTTCGGCGCTGACAACAAGCTGCTTAAACTGCCTAAACGTTTCGGTAAACGGTTAGCCGACACCGACCGGCGCCGACCAGTACACAGCGTATGCGGTTATATTTGAAAACATGGACAGATACTGCGGCAGATCAGCGCTTGTTGCCAGTAAAGCCGGTGCCGGCTTTCTGTATGTTCGCGGCCTTAGTGCGCTACCTACCGCGTTAACGTGTAGATGCGTTTTAACAGCATTTTTATTTTCGTAAAAATAAATTCTGGGCAAAGTTAAATAACGGAGCAATTTTTCAGTGGATCTTCAATCGATAAGGCTGAAACAAAAAGACTTGGATGATCTACTCCAAATTTAAATTTAAAGAAATCTGTCTAGTAAAAAACGAACCTTTAATCCAGACATGTATAATAAACATACGTGAAATTCTGGATGCGATGTTAAAAATGCACTTTTTTGTTTCTCTTGATTGTTATTTGGAGGAGAGGGTTAAGGCAGAATGTTGGGAGTCTGAAAGTTAGTTCATTTTCGTTTCATTATAAATACTCTTGTACAAGAAAAAATTTTTATGTAGAAAATATGTATGGTTAGTAACTTGTACTTATGTAACCTATAATAACTGGTACCTATAAAAGTTGCAATCCCACATTTCTACTGCACGAGCCGTCACTGTTTGAACATCAATGAATTAATATTAAAAAGGTACGCCTCTTGCTTTGTACATGTTGTAAACAATGTTCGCAAAGGTATTCAAGTTAAAAAATAAACTTTTTATACATGGAATGAGCTAATACTTAACAGATCACAATGGGAGACTTTATGTGAGAGGCCAAAAGTCACACCTGAAATTGAAGTGCCCAATAAGCGAGAGAGAGAGAGAGAGAGAGTTTGTTACTTGTCTTAAATATTTAAACTAGTGTTGTCAAAAATCCACCAATCTTGGACCGGTTCCAAAAAATAATCGGTTCTGGTTTGCCCTACTCCGAAGCTGAGCCTAGAACCGGTTATTTGGAACCGCGTTTTCGGAACCGGGTATCAGGAACCGGTATTTGGATCCAGGCATTCGAAACAGGGTATCCGGAACCGGGTCTTTGGAACTGGATACCCATCAATTCGAAGTGATGTAATAAATAATGAAGCATAAAAAAGACCAAATTGGAAGTGAATATCTGATCCGAGTATCCGGAACCGAGTTACTCGAAATTATGTAAAATTATGCTATATCTATACCATGATTTTTTCTTCCTAGTCCTCATTTTTCCATCTCTCTTCCCTTGTGTGATTAATTGATTAGTCTTTATCTGGGATGGTACATTGGAGATTGCTGTTTTAATGGTCAACATAATTTTTAATTCTTTGCCCAGCCTCCTAAGGAATTTCTCGTTGAATTTTATCAACCCATGATATCATCATGTTAGCGGAGCGCTCGGCGGTGATGTCCATGATGTAGAGGGCATAAGAACGCTTTGGAACGTTTAGGATTTTTGTGTATACCCACATTTCCAGTTTTTAGGGTTTTGTAGGTATGACCAAAAAACCCTTATAGCGTCATTTTGTCTGTCTGTCTGTCTGTCTGTTCGGTAAAAATTGTAGCCAAACGGCTAAACCTAGAGAGTTGAAATTTGGCATGCTTATACAACTCTTTGACTCGCATATAGGAAAAATACTAAAACATCTAAAAAACATATCCCCCTAAAAATATAAACAAATATGTGCTCATCAAAAAAAAAATATATATTTTTGAATGAAAGCCCTCAGTACGTGGATTAACGATCAAATTTTTATTTTTGCAAAATAAATTATTTTGATGCCATTTTTGCCAAAATTGTGCAAAAAAAAATTGTCCCACACCCTGTAGCCCAGATGGTTTTAACTAAAAATCTAAAAAAATTCTAAGTAACGTACATTGGTGTGAACCGGAATAGTACAACAGGAATTTTTGATCAGATAGTGTTTTCGGAAAATAACGCATTTTTTGTGTTTTTAACTAAAATGTGTTAAATATTTAATTCGTTATGTAACACGCTAGATCAGTAGCTCTAATAGCGTAGTTGGTTTTGTCATGCGCCTTGTAATTTGCAAACTAGAGTTCGAATCCTGTTAATTTTATTTTTTCTGTTTTTTTTTGCATTTTAATTTTGTTTAAATTATTTTGTCAAAATTCTAGTTATATTTTGGTAAATGTTGCATTTAATTTTTAAAAGCGTAAATTTAATAACCAGTGGGAAGTGCTGAAATTATAATTTAATTCTATGTTTGATGAAATCAGAGGGCGGGGCTTATGATTTAAGCAACCAATGGAAGCCATAGGCGCAATTTTCAAAATCTTAATGAACCTTGCTATATAAAAAAAAATACTGCACATCTTTAGAAACTTAAATAATGGTAATAGGCATTCGAATTAAAATTCATAAAAAAATATTTTGACATAAAATTTGTTTAGGCATCCCAAATAATCATCATTCAGTTACTAAATACCTGCAAAATCCAGAAATGTGTGAAAATTCACACTTCTCATCAATTTTTGACACACAGATTTCATGAGCGTTTTAAGATCATCGCTTTATATTTTTTGTTCCACAATATACTCGAGACTTCTTTGGAGATCTCAACGCTCACTTTGAGTACTACTGCTTTAAGTGACTAAGCTTTAACGTAAAACAGAATGAACATTTCTAAGAATAATATTCATTCATTGCCTGAATCATATATCCAACAATTCCAATTACATACTAGAGTCATGTTCTTGTAGACCTAACCTGTGTGACAAGTGAGTGAATGAATGGTATATTGTAAGTGTGATCCGTGGCACGAGAAGGGGCCGGACCTGGAGGTGGTACAGGGATGACACATGACCTCTGGGCGGGCGACGTCCCACCGTGCCATCATTAGCGACACCTGCACAACACGACTCATCCTCGAAAGCTATGATACTGAAACGACTGCCCAGTGCATGCTGGCATTGTTATTATTTTACTTATTGACAACCATGATCTAAGCACTTTTATAATGGAATGTTAAAGGGAGCGTTCTTAATGAATAGATGGTTACGTTAAATTGTTTTATAAGTAAGGACTTTAGCTGCAACCATAACCAATATGACCAGCGTTAATGTTCGTATAAGCTAAACAAACTACAAAATTCACATGGACGAATCTTAATTTTTATAGAATACGCTGTTAAATAATTTTTATAACATATATTCTTGCTGAACAGTAAATAATAATATTGATATTTAAGGGGGTTATTTTTATTTGGCTCAAAAATCTTGTCCACTTTGTGTGCTAACATTTTTTACGCCAAAGCTTCGTTCTTTTCGGAAAACATAATATCTAAAAATGAGAAAAAATAAACAGCTGCAATGTCATTTTTGAATTTCTCAGTTTCAAATTACTGCAATATGAAAAGGTAACATTTTTCTGTTTTTAGGATATGTTTATAGAGGCTTTTTTTATATATTTTTTTTATGTATGATTAATTTATTTTTTCTGTTGACAGGACGCACTATTAAAGGTAAAACAAGTGCTAGTAGATGAAAAGAACCACATCCGCTTCGCAGACTGGCACGCAAATGACGTAAGTATTTTTAACCCAATCAAACCACACCGTTTAAAATATGTATCTTCTATAATCTAAACATATAATAGCAATATTCACAATAGCTCAGCTTGTTTATGGTAATTCACAAAAATCTATTAGTCGTTTACTTGTCATTATGATTGATTGAGTCCCCAGTTCTCCAAGTCATTCTGGATGTATCCTAGTTTTTTGTTATTCCTGGAGTGAATCCTTCGATAAATATCGTTAGTCATGACTTAAATCAAGGAGGTTGAGACACAAATTAACTACAAGACTATTGTTGTTAAGTTATTAGGATTTGTGTTAGAACCCTTTGTGTACTTGTGAATAAAAAAGTACCTAATTTTAGTGGCACAACGGGAGACAAGAATTGAACTGAAACAAAGAGATTTTAATGTGGTTTTCTCTGCCAAAAATTTATGAATGAGAAAAGTGTTCACCAACAAGTTTTGACCAACTAAATTCAATGGACTCTTGAATAACACTGGTTTAAACTGCGTGGATCCACTTATGCATAATTTTTTTCAGGGACCTGAAGCTGCTTGAATTTATTTAGGTTCAGGTTCAATATGCTAATTTCGTTTCGGTTTCAGGTTAAAGTTCAATAATATAATTTTTTTAGGTTCAAGAACCTAATTTGGGTCCTAAATTGGGTTCAATGAAAATTTTAAATAAAATTATAAGTACAAAATTATACTTTAAAATTAATTTATTTAACCCTTTCGTTACGGGCTTTTTTTAAAGGTTGCAGTGCACCAAATACGGAGCTTTAAGTACATTTTATATGCGTACGTTCTTCGTATTGAAAGCCAATACGACGCCCTTGCAAACGTATACATACGTTTGCGGTCTCTGGAAATTAACGTTAAAAACCGTAATAATACGCTATTCGAATCTTGAACAAAGAATATTATTTATTTATATAATATACAATTACTTATTTTTATTGATATAATATAGAAAAATACTGTTTGGTACAATTATAGAGAAATTTATGATATAAAGCATATTTGCTTTTCGTAAGTCGGGCATAACTTTTGCAGGTCTGTACAAGTTTGTACCGTTTTAACAACGTAAACATATGCTCCTCGTAACAAACATACGTTAATAAGTGAATTAAATGCATTTCTCGTTATATAACACAGCAAAAACTCATATCGATAATATACGCTCTTCGTTCATTGAGCCCATATATACGAAACGTATACGTACGCTCCTCGTAACGAAAGGGTTAATAAACGCAAAAAACACAACCAAGTTACAATTTGTTAAAAAAAATAAAAATGCATTATAAAAAAAATACAAATGTCTGTAAGTATAATCTATTCCAAACGTTAAAGAGTTAAACTAGATTCTCTATTAACTTTTAACGAGTTAATCGGGCTTTTTGCCATTTTGTTGAGCTATTGTAAATTATACTGACATTGAATATTCTATATTAAGTTGACGTGTCAATATTAAGTATCATTTTCATTACAATTTGATTTTTGTGTGTTATTAATAGAGCCCTGCGCGGATAAGCTTTTCTGTATCCGCATCCGATCCGCATTCGCATATCCATGATCCGCATTCGCATATCCATGATCCGCATCCGCAGCTTTTGTAAATAATAAATCCGCATCCGCAAAAATATCCGACGTAAAAATACTTCGGCTAGTATAAAAAAATTGACAGGTTACATAATAAAAATTTCGAGAAAAATGTATATAGGTAAATTTTGGCATTTAAATAAAACTTACTAATCAGTTTTATGTAAAAAAAAGCGTTTATTAGATTTGAAAGCGGATATGAAATGTTAACCGCATCCGCATGGTTTAAACGATAATTTATCCGCATCCGCAGAAAAGTTGCGGATATGCAGGGCTCTAGTCATTAATACACACATCCCAACTCTTAGATTTCTATTTTTTTTTCCAAAAATGTAATATGTATTTTATGTCTTATGTCACTTGTTTTTCTTTTCGCATTTTGAATTTTTTCTGCTAACATGAAACGCGAAATAAAACTGGTAAACAAAAATGAACTTATTTTTTTGTGACATGGTTAAAACATGGTGTATCACCCGTAAAATTTGACCTAAATTTGGCCGAACATGACCTCAGATTTTTTCACCCATCATTTTTTTGCTATGAGGTATTATTGTTGGTTTGTAACGAAATAAAGCGATAAACGTATTATTATTAATTTTAACACCTCAAAATGTTGTTTTTGATGTTTTACGTCCATGTTTTGATTCTGAGGTTTCCCTTATTAATGTCCAGCAGTAATCAGCAAGGAAAACTCGGACTCTATTTACCTTGATATAGCTTTGCCATGACGGAAATGTATTGGGGGAACCGTTTCCCATGTTCATCACTTACTGCACCCAGATCTTCTGGAAAGTTATCTAGATGAGAGTCCAGAAAGTGAATTTTTAAAGACATTCTACATCCTATTTCTTTGTAGGCATCAAGTAGTTCAGCTCTCACATTTCCAAGAAAATTTGAAAACACTGTTTTAAAAGCTCGCCAAGCTCTTTCATTTAGCATACTGTCAAATACATCATCTTTCATTATTTCTCTTATTTGTGGGCCAACAAATATGTCCTCTTTAATTTTTGCTTCACTCATACTCGGAAATTTTTAGAGACAAAAACCCTCTTCCGTTTCGATCCATTGCTTTAACGAAATTCTTCATTAAGTCCAATTTAATATGGAAAGGTGGGATAAATACGTTTTTGGGATTGACCACTGGTTCATTTCTATTGTTTTTTAGTCCCGGAGTTAGTGCCTGATGTAGTAGCCACTCCTTCTGTATAGTGTATTACTTAGAACTCAAAAAAGTTACTAGTCACGAGTCACGACATAGAAAATGCAAAACAGATTCTCTATTTTGAAGCATACTTTTAGACCTAATAAACAAGTGGTTAAAATCAGTTTTTAACCACTTGTGTACCGGCACCGTAGATACATGTCGTGTATTGACGCAATATGAAAATGTTGCATATTGCAAAATATAAATTTGCCTGTTACAAAAAATCTATGGGTGATAGAAAAATTCACTTTTCAGATTTGTTTTCCGCGTATGAAAATATGTACATCAGAAATACCCAAAAATTGCCATGTCACAAATCGTTTGTTTATCAGTGTAAATCTAAGTAAACTCGGTTCTCGTGACAACGGAACTAAACTCCCGTTTAGTTCCGCTCGAACCAAAAATATAGACTTTATCTAACATGTATATGAAATAAAATTATAAAATATAAATTATAAAATATATGGATAAATATCAACAATCAGTTTTAATTTTTTGTTTGTTTGTCCGTTCGACATTCTTTCAAAAACGGCCAGACATATTTTCACGTAATTTGGTATGATGATAGAATAAAATCAGGATTCGAACATAGGCTATAAGGCATTTCAACAGAAAAAAAAAAACTGAAATTTTTCCATACAAGTCAATATTAACATTAGCTTAATTTTAACAATTCTCATATCTTTCACTCTTGGGCATTTTTAATCTGGTTGGCTTTTGGCTTGTCACAAATCTTCCATATATCTTTGTTAAGTAACACTCAACAGGGTATTAGATCTTTTAGGTTACCTTATATATCAGTACTTATTAGATATCTCATCCATAGCCAGGTCCTTCCATTGGCCGATGAATGTTAATCTACATTCCCAGATTTGTACCATTACGTCTTCTTTCATCCGAGGCAGGTGTCCTATCCTCCCTAATCGTTTGCCTCTTATTTCTTGTAAGATATTTGGCTTTGTACAAATATATAAATAGTAGGTTCCCAACGTCTAGGCGGCTTATAAGGACAGATCAGGTAAGTTCTACAGACCGTTCAACTGTTAGAATACAGTACAGGTTAAATTAAGTAATTCTTTTTATACACTAATGTGTTCTCTCAATAACGTTATCCTTTCGTTTTTAACAAGGTTGCTCGCTGTAAGACGCGCTGCCGTGTGAAAATGCGGTACAAATGGATATTTATTTTTGTCAGATACTTTTTCCATTTAAGTTTATTAAATTAACAACAAAATAATATAAAATTTCTCATAATATTTTGGGTTCATTGACTTATTTGACACTTTTACAACATTTGGCAATAACGCTCTCATTTTTCATAAGAGCAATACTGTATTCTTACAGTTAAACATGCTATAGATTACTTATATTATCCCCGTATAAACAAGTAATCATTTTAAGTATAATATTAAATTCTTGAGACTGAGTCGACCCCAAAACTGACTGCTCAATGTCGGAGTTAAAAATTCCAAGGGGGCGTGGGTCGAACTCGAGTTCCTGTGGTCCGTAGGCAACCGTGTTACCACGGGACCACGGCTACTCTTTAGCTTTGTCTATAATGCTGTAGATTTACAATGGTATCCAGTTATTTTAAGATATAAACTCTTCCAGCTTTGAATACTCTTCAGGGATATCTTGATTTTGTCGTAATATTTTATTTTATTTCAGATTGATATACTAAACAAATACTTATTCTTAACATCCAAACCTGGAATTTACCTCATAAATTTGGCAGAAAAGGATTACATCCGGAAGAAAAACAAATGGTGAGTAAGCAGGGACGTAGCCAGGATTTCAGTTGGGGGGGGGGGGGGCAAAAATAACAAAATATTCTAAATTGGTCGGTACGACCTTAATTACATGGCTTGGGTAGAAAATAACAGCGTTCTAGGTCTTTTGTAGTATATTAAAAAGTAAAAGTCCGGTAAAGTTATAAATTTTCTTCACCTCCGGTGAAGAAATCTTCTAACAACCTAAATTATATTTTATATAGGGTAAACCATCCTGGGGGGGGCAAATGCCCCCTATGCCCCCCCACCCTGGCTACGTCCCTGTGAGTAAGTACAGTTCTCTCACAATATTTTCAGCATTAATTTCGGCATATTAAATCATATAGATTTGTCTGGATACGCGTAGGGGTCTCAGCCGTAGAAATTGCGGCGAAAGGGTCGAACGTAGAGAGTTGAAATATGACATGCACATGCAATCCACTTTTCTGTGATATGGTCAGAGATACATCAAAATATCAGGTCGTCAAGGATGAAATTTGTAGTTAATAATATTGCCTTAAACTTTAACAGCTTAATATATTACCGTTCTGTTTTTTTTTTTTTTTTTGAAATACACACATCGCGCTTGTTTAAAGAAATCATTGTATGTTCTAAAAAATATCAAAAACTTTTTTCACAAATTAATTTTGTTGAAAATGGAATGGTCGGAAATTCGCACTATTATGAAGTACAAGTTTTTACGTGTAACTACGGCATCGAAGACCGCGCGAAACCTATGGTGTATTTGGCTCTAGTGTTAAAAAAACTCTAAAAATATGGCTCATCGATCACAGCAGAAATATAGTGCAACCAACTGGACGGAATAATAATAATAATAATAATAACAACTTTATTTAACTAGACATACGTCTAATAATACAAAAAAAAAAAAAAGAAAGAAGATACATTGTAAACACATAGACATCTTACATATAATATACAACATATAGAAATATTAATTAATTACACATAGTAAATAATGCATGAATATACTTAATAAACAATCAAATACTAGTTTATGAATTCTGAAAAACATGTTGTTTAATTTTGTGTTTAAATATTTTACTGTTATTTGATTGTTTAATATCGGATGGTAGAGCGTTATATTCGTTACAACCTTTTATAAATAAAGCATTCATAGATGATTTTAGATTAGTTTTTTTAATATAAATATTATCACAGTTGCTGCAAAAACGCAAAAACTTAAAGAAAAACAGCCTAGATTGGTCAACAGATCGACTCCTATCTTATTGCATGATAACTCTATACCACATAATGCACAAATGACTGTGACTAAACTACAGGAATTGAAGTTGGAACTTCTTCATCATCCTCCATACTCACCAGACCTAGCCCTCACTGACTACCACTTTTTCCGCAATTTGGACAACTTTTTAATAGGAAAACAGTTTAATTCCGACAATGCTGTAAAACTGACGACCTAAATATTTCATTTGAACTATTAGTATTTTTAGGAGGTTATATGAATTTTGACCAATAAAAAAAATCAGTTTTAAGAGATTCATTAAGTTTACACTTTTTATGCAATATTACTTTACGTTTAAAAAGTTTATTACTTACCCCCCTCTAAAATGATCCTTTTTGAAATAAGTATTAACTGAAATTAAAAATGTCTCTTAAAATCGTAGAGTTCTGTGGAAAAGTGATACATGTTTTTAACAATCTGTAACTAATATTAATTACTAATTAGTCATACTTTTTATAAAAACATCATATGTAAAATATAATCATATTTTATACCTCACATCAATTTTTGTTTAATTTATTTAGTGATAAAATTTATTTCTTTTCTTTTTTTTTCTGTTATTCTTAAGTATAAGAAGCATTTTTCTTTCACGTAAACCAGTAAATAGGAGGAGTTTATAAAACTCTGTGTATAAAGGTGCAAAAGTATTGTAAACGTTTAACAACCTACAAAGTCCAAACAATTTACTTTAAAAACAGCATAATAGCTTTATTAAACACTTTAATATCGTGGGAATTTTGAAACTATAATATTTCCACATTGTTCTTTTGTAACTTTTTTTTCATTCCCATTCAACACATGTCTTTTATTCATCCCTTTTGTGGTTTAATATTACAATACTTTTTAAAAGTTGCGTGTAAAAAGAAAAAATCTTAACTGTATTGGCGAAGTACCGTTTTTGCGGACAAAAGGTAAATAATCTGCTTGTAACATATAGATAAGTCTGAGTCGTATCAATTTAAATCACATTTTGACCGACGGGGCAATATTAGTTCCAGAATATTTTACATAATTATTTTTTATAAAATGAAGGAATTTGCATAAATTCAGATGCATTTTTAGGGTCTTCTAGGTCACTAATTATTTCATATTTTATAGACTAACCCTTGGCCTTATAAAGGATATGGATTATCAGCTTTTGAAGCGTAGATTAAGGGGATGTCTTATACAAAACTAACGATCTGAAATAAAATTAGTAACAAGCTGTACATCAAATTTTGCAGCATCAATTTATTGTATTGATTGGTATCGTGACCGCTTTTTATTGTGCATTTTTACGGAATTGAAACATTTTGAACCATGTGGCATGGTCAGTCATTACACCCTATAGATACTTACAAATTCCCAAAAAGTGTAAAAATTCTCCCTTCACGTCAGTGGCAGCCCGTGAGAACTGCTAGTGGAGGAGATACAACCAGATGCGTAACCAAGATTTTAAAAATATATTGAAATTCGCATGGGTTACGTTCCCGGGATCTCCATGAATGGAAAATCCAGGAATAACTATTACACGTATAATCTGACAAATATAAGGATAAACACGTGACTGATGTTTACTAGAGTAGGCGCAATATAAGACGATATCCCCTTACGCGTGAACGTGAGCCCGATCGTGAAAACTACCCGACGTGAAAAAAATTCATTGTATTGTCTGAATGATTAAAGAAATCAGGCATGGCGTATGTGCATTTCAGCCATTCTTAATTTATTAAATAAATTAGGTACCTTCCACCTCCTTCGGATTTTTATCTTCCGGTATTGTGCAGACAGCTCTGGGGTCGACTCAGCCTCAAGTATTTAATACTTATAAATGAGTACCTGTTCATACAGGGATTATTATCGAAACGTGACACTGACCACGTGTCTTTCATATCTAGAAACGGAGGTGGTCTAGAAACGGAGAACTTACCTTCTCTGCCCCTTATACGTCTTTTTAGGCGTTGGGAACCTATTGTTTTTTTTTTTTTTTTTTTTAATTAGGTCTAAACCTAAATATTTTCTTCACACAGATCAAGTATATGTATCTTCTAATATTCCGCCGCTTCTACTATTATACCAATAACAAGAGCGGAGGTTTCTCGAACAATGTTCGGATCCAGTCCACATTCAACCGAATTTTACTGCATTTAAATTGGTTGGGACATTTAAGGTTGGACGTACAACGAATTTAACTTAAAATATAAACCACGTCGTTAAGTTTTCTTTACAATTTTTTCTCTACGCGCATGGCCCTGTTCAAACAATTCTTTTGTGCAAAACATACAACAAAATCGCGAATGTGAAGATCGTAAATTTGAAACTCGCGAATGTCAAGGGTCGATTGTACATACATATTTATCCATACATATTACATTTTTTGCAATTCCGTTACGAAATATTGACATTTCTTTATTATTTTGAATGTCGAAATGGCACCCATTTCCACACTTAAATCTTCATTTCCTAACTAGTTAAGAAATGAAAAAAACGGATAAATGTTTCTTTGTTGATATTAATGACAGAAGTGTTTACCATGGTAACGAACTCACGGATGTGTCACTTCTCAGGTAAATGTATTGTCAAAACTTTTGATCTCTGATTGTTTTATAAACTTTTCGACGAAATTACAAAAAGCCACAAAATGGCAGGTTTTTTACACACATCTTGAAACACTCGCTACGCTCATGTTCCAATTCCTCATGTCTGGTGTAAAAAAGCCACTCATTCCGTAACTTGTAATACAACTACCAGCTGCGGTGTCAGTCCAAAAAGTTGCTGAATCACGCGTTACCCCTACTCAACGAATATCGCCAATAGCCGCTTAGAATATTCAACTATAGCAGATTCGGGCTGCGATGAGTGCAACAAGCTGGCTAATTGCACAATGCTATTCCTAATCGATCGCAGTTGTTTAGGAATTAATTGGGAACGGTTTTAGTTGAAAATTAAATGAGTTGAGAGAAAATAAAACGAAGGCATTTATAAAAGTTTTTAATGCCTGAATTAATTAAATTCTGAAGGAAAAAAGTCTTTTTCTACTTCACATAAATTTGTCAAGAACATTATTTTGGGAGAAAAATAAATAAAAAATAATATCCATCAGTTTATGCCCTATAAACTGAGCTTACATATTCAGATAAATAGGTAAAAAAAGTGAATCTTATACATCTTATACAATCTTATACAATCTTATACCGATCAATACGGTACTTAAAAATCGGCGTATTAGCTTCAGAGAATAGCGGAGCCCTACTAAAAAAAAGTATATTAACATCTCAGATCTATTGGTAATTTAATATAAAGGGGTTGTCTATAGCCACCCCTTGGAACATTTCAAACATATTTAAAAATGTCACTCTTTTAAGTTCCACTTGTTGGCAGGTAATGACGGGGCGTTTTGGGCGGATATGCGAAATGGACGAACATCTAATTTTATTTTCGAAATTAGATAATAATTGGATATTCCAATACACAATTTGCATGGTGGGCTGTACGCATATCAACGATTTGATTTGAAATTCAATTTGATTTATTCCGTTTAAATCTAGTAATTAAATAAGGAAATTTAATTTGTTGAAAATTGGATGTTAAAATTCTAAAATGGGTAATATAGCAGAATTTGAGATAGAATTCAAACAGTTAGTTATTTAAAATTTTTGGCGCGTAGCATCTTGGTTTAAGATTGTCCCGCTTGATGGATATTTAATTTTATCAAGAATTTGTTGCAATTCGTTATAAATTTCACACAATATGACAGATTTTTTAAAATGTTATAATTATTTTTATTTTCCAGGCTTATTAAGATCAAAGAATGGGTAGATAAGAACGACCCAGGTGCAACTATTATTCCATTTTCGGGCGCTTATGAGCAGAAATTATCGGAAATGGAAGAGGATGAAAGGAAAAAATGCATGGAAGAAAACAAAACAACCAGGTAACAATACATAATTTTTATAATAAAAGCTTTAAAAGTTTAAATAATTATTATAGTGTCTTTACTTCTTTTGTAATTTTCCACGGTAATCATTTACGTATACTTTTACCCCATGATACTCAGCTTTGAGTTTATATCTTCATTCTTGTGGCTTCAGTACTTGCTATATTTTCTGTCGGCTGATGTATCCATATTTTGTGAGGTTCTTACTGGTTGACGAATGTTCCCTTCTTTCCAGATCTTCTTTTCCAGTTTCTTCTCTTTGATCCTCATAACGCTCTTTCATCATGACCTGGCTTTTGTAATCGCTTCCTCTTATTTCTTGTGTGATACTTGACTTTGAGTATAATTCTCAAATGTCACGCCAGTCTTGCCACGTCTCCATTTATCATTAATTTAAATAACACAATTGTACAATTTTGGAATTCTGTCACTGCTAATGTATTTCTTGGGGTTGGTGAAGATTTCATAACTTATCGATATCAAGTTTAAAATTTGTTAGGCGTAACCATAAAACGCCATTTTAGGGTTTCACAGCGGTACTCAAGTTTCTGTCTGTACTGTAGAAATTGTGGTCAAACAGTTAAACCTAACATTATATTCCCTCATGGAAGACCTCTGTTTTAAATTTTATTCAAGATGTTATAGTCTATTCTAAACGTTTAAGCGGAACTAAAAGCGATTTTTATTTCCCTAACTTGTCACAAGCTCATTTTTAACGATTGAATGAGGCTTTTGTTAGACAAAGTCGTCAAAAGCCTCATTCAATCGTTAAACTTAGTAGATTTCAAAATCTAGTTCCGCTGTAACCAAGAAGACAGACTATACCATTAATTAGTAAATTTGTCCTGTTTATTTTCATGACTGTTTACCTGTATTTCTACCGTACAGACAGAAACTTGAGTACCGCTGTGAAACCCTAAAAATGGCGTTTTATGGTTACTCCTAAGAAATTTTAAACTTGATATCGATAAGTTATGAAATCTTCACCAACCCCAAGAAGTACATTAGCAGTGACAGAATTCCAAAATTTTACAATTGTGATATTCAAATTAATGATAAATGGAGACGTGGCAAGAATGACGTGACATTTGAGAATTATACTCAAAGTCAAGTACCACACAAGGAATAAGAGGAAGCGATTGCTTCAAATTTATCAGTGTTATTTTTATGATTTTTAAAAATATCGTTAGATTGTTTGTCTGAAAATTAAATTTATTCTCATCACGTGATTTTAAAAGATGCCGTTTCAGACGTTAGTGGGGGTTAATTATAGGGTCCGTTCAGACAATACAGACAACTGTCTGAAGTCATTCATAGAAAAAAATAAAAAACCCAAATGCCCAAAGACTAAAGGCAATTATTGTGATTATTGTGGTTTTTTATTTCTCGGTTAAAATGGTTATGGGTCTCTTGAAACAATGGTATTAGATTTCCAATTAATCTAAATCTAAAGTATGGAGTACCGACACACTGACATAATGAAGGGTATAATTGTGTTTAATTCATTTTTCTACTGGTAATTTTGACAGAACCTACTATTTTCTAGAATAATCATTATGTTCTTAGGCATTTCTTTTCATTTGATTCCAGTGTTATAATATATTGGAAGGTTTTATTGCGTTTCATTCTATTAATATTGGAGACAAAATTATATAGTCCGGCTAGTGATATAGCCATAAAATGCAGGGTGGTAACGCAGTATCTTCCATAACGCGATTAATATAGAGAGTCTCAGAAGTATTAAGGTTTTCATGCCACTCAAATTTTGCCCCTTTATGTTTTCGTAGATATGTAGAAGAAACCGTCACTCGCGTGTCTGTCTGTATGTTTGAAACTGTGACCAAATAGCTGGTTCTAGAGAGTCGATATTTGGAAGGTATAGGCGGTTTCTTTGGTTTAAGCAGAACTTGATTTTCAAATCTAGTAACTTTTACTGATTGATTAAAGCTTTTGATCATTTTGTTTAGGAAAAGCCAACTTCAATGTATAAAAAGTTAGCTAGTGACAACTTAAGAAAATTTAATTTTCATTTAGTTGCTCTTAAAGATTTGGAATAGCTTATATATGTATACTATTCATGAGACTGAGACTTCGAAAAAACATCATCCATAAAAATATATCACAATATGTAGATATTATTAGAGAGAGAGAGAGAGAGAGAGAGAGAAAATGTCGTTTGTTATCTATCACCAACTTTCTTTGAAACATCTGTTTCAATGTTATTGTGTTAAAAATATGAACTTACTGTGCACTTATAAATTGTATTTATAAATGGAATGTTGTAATTTTATTTTATCTTATTTGTTTCCAGTGCCCTAGATAAAATAATCGTCCAGGGGTACAAAGCTTTGCAGTTGGAATATTTCTTCACTTCCGGCACAGACGAAGTCAAAGCATGGACCATTCAGGTGAGTAGCTACAAGGAATATTAAGTAGTACACTTTCAAACGACAAATTTCACAAAATGTAAATTTCCCTCCGCCATTCAAGGAATTTATGCGTCCCTATGTAAATATTTCATTTTCTTTTTTCGCTTTATCGCTATTTTTCGTTGCTCTTGGGGTTGGAGGTTCCGATGCATTACCCCCGCGTCGCTGAACGACTAAATTATCAGACCGCCCACAGTCCCTTAAAATTGTCTCCGAACATTTGCATGAGAATACGCTGTTTCATCATAAAAATGAGACTGGTTTTAATTTAGACTAACATTATTTCATGCAAACGAGGGGAGAGATTACCCTAGAAGCATACAATCTCTACCAATATTCAAGGAAGATATTGATTAGTTAATAGTTTTATGTATTCTATTAGCTTCCATTGCACGAAGAATTTAGAATTACAGTAAAACCACAATGAATGTTCATTCAGTCATTGCCGTGTCGGAAATAAAATTTCATTTATCCGACTAAGATGGCGTTCTTGCTATCTACAAACAGACCTGCCATTATACAGTTATACCAGGACTTAAGACGATTCATCTTACAACGCTTCGCAGTTACGACACATTACAATTGCCACCATACTCTGAACTTCACACTTGCTTTCAGATTACGACATTTTTCAAAACAGTGTGCGGTACAGTAATTAGTAAGATATCCGTATTTTGCAAACAGCGTTCTGTGATTAGTACAGGCAGTCCTCAACGTACGACCGTCCAACTATTCTATTTTTTTAGGGTTTTGTAAGTATGAACAAAAAACCCTTATACCGTCACCCATGTGTCTGTCTGTACCGCAGAAACTGTGGCCAAACGGCTGGACCTAGAAAGTTGAAATTTGGCACGCTTGTACACCTCTTTGACCCACATATAGGTAAACTGTTGATAATTCAAAAAAGCACATCGAAGGAAAAAATTTTAAGTAGGTTATCGAATGAAACCTCTTAATGCGCGGATAAATTAACAAATTTTAATTTTTGGAAAATTATTTTTTTTTATGGGATTTTTGCAAAAATATTTACAAACATTTTGTTCGCTCATCCTAGTTTCCAGAGGGGTTGATATAAAAATCTGAAAAAAATTCAATAACTTAAATTAATGGGAACCGAAATAGTTCAAGAGGAAATTTTTGATCAGATTAGTTTTTCGTAAAAAATATTTTTTTTAAAAATCTGTGGTATTTAAAAGAAAGCTCTTCCTTTATTTTAACACGATTCTTGCCAAAAATATACTATAAAAACTCTAGTCCCGCAACCTATAACCGGGGAGGGGGGGAGGCTTATACTAAAAATATGAAAACAGCCTGTTTCTTTGGTTTAAGCGAACTAAATTTTGAATTCTAGTAACTTTTACAGATTAAGTAAGGCTTTTGATAATTTCGTTTAGCAAAAGCCTGCTTCAAACCATAAAAGAAGAGCTCATGACAACTTACAAAAATGAAAATTCCAGTTAGTTCCGCCTAAACGTTGAAATATCCTTTATATGCGGTTCACTTTTGTAAAAACAAACTAAGAGGAAATTTTGATTTCAATAGTTTGCACAAAAAATTGTCATGTTGGTATTAAAAAATTTCTCTTTCTTAAAGCGATCCATTTGACATATGTTATAATGAAAAATGGTATATTAATTATAATGATCACAACCAACAAATCTAATGTCGATTTTACAGCATAAGGAATATTTTTATTGTCATATAAAGTCAGTAATACACTATAAAAGTAACCAAAATAAAGATCTGGTTGGTTCTTACAAAAGTGAACAGCATATGTAATATTTGTTTTATTTGTAATACATAACTAAGAGGGAAACTTCAATTTTTATGTTGTATATTTATAATTTCATCTTACAGTGGTAATTCTGAAACGGTACATCTCTAAATATTTGACAAATAATTGACATTAATAACCATCCGACATTTTTAATTTTTTAATGTTAAAGTTACCAGATCTATTGGCTATTCGAAACGTTTAAGCGAAACTGATTGGAATTTTTATTTTTGTAAGTCGTTACGACTGAAGTGAGCTTTTATTAAACAAAATCATCAAAAGCCTCATTTAAACGTTAAGGGTTACTAGTTTTTAAAATCCAGTTCCGCTATTCCGCTTAAATCAAAGAAACAGACCATAGTAACGTATTACAAAATGCAATATATAACAGATACATTGTAAGTATGGGACTTTCTTGTCAATCGTATCAAAATGAAGAAACTTCTGAAAATCATTTTTAATCTAACTGTTATTCATATACATATATAAGGCCTGTTCAATCTTTTTGTATTTGGGATCTATTTTTTTATATCTATTGTTACCACGATCGACCAGAACGTGTCGCCGGTCACCGAGGGGTGGACTGGAGTGCCCTTCTGGGGTGAGGGGGTCCTCCCAAATCCCTTCAAAAATATTTTGAAAAAATGCGTTACATATTACAAATTTAAAGCTGTTTCTCATGTAAAAATAACCAAATAAGCAAAACGAAATTAAAAAAATATATATATGAAGATTCATAGGCCCTCCAAGGCTGCACTTTTATCCCGACGGTTAACACATTGACCACTAACGAATTTCATGCAAGATGATTAGAAAAGGGTTCTTTGTTTTTATGTTTTGTTGGTTAGGATATGTTAAGATGTTTTTTTTTTCGGTTTATTTTTATAAATTAGGGTTTTTTGATGCGGTCGACTTAAGGTCCATCAAGAGACATTTGAACGTAGGCTAGCGATAAGCTTGTTTTAATTTTTACGGATCAGGTTGTATTTATAAAATGTATTTTTAAGTACATGGAAGCGAGAGAAAACTAAAGATTACTTAAAATCACGTCGCGATCGACCGATAGATCGTGATCGACTGGTTGGGCAGCCCTGATATATATAGTTTCAGCGTTCTAGAAAGTAATCGAAGTATCAAGAATTTTCATTTAATACCGTATATTATACTTTAAAAAAAAATCAGAAATGCAAATATATGCGGCAAAAATTTATCACATTAAATTTAAAAAATCTGGACGTTCGAACTGATTTCGCTGTCGTGTGGACTGTATTACTTCATAATCTGACCAGAATGCATTACTCAACTACTCCTGGTTTTAAAACGCTATTTTTTGTTCCTTAATATACGCTTCTAGTCGCTTTATTTGATATCAATCATTCAAATTATAAATAATATTTTTTTTTAACATGCAAAAGTCAGTAGCTTAGAAATTTTCTCATAGGCCAAAGATTATATCTGTATCAAATTTCAACTCTCTAGGTCTGGCCGTTTGGACACAATTTCTACCGCACAGACTTACATGACGATATAAATCTTTTGATTATACCTACGAAACCTTAAAATGGAATTTAACGTGTTTCGAGTAACGACAATTATCAGCAACCTACCACGCCTTTAGTGCGAATATGCCAGTACTTGATTCGTTCAGTAAGGAACAGGTCAGTGTGTGCTAAGATCTTGGTCATACTCGCATGAAATGTCAACATTTGTCCGTAATAGGCTCCATTTCTGCAAATTAGATTTGCATCTCAATTGGCAAGCTACGAAGATTTCCTCTTTTTTACTCGTCATACGGTTTCCCTATTTAAAAAAAATAATAATAATAACGAAGCGCATTTTCTTAATTTTGCCCCGGGATCCAGAAGAACTAGCGCCAGCTCTGCTCAGTACCCTCACTCTAAACTTGAATCGTTTTCCACATCGCTTAGTCGCGTAACAGTTTCCTCTCCTACGTGGAACATGGTTTTGTTAAAACGTGCTTTTGCCAACACCGACTTCCTCGGCAAAATTATCACGACTATCACCCAAATTATAGATCAATAAAATAATCCGGATTATGAGCGGAGCTCTAAGTTATGCAGGATGTTAAAATAATGTTATACTTTTCTCACTATTTATTTATTTTCAGAAAGGAACTAAGGCCCCCCAAGCTGCTGGACGAATCCACACTGATTTTGAAAAAGGATTCATTATGGCAGAAGTAATGAAATTCATTGATTTCAAGGAAGAGGGCTCTGAAGCTGCGTGTAAAGGTGCCGGTAAATACCGACAGCAAGGAAGGAACTACACCGTTGAAGATGGCGATATTATTTTTTTCAAATTCAACGCTGGAGCCGGTCTTAAAGATGCCAAGAAAAAATGATGGCAACTGTTGATTATTTTGTTGGTTCATCTTTATTTCAATATGGTTTTATTTTCCATGGTTTTTATTATTAATAGCGACTGATTGGGTTCCGATCATCTGGTCTTACTCCTAATAAAATTAACAATTATGTTTAAAACATTATTATAATGTTTAATACTACTAAACCATCGATTCAAATGTTATTAAGATACGCGAAATCTTTATGATACTGTTTTAGAAAAGAAGAAATGTTGATAATGCTGTACAGCGAAAAAAAAAAAAAAATTGTATCACCTTCATCAGAAGTAGTAATACGCACAGAAATATTAAAAAGACTTAAAATTAAACCAAAGCAATAGTGTCTTTATCGTTATTTGAATATGACTTTTTATTATAAATGTGTGAATGCATCTCTTTGTAACATCGAATATTCATACTTCTTTTACCACTATAAATAGTGTAGTGGTATTTAGCATACGCTATTCAGCACAGTTTCTTGAAATATTTTGCATAGACCCACTTAAATCCACATTCGCAAAGAATATAGCTTACTTGCTGATTCCATGTTATGAGTGGGCATTTTTCTTTGACTATTCGTCTAAATTCTCTACAGGTGTTGTGAATCCTCTAAATTTTACTTCACATAAAGTTTTTTTTTTTTTTTCAAGACTGCTCCTAAATTTTCTCTAATATACTTATGTGTTTCGTCTCTCCTTTTTACTCCCTTTATTGCTTGTCATTTCCGTAGCTTGGAGTCTGCTAATTAAATATTTATTTAGACCTAGGATTTGCTACCTTATGTCAATGTAGGTTTATTTCAAGATATTCCCGTATATCTCCGTATTCGTGCATATCCCCATTGCATATGAACTGTTTTTGCAATCTGTAAAAATTTATTTCTTGGTCAGAAAAAGAATTATTTATCTGTTCAATTTGTAACATCATTTCATTCAATGGGTACGTTTTATTGTGACAATTCTGGTTTGGGTTTAACTAGTATACGCGTTTTGTTGGGACAATATTCTCATTCTATTCATTCTACTTATTAGATGATTTGAGGTCGAACGACTGGAATCATTTTCATTTGATTTTTAAATGTATTAGAATTAAATCTTGGTATTACTGCTTCAAAATAAGATTCACTTTTAGGTATATTCTCATTTTGTGTCCTAAAATAAATGCCCATATAACTTTAATATAGTTTTGTTAAATATAAACTTAAAATGTAGGTACAGTTCAGTTATTCGTTTTAAAACATTAGAGATTATTAACATTCTAGAATCTTTGGAAAGTTTTCCTCTTCTGCATTTATTATTTAGATTATACATTTGTTTAGACAAAATACGTTCGTTTGCCGCTGCCAGAGTCTAGGATTTTCCCACTCCATGCAAATGTTTACTTTACGATCAAAATTGTCGTTTTCTTGCGCATCAATTCTAGTACTTCTAACCAGCCACCAACAAAACGCAACCAATGTTAGGATCATTCAGAATAAACAGTTCTTAATCGTTCAAAAATAAAAACCAAGTTACTGAAAAAACATGAAAACATAGCTGTTCCAAACTTCACTGTTGAAGGAGTTGCTTAATTTGATAAATAAATTGGAAAAATTGTATTTTGCCTGTTTAAAATTGCATAAATGCACACATACTAATAATAACTATCAAAGTCAAAACAAATAAACTTGTAACATCGATATCGCCAATTAGTATAATATCTTCTTCTTCAGCCCATAAATGTCCCAAAGTAGTCTCACTGAGTCATAGTTTTCACTACCATACGGTAGTGAAAAATGTATTTTGGGTACGAGCATTTCACTTCGAAGAGTAAAGTTTCAGGGATACAACTCCCATGGTGACCTAATGGAGCAGTGATAAATTTTTGATGTGATGCTTTTTGTTATTATTATTATTATTATTTTTATGAAGATGTGATGATAAAGACGAATACAAATATCCATGCCCTGACCGGGATTCGAATCCAGGACCTTAATCACGAGGAGTAGGGTTGCTACCTCTGCGCTACCGAGGTCGGCTAGTGTAATCTATAAACTCACTATTTGAAAGCAGTGGCACAAGCGAGTTCGACCTCGACTATACAATCTGTCTTGTACATTCTGTAGACTGCAGGACTGTTCTTCAACAGCCCCTTTTATGATTGTTTTTTTTTTTTTTTGTTTATTTCTTTGCAGATCGCCTTTTCATTAATTTAGTTCCAATGATCTCTGTTGGAGAATTTGTATTACCTTTTAATCCGCATTATGCTTTGAAGACATTGTTCACGATGGCTTGGAGCTGTTGTGTATTGCCTCTGGTTTCTTTTCATGTCTCACAGCCTTACTTTTTCTATATTTTCTTGAGCACATTACAAGCATGCTGTGCCTCTTTAAGTCTGCTGCACTGAAATTTTTTAACCGCTAGGGTTTTAACAGTTCTTTCGTTCGGGTCTATTCTGTATCTTAAAAAGTTAAAAATTAACCTCAAGGTCGAAGTTAAAAAATTTTAACCACGCTTTACAATATTTTGTTATTCTGCAACTCTATGGCGTTAAAATTTAAACCTCGATGTGGTTAATTCAGTAGGTTATATTTGGAATTTTAATTCCAGCCAAATACATGGTGTTAACTTTTAACCACCTGTAGTTCTAACCTCTAAACGTCAAATAGCCAGGAAAAATCCACTTTTAGAATTAATTATGGCGAGTCTGTTTATTTTAAACCAATTATTAATAAAATAAATTGAACAAAAAGAGATTAATAAGTGAAAAATTAATATAGGTGAATAAAAAATATATACGAATGCTTTTTAGGAGATCAGTTCGAATTAAACGAGGGCAACTGCATGATATGAGAAACCCTTTTAATTTACCTGAAGAAATATTTTAAAATATTTTCTTTTTTCTAAACATGTTTTTTTTTTTTTTTTTAATCCTAGAAGAATCTAAAGATTTCCCGTTTCCCGATAAATTGCAAGTAAATATTGAAAACTTTGAAACTGTGATACATTTATAAATTTTAATTTCTCTGTTTAAAAATAAAAATAAGGTAAATATAACCTGAAAATAAAAGTATCTTAATATAGAAGAAAGAAAGAAAATATTGATACATCTGCATGTTATGGTAATATTATTATATTATTTACTTTCTGCACCCATAATTATTTATGTATAAATATTGTACATTTCCGCAATATAGATTTATTATATTTGATCGTTGTTCATTCACGATTCAACCATAACACTTGTTTACATTAAATCCATAATCACACAAGCAAAATACCTTCCCTTGTAGATAATTTCACAACATACTTTTAACCATAAGGTTTAAAAGTTAGAACTTAACGCTTGGGTTATATCCTGAGATACAGAATAAGAGACAAGGTTAAAATTTTAATGCCTAGTTAAAATGTTACTTTTTAACCATCCTTTTTAAACAAATCTTTTTAACCACAAAAGATACAGAATAGACCCGGTTGTGCATTAAGTTCTCTATTTGGCGCCTAGATTTACTAACGATCAATAAAGTTTTATTAATGGTTTCAAGCTCCTGCGGAATTGTTCTTCAACAATTAGTAGGGGGACGACCATTGGTAAGCCTTTGTCCTCTTTTATTAGATTTTTCCAAAATATTCTGTCTTTCGCATTTTGTTGTTTACCAGATAAATTTATTAGGAGAGTTAAAGACCAGATCTATTATCAGTGGCGTAACTATGGGCTCGCCATCGCTGAGGGCATGTCATTTAGGGGCCAATCGGTTCTGTAAATGATATGATAAAAATATGTAGGGGGTCAAAAAAATCTGGAGGGGAGAACGAAGTTACGCCACTATTACATATTTTCACATATACTTTTGTTGGGGTCATAGATTTGACAATATACAAAGTTAGCGTAGAACTTAATTCAGAATAATCAGATATCAATCATAATGCATAATGCTTCTGTACTTTGAACGCAGTATTTATACAATCAACACATTCTTACAAGTATATAATCTAATCAGTTGTTATTAAATATATATATTTTTTGTATTGACACAAATTTTACAAAATTATTGTTGCCAATCACATATTTATTTATATTAGGCATTTTATATCAAATAATTTGTAGAAATATGTACATACTGTAAAAGTGTGTAGTTCTCAAAATGATGAGCCCAAAACTGTTAATTTCTAATGCTAAATAAAGTGAAATATTGATGTATAAGGAATATGATATTCTTTTTTTTTTTTTTTGGCAGCTTTAGTTGGCAAAAATATTTTGTTGTTATTTTCGTTCAAGGAACACTGTTTTGACTCCCGGTCAATAACTTTTATTTCCTAATAATTATTTTTAGTTTTTAAGAAATATTGCGCAAGGTTAAGATACCCGAAGATTCCCAAACTGTTTTACAGCAAATTTGTCTCAAAATTAATTTCAGAATAAATATATAGTTTGTTTCTTTGATTTAAGCGGAACTATATTTTAAAAACTAGTAACTTGTAACGTTTAAATGAGGCTTTTGATTATTTTGTTTAGCAAAAGCCCACTTCAATCGTTAAAAAGTCAGCTCGTGACACGTTACATAAATAAAAATTACAGTTCCGCTTAGACGTTTGGAATAGTCTATACCCTTGCCTATCAAATATTTTTCATGAGTAAAAAAAAAATTAGTAAAAGCAGTTCTAGAGAGTGTTTTGATGCAAGATGTAGAATGAAGAATATCAACGTTTATAGAGGATATGGACAGATCTACTATCTAATCACGAGAACTACTTTACAGCATAAATAATCGCAAATTAGGGTATGTGAGCCAAATAATGTGAGAATGCAAGTATGAGCTAGAACACGTAACATTATGGTAAACGTAGTCAAAAGAAGTGTCGGTCTTAGAAGACTATAATAAAGGTTCGGGTGCACATCACGAAGTATAGAAGAAAAATTGGAAGATCTTTGTTCAGGTTTGGACAAAAATTTAAGGTTGAAAAACAACAAGAAAACTTTGAGGTTTCAATATTTTTGAGAAATGCCTTATCAGATTCTACCAAATTATGATTCGTCTCATACTCTTTCACGACTCTCAAACATAGACCTTACATTACATGGACTTAACGAAGCGAGTGTGGAAGTTTCGTCTAGTTTTTGAAATCAAAGACTACGTCGAATCTTTGGTCTCATCTAAATCAATAATAAATAAAAAAGCCTCAAAAATAAAGTTAACCAATAAGTACAGATGCTCCTGGCATTACTATATTTTGGTTTTGCAACGGTTTACACTTTTTTTTGTATTGTTACATATGTAATATACCTATTGATAGGATAAACTCCAGGCGCGCATACAAAATTGAATTGGAAAATGGAATGTAGAAAATCGTATCCGAACACTTGAGGAGCGGGAGAGGGAATTTCCTCCCGATTAATTGAATAGTAGGACACAGAAATTGGCGCCCAATAACTTGAGGAGTAGAATTTCGCTCCTGATTATTTAAATAGCTAGAGACAAAAACTCGTTCCCGAACGCTGGGGGTCTGAAACAGTAATTTTTTCTGAAAATATTCCCAAAAATTTACTGTTTCTGCAAAGATTACTATTTTTCCATTGTAAACTAATATTTTTTTGGAATCCTAATGGCGGCGCTCTTACCTCATGGACCAGATTGTTACTGTACAGTGTCTTTAATTGTTGTTGGTTCGCAGCGCCAACTACTGCATTCTTATTTAGAGTGGACTATTAATATAAAATTTGTAATGTAAATGTGCCCAAGAAGAAAGAAGTAAGAAAATAATTAAAAATGTTTTATTATAAAATATATTTTAATTTATGTATATTGTTACTATATTAAGTTATAAATGTGGTAACTTGAAATTAGGAACCTCAGTGATTAGGATACATAATCTGTAATTGCTGGAAGAGTCTTCGTTTAATCCATTTATAAAAATCATATTCATGTACCAAAAGTCTTTCGAAATAGCCTCTAATTTCCAAATTTACACTTATCCCTTTTTCTTTACGATATGTTTCTGAAAAGAAGATTTATTAATAATTATCTTGTAAAGGAATGAAGTTATCTTACGATATAAGTCTCGAAGATGAATTTGTTGTACTCCTTTGAAAAAATATGGATGTTTATGTTCCATCACATCCAAAGTAGCATTTAGTTCTTCTAGGACCCCAACTAGTGAGAAATATTTTTCTACATTTGATTTAGCGGTAGCTGTTGCCCATGGATTGTTGAATAATCTGAAAACATAATATCTATTATAAAAAAGATTAAAAAAGCAAAATTAATGGAATGTTAATAAAAGATCATTAATAATAACATTGATGATTCAAATGATAGAGGTCGATCGTGATCAACCGATCAAAAATCAGCTGTGGCCACCACAGGACCGACCGCCATCATAAAGTACTTGTATAAAATACATTCTAGCAGCAGAGTAGAAATAACTTGCCTAATATTTTCTAACAGAGATATTATTTATCATGACCATGGAAACGTTAGTAGTATGAAAAAATTTAGACTTCATTTTATAAAAATTTATTTATTGCTTTTATAGCAACTTTTGCTAAATAAAATTTTTCGAAATTGTTGTTAAATATTCGCAAAAATCTTAAAATCGACACGAGTAAACTCCCATTTCTAGTCAACCGATTTTTACCAAAAGTTGATCAACCATTGATGTCAAAAGCTTAAATACGAAGTTTCATAAAAATCATTTTAGCCGAATTTGCTCTGCACGTGTACATAGACCGACAGACATCATGCTAAAAATAGTCAAAACGTTATGTAGGGACCTAAATTCGTGAAGATCCATCGAAATGTCAAAATCGGTATGATCACAATACCTACCTTATATGTGTTGGCGGTCGGTAAAAATGTCTTCACCTCTATTTCAACAAAAACGCGTAACAACCATATGTATTTGGAGCTCTTGTGGGGTTCATCACTTATATCTTGACAAAAACACGTAAAAACCACGTTTGAAGCTCTTGTGGGGGGAGCAAGCCCCTGACCCCCCTGGCTGCGCGCCTTGTTTCAAGAACCTTCATCCTACCATGGATTGTATGTTTAGACGTAAATAGCTTTCTTAATCGTCCTGGGGGTCTATTCTCAAGTTTTTCGATATTTCTGTCCTGTCGAAAGTTCCGACAGTAGAGTGTGAATAAGTGACCTGACAATATATATGTGACAAGACAGTGTACAAGGGATTAGGATTTTGATAAATATTTTCTGATTTATTTTTGGATTCATTAATTACCCAACTGTACGCCCAAGTTATATGGCTTCATCATCAATACGAGGGCTACCTTTTGAGTTTTTACAAAAACTAATAAAGATTTTTTTTAAACTATCTTTTATTTCTTTTCAAAATATTCAGCTTTAAGATTAATACACTTTTGTATGCGTTCAAACCAATTCTCGCATCATTTTTTCCACTCTGAAGTTGGTATCTTAAAAACATGGTTTTCGAAGGCTTCAAGAACTTCTTGAGGTAATGAAAATCGCTGCCCACGAATTTTTGTTTGACATTGGGGAACAAAAAAGTCGTTAGGGGATAAATCAGGTGAATACGGGCAATGAGACATTAATTCGATGTTTTTTTCCTTCAAACAATAACGGACTAAGGAAAATCGGGGCCCTATGCAAGAGTCTTACTGTGCACCGTACCAGTCAAATAAATTATAAAATAAAGAAAACATCTATATAATACCCGTATCACGGGCCCCAAAAAAATTTGGGCCCTAGGTAGCTGCCTACTCTGCCTAGGCCACAGTCCGCCCCTGCCTTCAAATAATCAATTGTTTGACGTGCTGTGTGGGATCTTGCATTGTCATGATGAAGAATGATGCGACGTTATTGGTTGTTTTTCCTGATTTTGTCGATGACTTCTGGCAAAAAAATTGTTGTATACCATTCAGCATTAACTGTTCTCCGATCCTCTAAAGGAATGGTTGGGACATGTTCAGTACAACCGAAAAAACAAGCGAGCATTTTCTTGGAAGTGCTTAGTGAATAAACAACTTTTGTGGGTTTCGGTTCATGTTAGAAGACACCCAAACAGTGGATTGTTGCTTAGTTTCCGGTTCATATAAATATATCCAAGTTCGTCACCTGTAACGTTGTTGTATTCGGATTTTGCAGTGCCTAGGTTGATTTTTTTTAGCATTCCCTTGCACCAATCAACACAAGTCTTTTTTTTTAGCTTCGGTCAAATTATGCGGACAGCATCGGGAACAGATCTTTTTCACAGCTAAATGTTCATGCAGAATCGAATGTATTGCAGTCTGCGATATGCCAAACGATGCCTCTATTTCACGGGCAGTCATATGGCGATATTCTTCCATCATTTTGCGCACAGCATCTATGTTTTTTTGAATCACAACCGATTATGGTTGACCTTCATGAGATTCATCACTGACGGACGTACGACCACGACGAAATTCTGCAAACCAATTGTAAACTACAACAAGTCTTTTCTGATGGTGCTTCATTACCAAAAGTTGAACGTAGCGAATTTATGCATTGTTGTTGAGTTAGGGCTTTACGAGTAATATTCATTTTTTCACAAACTTGTTTTTTTTTAACGCTCACTGTCAACAAATTACTCGGTCAATTTAGAAGCTGCCACTGATTTCACAATCACAAATGTCAAATTTTACGAATATAGTAATGACACATTTCAATATGCCATCTTGTGGTCGTTTGTAAAAACATAAATATATAATCTACTTAGTTTCGGATATTTGTTACCTTGTTCCTCTTACAGTCCTCAAGAACTGCATTTCTGCAGCAGCAATCTATTTCATTTCTTACAGCATTCTACTTCATTACAATTGGTATTGTTTAATACATTTTGTACCAGAAGTATTTATAAAATAAACTTTTAAAATAAATTATAAATTGTAATAGCTAAACCCGAACTGTTAAAACCGCGTTAATTACGTTTATTAGTTTTATTACGTTGAATACATGTCAGAAGAAAAATATTTGTCTTTCGAAATACTTACAAACATCGCGGGTCCTGTCCACAAAAATAAGGTATAGTCAAATTATACGGCATGTAATCTCTAAAAGTGCATTCTGGATTCTGATATTTTATGCAGTCTTCTATTCTTTTCCGTACTTCTTTTTCATAAAAATCTGTATCCAAAGGATTATTTTGGTTATCTTGAAGATTCTTTTTATAGAAAAACCTTAAACAAAAAATATATAATTTGTGTTAATAAGAGTACCTATGCACAATTAGACCTAGTTTAATGCTACCCTGTTCAGAACGGTTTCCTTGCAACCAGGGCCGGCGTAGTAATAACATTTCTGACCCGGGTGCAGGCAATATAAAAATACATTAAATCTTAACGTGATGAACAAAAAAGAAGAGAAATCTAAATGAAGTGAAAACCTCGAGAGCAGGTTTATAATGAACACGTTACGGACTTTCTTAGCAACAGTATCACTACGCCACTGGAAACTAATCAAAAAATTGCTTAGAGAAAGTTTTGTTTAAAATTTTTATGATTTTCAATAAAAAAAAGTTATAGGAGAAAATAAAATTTCAGTTTTTTGCTTATAGGTACATTTATAGTGTGCTCTGAATTTATCGAATCATATAAAGTGCCTTTTAAATGCACTAGATATAGTGATAATTTGTTCTAATTGAACCGAAGTTGTATCTCTTGTAATTTTGGAGATGTCATATAACAGAACACCCGGTACACTAGAATAAAGTAAAATGTAAACGTGCGGTAGTTTAGAGCTGTCAATACACAATTTCAAAAATAATAGGTTTATTTAATGAATCGAAGTAAAAAAAAAACGTAGGATATACACTACTTAATCGAAGTAGACTATTTTTTTGCTCTTCTTCCATCTGACTTCCTTCTTTTTTGTTCATCATTTCGATCTGACTTCCATTTTTTTTCTCACCAGTGGCGGGGGGTCCTCCCCAAAAATTGCTCTGGCTCCCAGTTGCCCCCCCCCCCCAGAATTGCTTGTAGAAAAATGTATTTTAGAAGTGAGGACCTTTTTTTAGGTCATCACTTATATTTTCATGTGTAAACGATAAAAAAAAAATATTTCAAATATTTCCTGGCCCCCCCAAATTTAACTCTAAAATTCCCCCCCCCCCCCAGACTCTCTACGTCGGTCCTACTTCCATTTCTTGCTCATCATTTTGATCCATCTTATGGATCGCTTCATTTGAATGAAGCGATTTTTTCATGCCTGAACTCGGCCCCGCAAAATTACACTCCGGCCCTGTCTGTATAACAACTGTCAAAGAAAAAAAGTAAAAATGAAACAACTCGTGAAATGATGGGTGAACTGTAACTCATAACATAAGAACATTTCAAATTGAACCAGGGGCGGCGTGAGATGGTAAATCAGGTAAGTACTTTATCATGGAAACCAGGAGGGAGAAGCAAAAAGGTCTTGGAAAAAGCTGGATAGAAGGTAGACGAAATGGGTGTAAGCAAAGAACAATATCAAGATACAGCGCCGGTTTACATATAGGCGGTTGCAGTAGCATAGTGGTCAGCTCACTCGCTTTGTAAGTATGGAATTGTGGGATCGATCCCCAGTACGGGTAAAAAAAATCAGCTGTGGCCACCACAGGACCGACCCCCATCACAAAGTACTTGTATAAAATACATTCTAGCAGCAATCTAGAAATAACTTGGCCCAATATTTTCTAACAGAGATATTATTTATCATGACCATGGAAACGTTACATATAAGTATGAAAAAATAGATACTTTTCAAAAAAAAATCGTTCTATCGAAAAATATCTCAAATAAGAGTTGTTAGTTATTGCTTTTATAGTAACTTTTGTTAAATAATTTTTTTCGAAATATTTTTCTCTTATGAAATATTTGCAAAAATCTTAATATCAACCCGACTAAACTCCCATTTCTAGTTAACCGATTTTTACCAAAAGTTGACCAACTTGTGCCATTGATGTCAAAAGCTTAAATATGAAATTTCATAAAAATCCTTTTAGTTAAATTTGCTCTGCACGTGTACACAGACAGACAGACCGACAAACATCATGCTAAAAATAGTCAAAACGTTAGGTAGGGACCTTAATACGTGGAGATCCATCGAAATTTCGAAATGTCAAAATCGGTATGATCACAATATCTCCCTTATATATGTTGACGGTCGGTAAAAATGAATCTTCGCGTTGCAACCGTAGGCTCACTCAGCTTTCCCTTAATCCTTTGTGTCCTAGTATTCGCGCTGTGGGGACACACATCAAATAATTTTTACTCAGACGCCTGGTGAGTCTACGTTGTAACTACATGCATATTTATAGATGCGCAAATTGTCCTCTTTCACAAACAACGCGTAAACTAATTCGTTCAACCAGCCAAGATTAACGTAAATTCACTTGTCCTCATAACTTGTTTTGCTTCAATTCACTCTAGATCAGTGGCCTCCAAAGTGGGGTACGCGTACCCCGAGGGGTACGCCACAATTCTCTTCAAAATACTTTGTACGTATATTGTCTCATTTAAAATAAATAAATTAAAAAAATAACATTATTTTCTGCATTCTTTCCGTTCATTTCCTGAAAAAAGTAATCTTTGACACACACAAATACAATATATATTTATTAGGCCCTAATATATATATTAACCCCCTAATAATTAGGGGGTACAATTTATGATTATTTTCGTCATAAGGGTACGAGGTTAAAAAGTTTGGAAACCACTGCTCTAGATAAATGTATTCATCTTGATATCGAATAAATAAAAAATTAAAATCGTTATTATGTTTTATTTTGACATTGCAATTTACCTGGGGTCTCCAGACCAAAGAAGCGTATGCATATTCATATTTCAGAATTATATGTTAATGAATTCTAAAATTTGTTTTTAAAAAATGCAAGGATATAAAGGTCAAAGGGTTAAATGAGTACCTATATCTCTGAATTAAAATTTGGAAATATGAGGCGTATTTCAGAGGGCACGTAAAGCCGGCGGTGTCGGCTACTGTAAAAAGTAGTTAGGTTATGCCAGAGAGTGCTATAGTCCAGTAACCTAGTACATCATAAGTTGCATTAAGTGGGGGTTAGTTTCGTTTTTTTTTTCTTGTATGGGATGTGCCTGAGATGTAAAATTCAAGTTTTCGACCTAGGCAGCCCTCCGGAACACTTTTGAATATCTCAAAAACTACTAAATTTTCGCACTTTTTTCGGTTTCTGCCCATTTTCCATAAAGGAGCACGTTTTCTACAACATCATTCTATGCATTTTTAAACTAGATTAAATTTGCTACAATTTGAGACCAAAATGGGCTTAGTAGCCCTAATAGTTTCCGAGATACAGCTTTTCAAAATTTGAAAAAATCTCCAAACTTGAAAATTTTATGCTAATTTTCATATTTCATCATATACAATTGTCTTTATATTTTCCATAACCTGTCTAACATGAGTCAGTGAAGTAAACATTTATTCAATTTAACATTTTGAAGGAGGTGGGCGAGGAGGGGGAAGGGTGGGATGGGTGGAGAGAAGTCACTGTTTACCGTTTTCTTCATCGTCCTCAATCGCCTGAAATGAAAAATTATATATTCAATATCCCAAGGTAAAACCTTGTCATAAAGTCCTAATATAAATACAACGCACATGAAAGTTGGTAAGCATTAATAAATAGAAGTAATGGTATCTATAACATGTGGGTAAGTATTAATTATTATAAATAATGGTAACTTTCAACAAAAATACGAGTGTAACTATACCTGATGTTGTTCCTCGACATCTTCAATATCAATATCGTCGAGCAGCCTATCCAACTCGTCGTCGTCGAGGTCGTCCAAGTCGAGAGTGTTGTCGCCGACGTCTATCTTCATTTCCGGTAGGTTTTCGCAGGACTGGCCATTGCAGGTCCCGCAGACAACGGAACATTTCAAACCTGCTTTCCTGCAGCTGCAAGCATTCCTGCATCCCTTCTTGCAAGTGCAGAAAATCATGTTCAGCAGGTTTGAGGGGGCTACTTTCCTCGACATCATCTTTGGATGAAGGCCTCGGCAAAGCAACCCATCCCCATTCCAGCGGATTCTTTTTGTAGCCCAGCCGTATTTGAAGCAACTTGAGTTTTCCGTGGCCGAAGAAGCACGAGGTGGCATCACAGCCACTAAAGGCATGAGTGAAAGTGATGAGCTAACTGTCTGTAGATGTTGAGGTGGTTGAGTAGAAGACATCTGGTGTTTTGCCTCTTCCACACTTCTGAACGTATATGGAACCTTTTATGGGACATCTGAGACCGGTGAGGATCACCAACAAATCTAAGTCCTCTCCTGCTATTATCACGACCTGAAAATCAGAGGCCTTTCTGATACCTGTAGTGATGATTAGCGTGTCAGTATCTTCTTCAGCCTGGAAAACCTCAATGTTTTTGGCTTCAAATTTCACCTTCAGAAGTTGGATGAATCTTAATTTGTTTTTATCATTGGATAAAATTTTTTCTTGGGAAACATTAGGAGTGGTTGTTTCCTCAAATATCACCACATGAGAAGAATGTGCCTGAACTCGGTGATTACGTTCAGAGCACTTCGTGCTCTTTTTGTCAGGCTCTGTAGGGTAACTATCGAACACTACAGCTATGTTCTGACCGTGCCGTGTCTCTAGATATTTTGGTTTTACTCTCGAATTTTTCTTCTACATCCTTCAACATTGCTTTCTTCCCAATATCTCTGGCCATATGACAATTGACCCCTTTCTCTCCTACAAGTCTTACTACTTAAGGACATAATCACATCGGTTTTACGAAATGGAGGGTACTTCAAAAACCAGTCGCTCAGCTTCTTTGTATAGTTACACTCGTATTGTTGTTGAAAGTTACCATTATTTATAATAATTAATACTTACCCATATGTTATAGATACCATTACTTCTATTTATTAATGCTTGCCAACTTTCATGTGCGTTGTATTTATATTAGGACTTCATGACAAGGTTTAGCATAAAAATTAGCATAAAATTTTAAAGTTTGGAGATATTTTCAAAATTTGAAAAGCTGTATCTCGAAAACTATTAGGGCTACCAAGCCCATTCTGGTCTCAAATTGTAGCAAATTTAATCTAGTTTAAAAATGCATAGAATAGTGTTTGTCGAAAACGTGCTCCTTTATGGTCAAAATGGGAAGGAACCGAAAAAAGTGCAAAAATTTAGCAGTTTTTGAGATATTCAAAAGTGTTCCGGAGGGCTGCCGAGGTCGAAAACTTGGATTTTGCATCTCAGGCACATCCCATACAAGAAAAAGAAACGAAACTAACTACCCCCACTTAATGCAACTTTCGCCCTATAATCATGACAAGGTTACTGGACTACTAGTCGCGACCTGAAAATCTCTGGCAGCTAAGCATTATGCCATACGAAATAAAAAAAGTAGGCGCTCGCCTGTAGCTCCAAAATGGGCCCCAGCATGTTGAATGCAAGTATCAGGGGCGCACCCACGGTAAGGAGGGACGGGGTCGAGATCCCCGCCCCATGCACTCAAAAAACACGTGTTTAAGGGACACATTTGTCTTGTAGTTGAATATGAGCCCGCCTCTAGAAAAAAAATTGGTTTCTGAGCTCCCAAGAAAAATGTTTGGCTAATGAGCCTCGGTTAAAAAAAAAAAATGTGGGTGCCCGCCCAGCATGTTTAACAAATCCATTTTTTACTTTTATCATCAGGGCGGAAAATACTAGCGCTGGCAGGATAGACAACAGTGGAAATTGGAAATCGGAAGCTGGGTAGAGCGTTATAAATTGATAATAATAAATTATAGTTCAATAAAAAAAAATACTTAAGTTATAGATATTAATTACCTGGATATAAGTTTGTTCATAGGATCTCGTATCATATTAAAATATGTAGGAGATTGAATATCAAAGTTAGTGAAATTTATAAAATAAGTCTCACTATCAAAGGTAAGTGGAACTGCTTTTTCTCTTATTATATTTGTTACTTCGCGAACTAATGCTTCCTGAAAAGTAGAACAATAATAGTTGTGTTTAGTTTTCTCTTTCAAACAGACGAATACACAGCTACACTACCAATTAGTTATAGAAATTTCTATTTTTAATTAAAATGCAAAAGTAATCTACTGCATTGACATTTTAATTGAAGAACGAATATTTTGCGTTGCTTAAGAAAATATACTTTAGTCTCATATGTACACACGCACCATGTATGTACACAGTGGCGCACCCAGAGGGTGTCCCCCCCCTAAGAAAGAAGGAAATAAAAACGCACTAGAAAATTTTATCACCATCGTCTTAGGTAAATATATGTATGTATTTAAAAATAGAGATGTGGACCTTTTATTTTTAGGTCATCACTCGTATTTCAGAAGCGAGGACTTTTTTTTAGATCATCACTAGTGAGAACCTAAAATCCATAATTTAAATAATTTTGTCTTCCCCCCCCCCCCACCAAATTCCTGGGTGCGCCACTGTATGTACATAAGTTCATTGCAATTATGTTCCTAACAAGCACGAAATAAAACAGAGAATATACGAGGTTTGTCATAAAACTTTATTTATAAGAAATTATTTTTCATTAAAATTATAATCTTTAGCGTCTTCTAGAGACGGGGAAGCCCAGTGGCGAAACTACAAATTTTGGGCCCCCCCGCAAAAAAATTAGACCGGCCCTCCAATATTATGTGATTTTTTTCTTTTCGTATATAGCGTCCCATAATTTCGAAGAAATTTAACCTTGGATTCTTCTTACACAAAGTATCATTTTACTTAATATTCATAATACATATTTTATTATGAATATAAAAGAAATACAAAAATATCAAACAAACGAAACATAGACAAAACAAAACAAAACTATATATTAATAAATAAATTAATTTAAAATGTTAAATCTTTCTTTCTGGATTTTAAATTAGCAAAATATCTAATTAAGTCTAATGCCCATTTCTTGAGCAACCTCAGCCTTAATGCTCAACAATGAAAAATTATTATGTAAGCGTTCTTCTCCAGTAGAATTTCGTAGATAGTTTTTTTTTCATTATTTTTAATTTGGAAAAAGAACGCTCTGCCGTTGCCACAGTGACAGGAAGTGTTAAAAATAATAAAATTGCAGTAACTCTGGAAAAACAGAAGGTATATTTAATTATTAAAAGTTCGGAAAATTCTTTCATTGTTGATATTTTAGAGATTTTAGAGATTGATATTTTAGTTATTTTAGAGACAATAAGCATCGAAGCTAACATTAACTTTGTATTTTTTTTTGTAAGATTTCGGCAGAACTCAAAACTTCTGTTCGTCCAAGTTGATTAAATTTCGAGGTGCCATGAACAAAAACAAATTTACAACGTCGTTCATCCCTCTGAATCTATTATCAATTTGATTGATAACAATATCGAGACCCCCCCCCCCACCTACCCTATCACTCCCACCCGCTAACAACGGACACCAGAGGCAACAGTCGACTTTTGCCCAAGCAACGCTGAAAATCTATGCGATTATGTAGCGTCTCTAAATAAAGATTAAAAAAGAAAACAAAAAACAACGATAGCGCTATTCTCGCAGTCTTCCTTTAATCGCTTTATAATAATATTTATTTTAAATGTTATTTTTTAAATTGAATTAATGTTTTGATCATGGATAAACAATCTCGCTATTGTTTTGCTGAGGTCTTACTAAACGTAAAATGTTTATTTTTTGTATTATTTTTTTATGTATGTGTTTTATAGTAAAAAGTAAATTCTTCATTTTTCAGTGTAAAACGTGACTAATTTTCTCAAAATTTTCGGGCCCCCCAAAGCTTCGGGCCCCCCTGGCGGTATGGTAGTTCCGCCACTGGGGAAGCCGGGACAAATTTTGTTGTCTTTGTTGATTTTGTTTATATTTTCTTTAATTTCTTTATCTAACTAGGGGATTATATAATCCGTCTCAATTTGTAATACGAAACTAGATCTGGTTACTTTGATGACTGTTGTGGTGTAAACAGACTTTGGCGTATCCGTGTGAACCAATACTATGATAATATTATAAATGTATTGTCAATATACAGCATAAAAAATGAATTTTCTCTGTTAGTTATGTATTACGAAATGAGACAGATAATAATACTTGAAATAAAAGTGCTGATAGGCCCGGGCCCTAAACCCAATTTAACTACACGCTTTGTTATGTATTTTATCTGATATCGTACTATTATATTAAAGAAAAATATCTATCTACACGGAGTTTTTTTTTTTCTGTTATCTGGCTCAAAAGAATTATTTTTTCCGGGGTGTGAGCTCGCAATTGTTATATTCGCGGGCCTGTTTTTGGCAGCGCTGTTTATCTACTAAATACTGCCCTTCTGCGGCTTTTCCACCTCTGGAAACACGTTTTTTAGGCACCTTTTTAAATCGCTTTTAGAACAGTTTTCGATTTTTTTTTATCTCTTCAATCGTTTGAAACAACGTGCTTTTAACGAACTCTTCAGTTTTGGGTACAAACCAAAATTCACACGAAGCGAGGTCAAGTGAGTATGGTGGATGGGGACGGAGTGACTTTGTTTTTTCGGAAAAAACTGTCGACCCATAAGAAAAGTGTGAATGCGTGTGCTTGACAAATTATGTTTTTTGCAAATTACTTTTCGGCCGTTAATCTATATATCGAGAGATTAATAATAATAATAATTAATTATATTTAATCAGTATCCTGGTTAATGGCTGTACTTATACATGGTCTTGATATATACCAAGTTAAAAAAAGAGATTTCGTTTTACCACAATTCAAAAATTGTATGTATGTATGTTCTTCAAGTGCTGTATTTTTTCAATATGTATGTTCAGCCGTTTGGTCATAGTTTCTATTTTATTGACAGATAGATGTAAAAATTTTGTGGGTAAAAAATTTCATGGTTATACATATGAAACCATAAAAATCGGGTACTATTCTACAACTGCAAACCCTGCAATATTCGTCACAAATCAAGTAAAATTTTTAATACAAATAAATAAAATGATTTGTGACTAAATGAAACTAGGAAAAATAATTTACTAAGGTAACCTAACCGAAAATTATACAAAAAGTAAATTTATATACCTAAATTTACACCTAAAATAGACAATACGCATGCGCAATAAGGTGGGTTTGCAGTTGTAGAACAGTGCCAAAAATCGTAATAGTTCCATTTCTAATGCTTCTAATAAATATTTACCAAGTTTGTGATTTCAACTTTTTTGTATTAAAGTACCTAATGTGTTAACTATTGTTTGCATTACTATTGCTGCATGAGTGATGAATCATTCAACAATTATCTAAAAATCTTTTAAAAATTATAAATAATACCTGCTCGTACTCGTTTAACAATCGGTTTGGACTTTTAAGTCGATAATGCAAAAAATTATTCGCCCCTTGAAGCCTCTGCATCAATAAGACAATAATTTCAGATCCACAGTTAGGCACACGATTGAAAAATAAAATATGATCACTTAACTTTGAAGATCTTCTTAATTCTAATAAACTTTTAGTGACAAACTTTTTTAAAATAGCACTTTCAGTTACAGCACGTGTTATTTTTGTATGTATCACATTGTTATAAGAATGTGTTTGTAAATATAAAATAGTAACTGTTAACAAAAATGTTATTGATAATAACCATCCGTATATACGACGACGCATTGTAACTTTTACTCTCTAACTGATTTCAAGTAGAGTACCACTAACGCATCTTAGCATTGTGGAAATTTTAGGTCATTCGAGTTGTAAATGCGGAGGTGAAAGGTAAAACTCTCATGCAAATCACTGAATCATGTTGCATCACAGATGGATCTTCCATAATTTTTTTGTTTATTGATTGATATTTTGACAACTATTTTCGCATGTATTATTGAGTTATAATACATGCAAAAATTGTTGTTAAAATACGGTTAGATTTAATTGTTCAAAATGATTAAAATAGTACGCATCAATTTTTATTCTTATTTTATTATATTATTAACATCAGCCTAGGTTGACCAGACGTACTCTTTTTTAGAGTATTATACTCTTTTTTAAGTAATATCCTCCAGTGGCGCACCCAGGAATTTTTGTTGGGGGGGCGGAAGACAAAATTTTTCAAATTATGAAAATATAAAGTGATGACCTAAAAAAAGGTCCTCACTGCTAAAATACAAGTGTAGACCTAATAAAAAAAATTGATGTGAAGTGTGAATATTCACACATTTCAGGGTTTCGCAGGTATATAATAAGTGAAGGCGGTATGCTAAGTGTGTAGGACAAATTTTACTTTGTAGTAATCACGGCAAAATGAACGATATTTTTAAAATAATTTATCGTCTGTTAATCATATAATAAGACTGGTTATTAAATTTACGCTCTTAAAAATTAAATACAACATTTGTCAAAATATAACTAGAATTATGACAAAATAATTTCAACATAATAAAAATGCAAAAAAAAACAGAAAAAATAAAATTCACTCCGTACTCGAACTCGAAACCCTTCGTTTACTAACTTACGACACCAGTGCTCTAACCCATTAAGCTATCGCACGCCTTGCATATGAGTGTCTTACATTGGTATAACTTTTGTACTTTGAGAACCAAAAACCACAATAAATGCGTTATTTTCCGAAAACATAATCTGATCAAAAATTCCTGTTGTACTATTTCGGTTCACACCAATATACATTACTTAGAATTTTTTTAGATTTTTAGTTTAAACCATCTGGGCTACAGGGTGTGGGACAAAATTTTTTTTGCACAATTTTGGCAAAAATCGCATCAAAATAATTTATTTTGCAAAAATAAAAATTTGATCGTTAATCTACGTACTAAGGGCTTTCATTTGATACCCTACTCAGAATTTAAAAAAAAATATTTTTGTTTTCGATGAGCACATATTTGTTTATATTTTTAGGGGGGTATGTTTTTTAGACGTTTTAGTATTTTTCCTATGTGCGGGTCAAAGAGTTGTATAAGCATGCCAAATTTCAACTCTCTAGGTTTAGCCGTTTGGCTACAATTTTTACCGAACAGACAGACAGACAGACAACAAAATGACGGTATAAGGGTTTTTTGGTCATACCTACAAAAACCTAAAAAAGGTCCTCATCACTATTTTTAAAATTTTCTAGTGTGTTTGTGTGTTTTTATTTTTATTTTCGTCCTTCTTAGGGGAGGCTTGGGCTCCCCGGGCCCCCTCCCTGGGTGCGCCACTGATATCCTCTATACACTTACTTTTTATAAAAAACCCTGAATATACTCTTTTTTGCTCATCACTTGTAGTTTTGGAATGAGGACCTTTTTTTTGCTCCTCATCACTTGTGTTTTTGGAGTGAGGACCTTTTTTTTGCTCATCACTTGTATTTCCCAGTAGTGGCTGGTGCAGGGCGGGCAACGGGGCAAAGCCCTCCCAATTATTTACTTTTGAAAAAGAAGAAAATCTTTAATAAAAAATAATAATAATAATAACATGTATTATTTTCATTTTAGCTATTTTAAATTAATATTTAGTTATATTGAAATGTTTATAACTTAAATTCGCATCCGGCCGCGTTTCGCTTCCTAAAACAAATGTTTTTAGAATGGACATACGCCAGGCAGGGCAAAAGAGCGAATGTCTCAAATATTTGTACGAGTGTTGATGCGGGGGTGAAGGACGAGCAGTAGTATGTAACCTATAGCAGCCATTGTAAGTGGGTCAAAACATATTTTGTCCTTAGCTTTAATTATCAGTCGGAGTGCTTTATTTTGACATTTGTTTGTAGTTATGTATTATTAAAAGGTTATGTATGTTCTATGTTTTAAGAATTACATTATTAAAATAGTGTTTTATTAGTATACTTGATAATAATTTACTCGCTACATTTTCTTAAGTTTATGTGATGGTGTTTTATGTAAGTGGCGAATTTTGGAAAAAAAAAATAATAATAAATAAATAAATAAATAAATAAATTTTAAAAACGAATGAGAATGAAAAATGCGTGATTTCAATTTTAGATCTTGTTTCCAAAAATAATTGAACCTATGATATAAAAATTAGACTTAAAACATTAGGACCGCCAAGACCGGAATTCATTTTAACGAGTTCCGAAGAAATTAAAAAAAAAAAACAATAATGTTGTTTCAAGGAAATTTCATTCAAAAAACATTTTGATAAGCTTTTGCCCTAAAAAAGCTTTTTGTACCACCAGAAAATAAAGTCACGAGCCGCCACTGCAAGAAACCCTTACACTGTCACTCTACGTTTGTCTGTACGATAGAATTGCTTTGAGTAGTGCTCCGCAAATTTTTCTCACCTACGACACCAAAGTTTTTCCGAAAATTCAGCGGTATATCACAAGCAAAAAATTATAAAAGAGAGGAGGTATAAAGGACATAATCAGCAATTTAAAGTTACAATAAATAAACTAAATACTATACATTTTGTTATCTATACTAATATATAAATTAGTTCTTTTATGTGTATGTAGGTATTAGGAAAGACGTCGGGTACCCGGCTACCCGCTACCCGACCTATTAAGGTTCTACCCGGTTCCGAGTTTGAATACCCGTTACCCGTTAACTAACGGGTAATAACGGGTAGTGGGTAATTAACGGGTAGCGGGTAATTAACGGGTAGCGGGTAATTAACGGGTAGTAGGTATTTAACGAGTACCAGTTGAGGTGAAGACTTTTTTTTGCTCATCACTTGGATTTTGGAAGTGAGGACCTTTTTTTTTGCTCATCACTTATATTTTGGAGATTGACAAAATTGAAAAATATACTGTATTTCCAAATTTTATAGCGGATAATTATCGGGTAGCGGGTAATTAACGAGTAACGGGTAATTAACATTTAACGGGTAACGGGTAATACACGGGTAGCGGTTAATTAACGGGTAGTGGGTAATTAACGAGTAGTAGGTATTATCCGGGTAATTGTGGCGGGTACCCGGTTCCTTCCAGAAATTTCTAATTCTCGTCATTCCTAGTAGGTATATATGTTCCTAGATCCATCAAAAATAAGAATGGCTGGTCCGATTTAAAAAATAAATACGCCGGGGCGAGGGAGGGGGGGGGGTTAGGAAGACAAAATTATTTAAATTATGAAAATATAAAGTGATGACCTAAAAAAAGGTCCTCCCTCACTTCTAAAATACAAGTGACGACTTAAAAAAAAGTCCTCATCTCTATTTTTAAAATTTTCTAGTGTGTTTGTGTGTTTTTATTTATATTTCCATCCATCATAGGGGGGGGGGCAGAGTGTAGAACTATGTTGAAAGCTGTCTAGGGGATAACATGCGACGTTAAAGTCCGTTCTACATATATACAT